>CM067216.1:115098966-115595779 GCA_034190945.1 Octodonta nipae | reverse complement strand
AATATAGTACGTCGTTTTATTTCGATTGTGGTGTTATTGCTCAAAAAAACATAAAAGAATCATAGTACATTGATATAATTCTTTATAAATGACATTCACAGACTCTATGCTGAAAAAAAACAAAATTTGATAATCAAAATACGTATTTACTAAATTGTTCACAAGTGTTCAATTTCAATTTATTTAGTATTTAAAACGAAACATCCGAGTCCGATTCCGTGAATTTAGTGGACCTTGCACCCAAACAACGTTTCAAGCCATTCTACGGTTTCCCCGAACGAACAGCGTTGCCGAACTGAACTTGCATACTATTAAAATAGGATAAAGGTAAATAATTCACAATAACAAAAGATTGTTCATAAACAATAAATATTCGTAATTTTCTCCTTAAAAAGTGTATTAAACTCCTTGAGACGCTATTGTATAATTAACATTAATTCCATTCAATTTCTCTTATGGGTTCCAATATTAACAATTTTAAATGAATGATACATTTCATAATTAATCTGTACTTCTTGTTTGATATAACACTGAATAATTTATGTGCTTGAAAAAATATCATACAGTGTCGATAGTTGAAGGTCTGTAAAACCGAAGGTTTGAGCTCAAGTTTAATTATTTTCATTTTTTCCTAATAGTATGTCGGATGTTTTTTCATTATTGAAAATATACTTTATATGTTTAAATTAATTGTTCATTTTTACTTCTTTACTATATCCTGCATCTCAATACTTCTACTAATGATGTTTTACTACTTATTCACCGACAAATGTTAGAGTATTTTTATCAACCTTTTAAGTATAAAATCTCATCCATATAGTCCTACCTAGCAGAACTCATTTAAAGGCGAGCTAATGATGGTATGCTTAGTATTCATGTTGATTTGAGATGAGATAGTAACAGTCATCAAATGATACTTTGGATACATAAATGTCCTCAAATAATAACTTGTATGTAAATATTTCTTTAAAAGTTTTCGTTAAATATTATTCCGAGTTTTCATTTGCATACTGTTTAATGCAGTAATAAATTCATGAGTAAGGTTGAATGAATGGTCCTTTAATTAGTTTATGTTTTCCTCATCAATTTCTTAATAATCATAGTCAAAACTGTATTAAGACCTGTTGTTATGTTCATATCAGAACCTTTGCTTATAATAATACTTAAATGGCTTTAAACTGCAACGGATGAAGTGGTCTTTGCCGTCTAGAATAAAAGCTATTTGAATCTGTACATGTATAATATTTTTTTGGGTCCTGTCCCCAAAACATACAAATGTCCTTGAATAATATGTTGGCCATATAATATTTTTGAGACCGTGTCACAAATCATACAAATGTCCTCGAAAAATACAAGTATGACGCACTTAACTGAAGCAATGAAATCGTAACAAAGGTAGACCTTCAGCAATTAGTTAGCAATTAAAATTCTACTCATTTCAACAGCGAAAAATATTAAAATACAATTTTTTGTAAATTGTCAGGGGGTGAGAAATTGAGTAGGGGTTGAACGGGTATTGTTTGGTTATTTGCTCTAGTGCCATTCGATAGCAATTAATTTGCAATAAAATACGCCCCATACCGATAACGACGTTTGTTCCGGAGATATTGATATGGCTATGCTAACTTTAGTCTAAAGTTAGCATAGCCACAGTTTGTCGCAAGCGGTTGGAGCAATAAAATGGTAACGAAGGTAGACCTTCAGGAATTAATTAACAATTAAAAGTCTACTGATTTTAATAACGAAAAACATTGAAATAAATATTTTTGTTACTTATCAGGGGGTGAGAAATTGAGTAGGGGATGAAGTGGTAGTTTTTGGGTTTATGGTCTGGTGCCATTCGATAGCAATTAATTAGCAATAAAATACGCCTACAAGATCACCTCGGTAGCGCTGTTCGCTCCGGAGATATAGAATATGGCTATGCTAACTTTAGTCTAAAGTTGGCTCTCAAGGGGTTGTAGCAATAAATCGTAACGAAGGTAGACCTTCAGCAATTAATTAACAATTATAAATCTACTGATTTTAATAACGAAATACATTGAAATAAATATTTTTGTTACTTGTCAGGGTGTCAGAAATTGAGTAGGGGATGAAGGGGTAGGTTTTGGGTATTCGCCCTGGTACTATTCGATAGCAATTAATTAGCAATAAAATACGCCCCCAGATCACCCCGGTAGCACTGTTCGTTCCGGAGATATAGATGTGGCTATGCTAACTTTAGTCTAAAGTTGGCGTCCCGCAGTTTCTCGGAAGGGGTTGGAGGAAGAAATCGTAATGAGGGTAAAACTTCAGCAATTAATTAGCAATTAAAAGTCTACTGATTTTATACAACGCAAAATATTGAAATAAAATTTTTCGTAATTGTCGGGGTGTGAGAAATTCAGTGAGGGATGAAGGGGTATTTTTGGTTATTTGCTCTAGTGCCATTCGATAGCAATTAATTAGCAATAAAATACGCCACCAACATCATCCCGGTAGCACTGTTCGTTCCGGAGATATAGAATATGGCTATGCCAACTTTAGTTTAAACTTAGCATAGCCACTCTTTCTCGGGAGGGGTGGGAGCAATAAATTTAATTTTTGCGTAATAAATTAGCAATAAATTCTGGAGTAGGTCCGATTTGGGCGTTATGAAATGGCTCTGATAGCTTAACACACATGATATGAAACCCATAGGCGACACATGGGAAAAACTTTCAAAAACAATTTATAGTCGAAGAAGAAAGAAGAATAGAATAATAGTTGTTAATGTTATTAGCAGCATACCAATGTTTCACGACGTCTTCAAGCATTTCATTGATGTCATGCGTGAAGAAACACTCTTGTAAAATCAGTTTCATATCAAATTTAATCTTAATTTAATCAATGTTTAATTAATAATAAATATTTTTGTGGTTTAATAATACTACTCAGGATCAAGACGATTGATACTTTCGGATAGTTTTTTAATTCGTGCGACAATGAATGTTAAAGAGTTAAAATTGAAAACACTATTAACTCTGAAACCTATACATATTAGACATAGTATGATACTGTAAGACATGTAGTATAAAAAAAAAATTTGCAAAAGTCCAATCAAAAATGATTATATATCTCTAACCATATGACTTCACCTCATAGGTTAATAAAAAACTGAAATACTTTTATTTGTTTTTTAATGTACTAATGTAAAAATATTCCCAAAAAAATCGTCCAAGCAGCTACAGATATTTCAGTTGTAAACAGACTACATTTAACTATCTTCCTTCAGTATATAGTTCAACTTATTAGCAAGTTTGTTGATGAGTGTAACTATAATTTGGTAACGAACTCAACACTATATACTAGGGATGGGCATTGAATGGAATAGTTTATTTTGATGTGCAAGCTTTTTTATTGTCATAGACGAATGGAATAAACGAATCATTTTAATAATTGTAAATTATTATTTACTATAACCGGGAAGACCGGAGTTGTGTAAATGTCAAAGTTTTTTTGCCTGTCTGAATCTCATTTTTTATATTTTGTTTCTCGAAATAAAACATCATTTCTCATGAGTAAGACTATGCACTATAAATGGATGTGTACATCACTGTGGAACATGTAATACATCCTTACAAAACTCATCAAATTGTTTCTCATAAATATTTCCATGGCATGGTGTACAACAATTTAATGTTTAGTAAAAGTTTTTATTAGTTATGATAAAAGCTGAATATAAAAAGTACACAACAATTAGGGTTCTCAGATTTGTACTTTCGGCAGGTTGTGGAGGATCCCATGTGTGAAACTGGTTACGACCAGGGAAGTGCTTAGAAGGGCTGTCATTGACAGCAAATTATTAAAAACTTTAAAGCAACCCAAGATTTCTTATCTGGATCACAAACATTAATAGGCAAAAGAGATTCAGGCTAAAAACTACATTCATAATTGTATCGCATCATACATTTGTGAGAAGTAAAAAATGTGGGTAATATCTTCGCATTAGCTTATTATAGATTAATTATGAGCTTTTGATCAAAATCTCCCTGTTGTGTTATTTCCCAAGAAAACGTTAAAAAAATAGAGGATGTCAAAAATAAACTTCACAAAACGAGTAAAATGATCTATCCAAGAAAAACAAGTTTTACTTGAAATCACTATATCTAAATAAATTATAATATATTTGATAAAAGAAGCATGCTATAAATGTTTAATCGGTAGTATTTGACACAATTTCTGTTCTGTCAGATTTTTATATTGAGAAATTTAATATAGCTATAATTTTATCCTAGTGAAACTAGCGAATCAATTGACATTTTGGATATATTTAATAACATTTAGATGGACATATTTTATACAGAATATTTACCTATAGAAATAATCATTGTTAATCAATATTTGTCTAAAACATAAATATAATTTTTGGGTCTGGTTCATTATTGTGGAACTATCTGAGGTGTAATTCATCCATGTCCTGTCACTTTACATTGTATGACAGTTTATTGCTTGGTAAGGTAGGTAGCACAATGTTAAATATCATTGTTAGGTACTTTCCTGGAATAATAAATACCCAAATTTCATCGAATAAGATGGCATTTATCACATGTCTCAAAAACCGTTTGTCATTCCGCAAATTAGTTCAATTTTTCTTATTTCCTCCATATTAGGTGTTTTTAATTTTTAGAATGGGCGTAAAATTTCCATTCTAGTAATACACCACAAGTGTATAAAAGATTTGAGTATCAACAAAATATCCCACTTCGTGAAGTTAGGCCTTAATTTTTTTAAGTAGACCATGATTTATTTGTCGCAAACTAATATTAATAAGAAAATAATGTATTAATGAATTTCAATAAAACATGAACGTAAATAAGGAGAAAATGATTTATTTGTCTCAAACAAGATTAGCAAGTAACATTTTAAACGCATTTTCAATAGAGTATGAACCTAAATAAAGAATTTACTTCAAAATCACATCTCTTTGCCACTTCGTGATGATTTTTCTTATCACATTGATGAGTACATATTGTGCTTATTACAACCTTCACAATTCGTAAATCAACTATCATAGGACCACAAGATATATCTTAGTATGAATATTACTTTTCCTGAACTAAAATTAAATTCCTAATTGATTCTGGATTCTCAAGATGCCGCATCGATTACAACGAGGAGTGTGTTTAAAGATATAATAGTTTCCCACAATACATGAACAGGTTTTGTTTATCAATAGCCTAAATCAAAACTTACCTCTTTTAGTTTCATGTCGTTCTGAATTGTCTTATTGGCTTAGAGATTTCAAGATATTTAATTACAATATTTAAAACAATTCATAAAATTCTTTTATTTTACAACTTGAGAAAAATATGTCTATTTTTTATGCCTTGATATCCAAATTTTTATATAAGCAGAAAGTTAACCACAATAACATTTTCTATAGAACATGTACCTTTAAGGACCTTTGAGGAGAAAAGAGTAAGCGAAAACGAAGAAGAAAGAATTCGGATATCGTCTGATATTGGTGATAACAACTATGAAAATATTCCTTCTCCCCAAGAAAATATTTCCCTTAAAAATAAAGACACCTCGGAAGAATTATATATTTTAATGCATATCGACACTGTCGAATATGTTGCAAGTTATAAACACTTTAAAATAATATTTCATTATGTTTTTTACTTTTCAACTCAGCCATAGACTTTACATGCAATATTATACCTTTATCCAATATCCTAAAATTTCTAATATTTCTCATTAGTTTATGAGTTTAATAAAATGAAATTCTTCAAGTAACAAATTCATGCGACATTAGATATTATTGATCTTATTCACAAAGCTTACTCAAACTTTAAATATTATTAAAATGCTATTGCACATTTAAAAAACTCCATTCGAAATTATGTTCGAAACAGGTGAATATATCAGCAGTCCCAATACGGCACTCTATGAATATGAATGTTCACAACAGAAAATGTTTTCGGAAGGATAGATAGTCCACTATCAAAAAAACTAGTAGGTACAAAATTTCTAATTATTATTTTAAGCTTTTGGGCTAACATGCATTGTAACTTTCCTTGCAATTACAGAAATAGCAAATAATAATGTTTATTATATTTCTTATCGTGGAATACCCAACTCAATTGTGGTAGACATTGGTACAGAATTAAAATAAAAGTTTTTTCAAAATTCGCTCTCTTCATAACTTCACGTTTACACCTAAAACTACCAACAATTTATTGTTATAAAGATTACATTCTTAATTGAACAACTTCCACTTGTAAATGAAAGTTTTACAAACAGCCCTATGGCGATTATTGATACAAGACGAATTTTTTGAGATTTTTCAATCCATTGAACGCAAGACAATATAATGTTTCTATTAGAGAACTTTCATCAGTTGTGCTCCCCTCAACTGATTGAATTTTCAAATACTTATTTACGTATATAGTACATATAACTTAATTTATTTATTTTATCGCTAAATGTATTCCTACACCCAGGAGTGTCAGGAAAATTGATCTCACAGAGTCTCCAAATCGGGAGTCATACTGTGTGTTACGCCGTTTCCCTGTAATTCCTAGGATATAAAATACACGAAAAAAGTCGTAGAGGTTTATTAAAACACAAATGTAAAAACACAGTTTTACACCCTAACACCAAACCTTTATTTAAACACCCAATGGTTGGTTTACTCCTAGATGATGACAACTTAGAGTTGTTGAAACGGCGGGTGTTCAGTGTTTAAACAAAGGTTGGTGTTAGGGTGCAAATCTGTGTTTTTACATTGTTAGTGACAATGTTAATGATTTTAAGGCATCAATATTCACTACAAGAAACTCAATTTGACTTAAATACTAACAGAGGACAAATTATGCAAAAATTGAATTATTCAACAAAATATTTTGAAAAACATAAAGAGTCATGATGTGGTTTAAATTAGGGATTTTATGGAGCTCTGTAACCGTAACCGAGACTTTCGTATATCCGAAATAAGAATCTATCCGAAACCGTAACCGAATCTGATATAAAAGTTACGAATAGTTTCGGATAAGGACGGATTTGTATCACAATGAGACATGCACTTTATAAGGCTGTTCGAACTGGAAAAATAACCGATTGACAATCTCTTACCGAAGTGGACGATGACGAGTTACCATTTACAATAACGGGTTATGTCTGGTGGTTAGTCGTTTCAAATTCAATTCCAAAAAATCTAATATCCATAACTGAAACTATCCGAAATTATCCGAAAATCCGAAATAATTTCATATTCGTAACCGTAACTGAAACCGATATAAAATTACTCAAATATCCGTATCCGTATCCATATCCGAAAATTCATCTCCTTAACATCTCTAGTTTAAATGCTTATTTCTAAATTTAAAATATATCTGAACTGTAAAATATCTAATATATATCACTGCTCCAAGTTCAAAAAAAGATCCAACATAAATATTTGCCATTAAACTGTAAAAAATAAAGTCGTAATATAATAAATGATGAATTTGAAAAACAATTGTTTTTATTGACAATTTACTTTAGTCACAATACAAAATTTAATTAGGTACACAGTCTTTCAATTCGTATGAAAATGGTTAGATATTATTCGTCTACAAAATCCCTATTTGCACCAAAACTTCTGGGCATTGCTTGGACACAACGATACTTTGAAAGAATGGTTCGAAAATAAATTCGCAGAAATCAATAACTTTTTAATAAGACGGGACTCCTGCTCAGAGTTTTTCAGGAATTTTCAAGCCGATTTCGTTTCGGTTGGACCTGTATATATTCAAATGTTTCCTGGCTTGCAAGAACGTCGAACCTGACTTATCTAGATCTTTATTTATGGAGTACCTCAAAAATATATTAATCCACTTCAGAGTCGTAACAGATTTTAGAAGCAGTTCAAACAAATATACTAGGGCATACTAGTATTGTTTTGGGTTGGACAATTAGACGATCTAACCTATCCTTAAAATATGATATTTATTTGTTGAACTGTTTTTGTAACTAATTCAGTAAATACTGCTGTTAATATTTTTAATTAGTGTTTCCTTTACAACTGTGATAATAATTGATCTTCAGGCGTTCAGTATCGAAACATGGAGATTTTTCTGCATAATTTTACATTTCAAAGTGGATTTAAATTAAAAAATAAAAACAAATAGTATGGTATTTAACCAATTGTTGATTATTCTGATAACACGAAACGTCGTACTAAAAATCTGTATTGCTGTCTTGTTCAATTCAAAGTAACAAGGGGAAATTATTTTTTGAACCCTTTTCATGTGCTTTATGTCTGTTCTCAGCAATATGTGAAAATCGTAAGAAAATCCAAAGGTATCAATATTGGTTAATTATAATGTAAGCACTATATATAAAAGTATATAGTAGTATATAAAATATATATAATAATAAAATTTTACAAAATTATTACCCTTGCAATATCTAAAATTCCATTACAACTACATTTCTTCCTTAGTAAAAGTGTATAATAAACAATTTTTAATCAGGAAAATGTATATATAATATAGTGAGAAACTACATGAAAGGCGTATTTTTTATATAGTTTTCAAGATTTCCTATTCAGGGGTAAGTTACATATTCCTAAAAAAGCATTTTTCATGTTAAATTTTAGAGTCAATAGCCAATTTGGCGAAAAAATAAATTAGCTGTCGCCCAGTGGTCGAAATTCGACCAAGTGTGTCAATATCTCTGGCAGGTGAAGTACCCTGAAAATTTTATCGTGACATTCTATCCTAGGACTTAGGGAGAACAGCAATCACACGGAACGGATCCAGATTCGGAACCTCTGTGTGATAGTTTCCTCGAAAGTCCTAGATGTCGGTCTTACATTGCGCTTCTACAAATAAGTAACGAAATTCAAGTTTTTTTTAGATATAATTCATAGGACTTTATTTGTGTTCAAATTCGTAAGTCTTAATTTAATATCACAACAATTCAACCGCTAATGGACTACCCTACATATTTATTTTTTCTAACCTCCCAGTACAACTATAATTGCACTCAATTCTCTAACATTTATTAAAATCCTCATTATAATAATTCCATCTCATTCCACCACTCTGTATATGCAAGTGCTCAAGGACCACGCATAATATTTTTTAACATTTCTGAACCACCCTGTATACCATTCTGAATATGACACTGCCTGTGAGCCACCGTATTTACCCTTTTCGTTTATGAAACTATCTTCTGTAACTATAATTCTACTCCGACCTTTTCTAACATTTCTTATCATCTTCCTGTATATCTATAATTCCTCTCACCCTATAATTCATCTTACCTATAGATACAACTGCTTATGGGTTACGAAATGTTGTATTTCCATTTCCGCCACCCTGTATATGCATGTCTGTATAATATTTTTTGCACCACCCTGTATAACTGTAATTCTAATGCACCTTCTATTCCCAGAACCCTGTAAATTCAACCGCTAATGGGCTTTCCTATATAATTATGTTAATAGTTATAATTGCACTCTGCTCTATATTTTAAACACCCTATATACGCAACTGCTTATGTGCCACCCACGAAAAAAAGTATTTCTAACATATCTGGAATCGCTCTTTATAATTATAATATACAACGCTTACTTTACCACTAAACAATAACAATGCTTGCATGCTACTCCCAGAAGTACATGCTCTAAGTATATAACAGCATTGGTCCCTCTATATATAATTACTTAATGTTTTGTGTCTGGCGGCGGCGGCACATTCAGTTGTTTGGCGTGGACATTATGGACGTAAATAATGAATTTTTATTATATTTTATTTAATGAATGAACCAATATTATAAATTAATATAAGCATTCTGCTCTGAAGGTCGTCAGTAGGTACTAAACAAAACAAAAATGAAGGAAATCGATTGAGAGACACAGGAGAAAATAGTACCAAATCGTTTTGTCTTTGCCTATTTATATATAGAAAAATCTTTGCTCATAAACCCCAAAAAGAAAAGAAGATGTCTCATTCAACTGCTTTTAATTAACAATGTAAAATTACAAATATCCTTAAATTTCATTTACACTATGAATAATATATCACCGTTTTGATATTCCCATTTTTAGTTTATTTTCATACAATTTTGAAATGTTCTGTAATTATTTGTATTTTAATTTTAGCACTAAAATAACAATTAAAAAACCCAAAGGGACTTATTATAGTAATCTAATATTTATTAAATTTCAAACATTCAAATTCAAACATTTAAGAATACAACTTCATAATATCTAATGTTAAAAATTTGGTATTTTGGAATGTCGAATGCTTTTTTATCACGGTGGCCCGTAGACGATTTTTTCTACATAAGAAATAATCAAAGAAATGTAATTATTAATAGAATGAATTTATGATGCGGACACCTATTTACTATTGTTCAAATATATTTCATAACATAACATAAAAAGTTGTGTATTACAAGAAAACTATAATTTATTTAGTTTTGTAAAACATTTAGGGGTATGCAGAGAAAATTAAAATCTGATTTATGCTAGAGAGCATTTGAATTTAAATACAAAACACAATGTTTTTTCTTAGATTTTGTTAAGGAATAATGAATATCTTCATCTAGGAGTTTAGCAATTATAATACTATATTTTCGAGAGTTTTTAATCCATCGAATGCAAGACAATATATTGTTTCCAGCCGAGAACTTTCATGTGATTGATAGATCGAATAATTATTTATGTATTTCGCACAAATACCCGAATATAACATGTTAACATAAAATGAAAATCGACATTTTGGAGCTTCAGGGAAAACTAGCCAACAGATTAACAGTTAAGCTATTTGTTATTTGTTTCTTGTGCTTACCATCTTAGGAAAGGGTAACGGAGTTTTAAATACAGCACGGCTCTCAATTTAGAATCACTGTGGACTAGTTTTCCCTGAAACTACTAGATGTTCAGTTTGAGTTAAAATGTTAAATTCAGCCTTAAATACAATACATATATAATTATTCGAGATTTTATTCGCCGAGGGGAGCGTAACATTTGAAGACTATCGACTAGAAATAACATATTGTCAAATAATCGCTTTGTGGGTTTTAGTTAACATATATATTTGTTTCGTGTGACTTCTATCATAGGAATCAAAGGGTAAAAAAAGCATTACACATGGCATCACTTTTTTTTTCTTTTTATTTTTCTTTAACACTCCTAATAACGATTTTCAATGTGCGTTAAATATTTAAGCTTGGTTATATGTATGAAAAAACATTAATAATTATTCGAGATTTTAATATGTTGAGGGAAGCGCAACTGATGAAGTTTCTCGGCCAGAAGCCATATATTTATTGTCTTCCGTTCGATGGATTATATAATCTCCAGAAGATAGTATCAAAAAATAATTACCTAATAAAAAAAGTCGAAAAAATATAATTTAATTTAGCATTCGTTGCATTATAAATTGAATGTGTTACTTAAATCATATATTTAATCTATATATTAATATGTAAAAGGAAATGTTGTATTTTAAGAATATTGGGTGAATGATGGAGTGTAAGATTTGTCACGGTTAAAATACATAATGTTAAAATTTACTTAAAACATATTTATTATATAAACTAAGCCATAGCTCAGTTTAAGAGATTTAATGAAAAAAGTTTTCAACACAATGTCATTTTTTTTTAAGATTACCTAATATATTTAATCGTTTTAGATGAAAAAAGTCAAAAAGTAAATGAATCAGTTTGCTTCGTTGTATGTAAAATTTGTCTTTGCCATGTATAATGAGATGATTTAGTTCAACATTTACATATTTTCATAGTACCCAAAGCAGAAATAACTATAGCTCAAAGATGGTTTTGGTCCTAAAATATTCAACTTTCTGTCTTATGAGATTAAAGGGTTAAATTCACTTTCATTATTTAAAAAGAAATCCAAACAGTGGATACAGTCAATTCAAAGGGTACAAATGCATGAATATTAAATATTCAAAATATGTACTGCTTTTAACATGTTGATCGTCTTTATAGTAAAACATGTTGATTACTAAATTTTTTCTGTTACTTTCTTTTTTTAAGTTGTTGGGTTTCATTGTTATCCTAAAGTCTGTAAATCAGTTTTGTTATTTTAAACTTAGTCTATTTTTAAGCTGAAAGTCGCATGGTCATTTACCTACGCAAAAGGATTATCCTTCTATGGGATTTTCTTTATATTTGTTTCAACTTATATTTTAATTAGGAGTACAAACGTGATTTTTTATTAAGACTAATTTTTGAGTTATAAAAACTGTATAATGTTTTTTTTGTTGTTGTTTGTATCAAAAATGGAAAAAATATATTATGAGAAACAGCAAATTGAGTAACTGCATAAATGATAATAGAAAGTCAATAATTATTTCTTATCATCAGTGAAATAGATAGTCATGGTGAAGGATTTTTTATTAGTTTTGTTACAAAAAATGTGGCCCTTATTATGTGTCGTGTTTTCAGTAATTAAATTTAGGGGTTTTGGAGTTTCCAATCCCAAATTGCAAAACAATTTAGAAAAAAAGAGTACCTGTCATCTAATGATATTATATTATTATATTATCAAATTATTTAATGTTATTAGCGTTTTTAAAGATATTTGTAATAATTGAGCAACTAATTTTTAGTAGATATTCTAATTACGCATGTCATCTGATGGGAAATATTACTACGAACACATCTGATATCTTTGGAAAGGGTGTGAATTTCCACTTTAGTTGACAGGCGAATTTAAATTCTACGGCTTTCATGACCAAAAATATATCATGAATAATAAGAAAACACACGATAATCAAAAATTATCATTATGTGTCTAACTCTTAAGGAACTGTTTGAAATATATAAAAATATCGGATGAACGGAAATTAAACGAATTATTGTGTTCCATTGAAAAATCAGTTTATCCATGGTTAGTTAACCCTTTCAAAATGGGACTGATCATAACTGGCACGATAAACAGAGTTCATCACAGTCATTCTGGCTGGTAGTATAAAGGGTGGCAAGAGTTATCCCCCTACTAAATCTTGCTATGGCATCAGACACCCCTGATATTTAACAATATCTAGAAGTCAACATTTTGACAAATTTTCGAATAACACAATATATAATAATAGTATACATAAGTCATACTGAAATTGAATAATCCACTTTTTTTTTAATCTCTCACTACACCTCATCCTCTCCTAATAGCAGAGTTTAAAAATATATATCAGCATAGCCACAATGTTAGCAAACGCCTCGTATAAAAGTGGAACAATATCCAATTACTGCAGTTCATATGTACAATTTCACTCATTATACTTAGTTACTTCACTAGGTATATTAATAGGGGTACATAACGAGGTTAATAGGCACATTAATACATTTCTTTATTTTTTAGGGGTTCTTGCGTAGGGGGTTATTTAAATTTTTAACTATACTTTTGTTTTACTGTTTAATCTCGTAATCAATCATATTTTAAAATAGCTGTCTAGATTGAAGGTTACAAATGTAATCTGGTAGGACCTTTCCTCTTTAGATATAGTACTAATACCCAATGTGGCTTAAAATTTCTAAAGACTCGAATTGTCCTGGTGAGCTATCTAGATATGAGGATGGCAAATATGGTAGCAAGCCAATGAATCAGCATGTTACAGTAAAATAAATGTTGAATGGTGCGTCTGCAAACTTTCAACCGAAAAATAACTCGAAGATTATTGTAGTTTGCATGGTCATGTCACTAGACCTAACCCAGAATATTTCTTATGAGAATATTGCAAGCAATAAGAAATATTTTATTAAATACATGCATGACAACCTTAGGTTCTGTCTGAAGTTAAAATAGGAAATGTTCCTAAGAAACGGTTTAAGCATAAAATTGTTGATGACGCTATAAGCACCAAAATGTATATTTAGTGAGGTCTTCTGGATGTAAAATACAACAGAATAGATATGGAAAAGACTGCTGTCTTCTATGGCATTTTTGTTAAGTGTTAAAAATCGAGTACCTAGTACCATTATCATTATCCCCTATTTAGTAGTATCATTGCAGAGCTTTTCACCTCGATAACGATAACGATAATAATAAGAATTAGTCTATACAGCGACAATTTAAACAAAATATTTATTTTTTCCAAATTCAATGTAATACGAAATAATAAACTTGTTTTGCTCCTAATTAGGTCTATAATTATACTTCATGTTAAGCAAGCAAATTTTAATCGGATTGGAAGTAATGCAACTGTACCCGAAATCGTCATTATTTTGCTGAGTCCCCAAACTATACTAAAAGAATGCGTATTTTAGGGACAGTCCCCAAATTATCATTTCGTATACCGCCAGTTTTCAAAAGGCTTGTTTTGGGGACTGTCCTCAAACTCCACGGAGGGCTCAAAGAATGCCTTCGTTAACCGAAAGTTACTTTTTAATAGAAAAAATTGTTTATATAACAATTGAACTATATAAGTATACATAATATGTGATTTAGAAGCTTTTCCTGTAATAAAATTTTACTGTCCCAAACCATGCGTTTTACATATATATATATATATATATATATATATATATATATATATTGTTACGAAATTTTCCCAAAGCCGACCCTGTGTCCTTTCAGCACGACAACAAACGCTTTACGATAAAAAATACGATTCTCGAAAAGACTCGGCAGCGGAAGGAGCGATGATTATTTTCTACTGGAGAATTCCACGGGGATTATAAAAGAAGCACGCCACGATCGCAGTTCAGTGATACCGCGTCGACTAGCTTATATGGGGTTGTTATTGTATTTAAATCAGATGTTTGAATGTAAATAAAGTTCTAGAAAAGTGACAGTGAATACTAGTTGTTATAATATTTAAATTGAACCCACGAAGTATATTGCAATTTGGTGTCAGAAGTGGGATTAGTGCAGTTATGGAAACTCGAAGTATGGAAAAAACCGACGAAACTACTAGAAAAATTATCAAACAGGTTACAGAGGGACTAGACGAAAAAATAGCACAGATTCTAGAAAAACGTGACAAGGAGGAGAAACAACATCAAGAAGAAATTCAACAAAGGTTAGTGAAATCTTTTGATGATAAACTTAAAGTTGAATTAGGAAATCTTGTCACTAATATCGATGAAAAACAACAAAATCTTGTTTCCACGATGGAAGAAAAACAACAAAATCTGGTTTCCACGATGAAAAGTGAACAACATAATTTAATTGAGGGAATGTTCTCGAAATTTGAACAAAAACAAGATCAAATTGAATTAAATCGACACGAAACTGAACAGAAAAGACAACTGCAATTCGAACAATTAATGCAAATAGTAGGACAAGTTAATGAAACAGTTAATGAAAGAATGCAAATAGTTGAGTCAGATATAAAAGAGATAAATGATGACATTAAGACCATAAAAAATACCGTGGATACTCTTGAAACAAAAGTAGATGATCTTGATTCCATCCAAAGCCAGGTAAAATTTGAAATCAGTTCCATCAAGCAAACAGTACACACTGAAGTACAAGATAAAATCTGTGCCATCCAAAATAAACTAGAAACAGAAATTAAAAAAATGCAACAGGACTTACAGCGAGGCAAATACCAGAACACCGTGAGTACCAAAGGTTCCTTTAGTAAACCACCCACATTCGACGGCAGTTCATCTTGGCCCATGTATAAACGGCAATTTGAGGCCGTGGCTACAGCTAATGGATGGGATAATCATGAAAAATCCACATCTCTGGTAATTTCCTTAAGAGGTCCGGCCCTAGAACTCCTCCAGAGCATTCCAGTCGATGAACAAGGCAATTTCAACAAGATCATCGCTATCCTAGACAAACGTTACGACAATCAATCCTTGAGCCAGGTATACCAAGTCCAACTGAGTGGAAAAACCCAAAAATCCGGTGAAAGCCTCCAAGAATTCGAAGCAGAAATTAGACGGTTAGTTCACTTGTCCTACCCAGACCTGCCAGAGGAAACGAAAGACCAGTTGGCCACACAGAGTTTCATAAACGGCATCAGAGATGTGGAAGTACAAAGAAATTTAAGACTGAGTGGCGTCAAGAAGAGTAATGAAGCTCTACTTCGGGCTTTGGAAGTAGAGGCCGTCATGAACATGTCCAAGCCGAGGGTCCGAGCAGTTTCCTTCAACCAGGAAGAGTCAGAGTCACCATTTCAAGCGCTGCTGGCTGGTCTGAACAAAATATTAGAACGGTCACAAAGAACTGGCACCAGAGGGGAATGTTACCGCTGCGGACGGACAGGACACTTCCAACGTGATTGTCGAGTGAGGCCACCTGAACAATCACCGACCAGGGGTAACCAACAAAACAGCCACATGTCCAGGGACCGTCAGTCAGTCAGCATAGGGGGGCGAATACTGACTGTCCCTCCACCAGCCCCCAAAACGTTATCCATCCGGGGATTCTGCAGAGATAGCGGCAGCCTAGTCATCAGAGGCACCATCAACGGGCGAGCAGTTACCATCACCATCGATACCGGCGCCGCTGTGTCCAGGGTTTTGAGAGCATCAGAAATTCGGCCAGTTACCAATAACATCCAGCTCAGAACAGTCACCGGCGAGTCCATGTCAATACAGGGTGAGGCAGATGTCGTGCTACAGATAGGGGACAACATGATCCGGCATAGGGTCCTGGTAGCGAATATTGAGGACGATTTTATACTGGGAATGGACATAATTAGCCAGCATGGATTTATGTTCGACCCGAGATATGATGTTCTTCGGTTCCTGAATGAGGAATTTGTATTGACACGGCCCGTCAACACATCATTCACGCCCATAAAAATTGTGGCAAAGTCTTCAGCTAGAATTCCCGGTCGAACAGAACAGATTATTCATGGGCAGCTAGACAGCAATCCTGGGAGCTGCGTTGGAATGGTGGAGCCCGTACACTCAGCTCATGACTACTTAGTTGGACGGGCTATAGTTAAAACCGGACGAGATATACCAATCAGAGTCCTGAATTTGGCCAACAACGACATCAGAATTACCAATGGTCAAGAGATAGCTTGTTTCGAGCAAGTAGAGACCATCATCAATTGCGAAGAAGAGTACCAGACGGCGGTGAAGGAGACAGGGCCCGATAAAGAGTTCCTACAACAGTTTGCTGACCACTTAACACACTTGACACCAGAGAACCAGAAAAAAGCCAAGCAATTTATCACAAAACACTGGCAAATTTTTAACAGTAAAAATGGAACCACCGGTCGCACCAACATCATCCAGCATCGAATAGATACCGGAAAGGCTCAGCCCATCAGAATACCTCCTAGACGACTACCATTGGGGCAACAACAGGCAGTCGAGGAAAACATCGAGTCCATGTTACAAAATGGAGTTATTGAGCCATCCATCAGTCCATGGTCTGCTCCCGTCGTGCTAGTTAAAAAGAAGGATGGAACCACACGATTTTGCGTGGATTACAGAAAGCTCAATGACGTCACGAAGAAAGACAGCTATCCACTACCCCGAATCGATGACACTTTGACCACACTATCAGGCTCCCGTTGGTTCTCCACACTAGACCTAAAAAGTGGATATTGGCAGGTTGGTCTGCACGCAAACGACAGAGAGAAGACAGCGTTCTCCACCAGTAAAGGGCTGTTTCAGTTCACGGTCATGCCCTTTGGGTTATGTAATGCACCGCTACATTTGAGAGGCTAATGGAGTATGTACTGAGCGGGTTAACATGGAGGACGTGCTTAGTATACCTCGACGACATTCTAGTCATGGGCCAGACATTCGACGACTATCTGAAGAACCTGGGCGAAGTATTCTCCAGAATTAATAATGCCAACCTGAGACTCAATCCGAAGAAGTGTTCCTTGTTTCAAAAAGAAGTAGAGTTTTTGGGCCACGTAGTGTCCGAGTCAGGAATCCGCACCAACGAAGACAAGATAGAAGCCATCCGCGATTGGCCAGTTCCAAGAGACAAACATGAACTCCGAAGCTTCTTGGGCCTATGTTCATACTACCGGCGTTTTGTTGAGGGATTTGCCACCATCGCCGCCCCTCTACATGGGCAGACCACTGATAAAGAGACCTTCCATTGGAATCAGGATTGCGAAACATCATTCAGGCGGCTGAAGGCAGCACTATGTTCCAGCCCAATCCTAGCCTTTCCTACACAGTCCGGCAAGTTCATCTTAGACACCGACGCCAGCAACACAGGTTTGGGGGCCGTCCTATCCCAGGTGCAAGATGGTGAAGAGAGGGTGACCGACCCTGTGTCCTTTCAGCACGACAACAAACGCTTTACGATAAAAAATACGATTCTCGAAAAGACTCGGCAGCGGAAGGAGCGATGATTATTTTCTACTGGAGAATTCCACGGGGATTATAAAATAAGCACGCCACGATCGCAGTTCAGTGATACCGCGTCGACTGGCTTATATGGGATTGTTATTGTATTTAAATCAGATGTTTGAATGTAAATAAAGTTCTAGAAAAGTGACAGTGAATACTAGTTGTTATAATTTTTAAATTGAACCCACGAAGTATATTGCAATATATATATATATATATATATATATATATATATATGTGTGTGTGTGGAATGTACAATTCTTTGCAAAAAGAAATAATATATGAATTATATGGGCCATCCAATATAACATTTAATCCAAACTGCAAGTGCTTATGGGCCACATTATATAATAATTTTACTCAACATTTTTTGGAACCACTTTGTATAACTGTAACCCTGCTTGACCCTGTATTGCAACCATCCTGTATATGCTGATGTTTATTTGTTACCAAATATAACATTTTTTAATTACCTAACTATAGTTCTACGCCACCCTATATGTTATATAACTATTATTTCTGATAATTTTTGGGTTACTTCGTAAACTATCATTTTAAACGGGCTTTATATGCAACTTTTCTAGTATTGTGTTAAACACAATATTTAAATATAATTTTGCTTCGCTACATATTTCAGGTATTCCATATGGGAGGGTGCAACTGCTCTTGGTCTATCTTATATAACAATTTTTTTTAACATTTTTTAATCCACCCTGTAAAACTATAATTCTACTAAGTCTCCAATCTCAACCACTTTATATACAGAACTACTTATGCGCCACGCAATATAACATTGTTTGTAACCACTCTGTATAACTAAATTCACAAATCCCCAACATATTTGACAAAACCGCAACTGTACATGGCAACCCTATGTAACAATTTTATTCAACATTTTATGAATGGCCTTCTATAGTTATAACTCTACTTCCATCTATATTTAAACTCTCTTGTAAATACTGCTGCCAATTAGTCAACCATTATATCTATCAGTTTTTGAATCATCCTGTATAACCATAATTAAAATTCTACAAAATATTTAAACTACGCTGTATATGCGTCTGCTTTGGGGCCACCAATTATAACATTTTTTAAACACTTAAATTTGATCCACTCTATATTTCAACTATCTTATCTATGCAACTGCTTAAGGACTGGGCTAAATATAACCATTTTTGAGATATTATTTAACCATCATGGAAAATATAATTTGTCTCCACCTTATGGATCAACCACTCCTTATATGCAACTTTTTCTAACATGTTTTGGTCACACTATATAACTATTTTACTTCGCCCATGTTTCAGATATTGCATATTTGCAACAGCTCATGTTCTATCCTAAAAAAAAATCCAACAATTTTTTATCCACACTGGTTAATTATAATTCTACTCCACCCTCTATTTTAACCATATTGTATGTGCAACTACTTACCGGCGGCCACCCAATTTGGCAGTTTTTGTAACACCCTGTATAAATGTAAAACCTTCAATTTTCCATAAATTTCACCAAAACTGCAAATGCTTATGGGGCACCCTGTGTAACAATTTTTAAATATTAAACTACTTAACTGTACTCTTCCCCATATTTCAAATATCCTATCTGTGCAACTAATTATGGGCTACGCTATTACTTCACAATTTTTAAAGCATAGTATAAAATGTAATTTCTCTCCACACTTCATTCAAACCATCCTTAATTTGCAACTTTTTCTAACTTTTTTTACCCTTACGGTATAATTATTGTTGTACTGCACACTATATTTCAACTACCTTGTATATGAAATTACTTATGGGCCACCCTATAAAATATTTTTTCTATTTTTTCACCACCCCCTATACTTAGAATTCTAGTCCACCCTATATTGCATCTATTCGGTATATGAAACTGGTTTTAGATCATAATAATTTTATAATATTTTTTAAACCCACCTGTAGATATAGGTGTAATTATACTCTGCTACATATTATCCCTCTATATTATATTTCAACCATCCTGTATAAACAACTGCTTCTAAAATTTTTTTCAACCCATTTCGTAACTATAATAATAGCTCAAGAAAATTCAAATTTCCTAAATGCTTACGTAACATATTTTTTTATCCACCCTGTATAAATATAATTATATTTTACCCTTATTTCACCCACATTGTATATGCAACCACTTATGATCCTAACAATTATAACATTTTGTTATCCGCCATGAATAAATATAATTCAACTCCAGCTCTTTTTCAACCACCTGGTATATTCAACTGTTTATGGTTCACTCAATATATCATTTTTGAACCACCCCATATAACTTAGCTCTTATTTCAACAATATTGTTTATAACTCCTTACGGGCCACCTAACATACCTTTTTGTAAGATTTTTTAAACCCATTTAATTCTACATATCTTATATATGGAACACCCTGTAAAATTACACTTGATAAATCAGTTCGATTTTTTTTTAAATCGAAACATGTTACATTGGTATATTCGAATTTTGAATAAAAGCTAAGCTGGTGAAAGTATCTAAAATTGACTAATTGTGTAGCGTTTCTGTCAATGTAGGGAGATAAAATGTATACCAGATTTTAAGTCAATCTATAAGCTTTGCAACAAAAAAAGATTCAGCACAAATCAGTTCAGTAGTTCTTACGTGATGGGGTAACAAACAAACAAACAAACAAAAAAACAAACAGACAACTAAAATTTTATAATACTACTACCCGTTACCCGCGGTTTCACCCGAGTACGGAATGTTCAAATCTTCGCAAAAAGAAATAACTTATGGAATATATGGGTTATCCTATATAAAAAAACTTGTTTGAACCACCCTACTTAACCATATATCCACCAATCCCGAATATATTTCACTCAAACTGCAAGTACTTATGGGCCACCCTACATAACTATTTTATTCGACATTTTTTAAATCACTTTGAATAACTGTAACTCTACTTCACCCTATATTGCAACCATTCTGTATATGCTGCTGTTTTATAATTTTTTGAACACCTGACTAATAACTTCTCCCTACCCTATATTTCAGCTCTGCAACTGCTTATGTTGTACCCTGTATAACAATTATCTCTGATATTTTTTAACCACTTTTTAAAGTTAAATTTCTCTTTACTATATATATTAATCAACCTTTATATGAGCTTTCTCTAACATTGTGTTACATACTCTACAACTATAATCTTGCTTCTCCCCATATTTCAGATATTCCATATAGTAGAATGCAACTGTTTATGGTCTACCCTATATAACGATTTTTTTAAACTTTTTTATTCATCCTAATGGAAATGATGTGGATCCCTTCGTGAGCCACAAATATAAAAACACAGTTTTGCACCCTAACACCAAACTTCTCTTTAAACCCTCACCCATACTGGAACTGTTTATTGGCCACCCTGTATATCAATTTTACTCTAAAAAATGTTTAACCGCTTTATATAATAATATATAACTAACTCTACTTCCATATACATTAAAACCATCCTGCATACACCGCTGCCAATTTGTCAAACATTACAACTTATTTTTTAACCACCTTGTATAACCATAATTTTACTCTACAAAATATTTCAACCACCCTGTATGTGCATCTGCTTAGGGGCAACCAAATATAAAATTTTTAAATACTTCTAATCACACTGTATGAACTATAATTTTACTTCGATCCATGTTTCAGATATTGCAGATATGCAACAGCTCATGTTCTATCCTACAAAAAAAAGTATCCAACCTGTTTGACTATAAATCTACTCCACCCGCTATTTCAATCACCTTGTATTTGCAACTACTTATTGGCCACCCAGTATAACATTTTTCTACCACCCTGTATAACTATAAATCCATCAATGCCAGGTAAATTTCACCAAAACCGCAACTGCTAATGAGGCACTGAAAATAACAATTTGGTTCAGCATGTTTTTGAATCATCTTGTATGTATTACAACTACCCTGTATACGCTACTGCTGATTGGTCAACCAATATAACATTTTTCAACCCTATGTGTCAACTATCCTATCTTTGCAACTTATATTTTTTTTCAAGACAAATTAAAGTATAATTTCTCTACACACTTCATTTAAACCACCCTTCATTTACAACAATTTCTAACCTTGTTTGGATGACACTGTATAACTATAACTTTACTGCGCACCATACTTCAGGTACTCTATATATATAGCACTAGCATATATATTTTATATCTTCACAAACACAAATGCTTTTTAAAAAAATATATTTTTATTTAAAACACAAATTAAATATTTTACTTGAAACTTACGTTATAAAATATAAATGAAATAAATGGAAGCGATACACTTAATGACGCTCACAGCCATCGCATGTCCATTTATATGCTACGTGTTGCATTGTCAGCATCAGCAGTTTTACACGTGCGATGGGCATTTGCGTATTTCCTGGGAATTGCTATATCGTGTAATATGACACCATGTGAACGACTCATTTGACCGGTTACACGGTATTGTCATATTATTATTCTAAGTATTGTTTAGGACGTATATAACAACTCCCCTCACAAAGAAAAAGTTGCTGTTTTACAGGAACTTTTCTGAAAATAGAATTTGTAAAATAATAAAATATAAAGGTTGTATACATATGAAATTTGCAGAAAGCAAAAGTGAATAAAATAAGCGTAAATTGTATAAATGTATAAAATAAAAATATAATTAGCATTAAGGTCATTAATAAAACCTAAAATAATACAGTTTTTTTAGCGATAAATAAGTTTTACAAAACAATTTTTGAAATTATTTTGGGGTTCTTAGCTCGATATCTTCAGTTTCGTTCGGTCGAAGGTTCGGTCTCAATCTTGGCAACAATTTTGAAATTCTGGTTGTGCGTGATGGACTTTCGCTGGTTGTATTGCGTTTACGCCAAAGCGTTTGGAGGACAAATACAGCGATAATTATTATTATGGGAAATATTGTCACGTAGGTGAACCAAGAAATGTTCTTTTTGACGAATGGCTGATTTATTAATTCGTCTAGGTCCTTTGAATAGTCGTTGAGTTTGTGGTTTGCGACGTTTAACTCCTCGAAATTCAATTCATGGAGTTTCAAAGGTTTAAGTTCGGGAACGACAATCTTTTCTGGTATGGTATCGCAACAGTTGAAAGGGATAAGAACTGGTTGATAGTTGTCAAGGGTGTTGCTGCTTTTTGTGGCTTCTGCTTCGATTTTGGTTATTCCAATGAAGGCACTGCAATCTTTCTGAAGTTTTAATAAAGAGTTAACATTGAGTGTTAAGGGTTTTGTATTGATGTCGGTACAGGTGATGGTAATGCTGAGAGGCTCGGTAACCATAATTAACCACACGTTGGTTTCGAGTTTTTGAACGTGGTACCCTTGAGCAGAAATCACGGCACTGTGACAATTGTCCGGCACTTTTTTTAAAATTTCTTAAAAGTTGGGCCTCGCACAAAGCATTTAAGTCTATCGGATATGCATAGAGTTCGAAACACAATTTATTTTGATTGTTCAACGGTTTGCACGCACTAAGGTCTTTTATCGGAATATACAGTAAGGAATCGTCGTTTTTTCCTATATATTTATGAGTGTATGAGAGTACATGGTATAACCCAGTTCTATCATCATAGATGGGGATTGGGTATAAGCGGAGAGCAGTAAATGATTGCTGTTCAATAAGTGGAATTCTGAGTATAAATACAAGGTCGGAATCTGTTTGAAAAGCTTCTAATTCTGTAATTTCTAAGTATCGTGCAATACTTGAATATTTGACGGGCAAAGGTAAATTATTTTTCACGAGATTCTGCGATATTTCTTTTAAGGCGGCAATGAAATGTTCGGGAGTTAAAATTGAAGTTATGGAATTAAGAACATCATTTAAGTTGTCTTCTAGAAAGAGATAATTTTCCATTAGTTTTTCCGTCATTTCTAGAAATGAAAGTTTTGTTTCCACATACGCCATTTTTTCGTTTACTTTACGAATCATATTTTCCATTTTTCGAATATTTTCGTTAAATATTTTCTCGTCAACCTGAATGTATTGAATAGTCTCGTTAAAGTTCTTAATAACTGAGGTGGTTACACTGAATTGGTTTTTCAACAGATTTTCGATCTGCAGTTGTCCTTTGTTTAAACTATTTATACTGTTGGTGAAGTACTCGCCGTCGACGGCGTCTAAGTTACCAGTTATGGCTTTGAAAATTGATCCGGCGCCATCGATTAGTCCACGTTTGTACCTTCGGGTGTCCATGTGAATTTCAGTGAATTTGTTTTTGACAGAGTTTGAGATTTGGTTAAGTAAGTTGATGTGTGATTGAACGTCAGCACGGAATACGTTGGTTGGGTGGACGTTAGTTTTTAGTGATAAACTTAGTGCATCGAAAATTGTGTCGTTGGTAGTAAAAGCTTGTTCTAGGGCGGAGAGATTTCTATGAACTAGAAGAGTCCATTTGTGATTTGACACGGCTATACGTGATTCTTCATGATAATAAATCCCTATGGTGTTATTGATTGGCTTTATTTCGAATTGGGATGCTGCCGATCCGAACAGCAGGATGACCCTGTAAAGAAATCAGTCTTCTGTGAAAGGTTTCATACGGTCAAAGTTTACTTTGGTTTTTTGGTTAGTACGAGAATTTAGTAAAGTAGCTGAGTTTGTATGTAGTTCTACTATTTGAAAGGGTCCGTTAAATTTGTTTTGTAGTTTATCTTTGAACTGAGATTCGCGTACGTAAACCTTGTCACCTACTTGATAATTTGGGGTTTTGTCCGAAACATGTTTATCGAATAGAATTTTGGCTTTTTGTTGTTGAGTATCGGTTCTTTCGCGTGCTATTTTGTAGTACTGTGAAATGCGGGTGTTTAAGTCTCTGATGTATATAGAAATCAAGTCCTTTTCGTTATAGAGGGTTTCAGGGGGTCGGCTAGACGTGTGCCCGAAAACGAGTTCATAGGGTGTGAACCCATGAGTTTTGTTAGCGGAGTTATTGTAAGTAATAATTGCGTATGGCAAAATATTGAAGGGGTGTTCGTCAGGGTGCTCGACTTTATGAATACAGATCATATCTAACAAGGTTGAATGAAAAAGCTCTAATGAGCCGTTAGATTGGGGGTGTCCTACACTAGAGTAGGAAAGTTTAATATCGAACAATTTGCAAAGGTCTTTGAGGAGTGCATTGTCGAATTCACGACCGTAGTCGCAGTGTATTCTCAGAGGCTTTCCGAAGTGTTGGAAAAACACCAAGAGTGTACTAACGACAGTTTTAGCGGACTTGTCGGTAATCGGGTAGGCCTGGGAATATTTAATTAATTCGTCTCGGATAGTAAGGGCATAATTTTTGCGAGGAACTTCGAGAATGTCGATATTTATTCTCTCGAAAGGGGTTCTTGGGTTTTCTGTTACTACTAATGGATTGTCAAGGTTTTTACGGAAAGCTTTAGTTGTCTGACAGATTTGACAGTTTCTAATGAAGTTTTCTACGTCTTTTGTAATACCTTGCCAGTTATACTTTTCTTTAATTCGTCTAATAGTTTCGTTGATCCCTCTGTGTATGTTGTTTTTACCGTTATGGAATTGATCTAGTATTATTGGCACTTGATCTCTTCCTACTGTTTTTGTTATGTCCTGGCAGACTTTCCACTTTATGTCTGTTTCTGCGAATATAAACTAAAGCATTTCGAGTATAGGTAGGTCTAAGTTATTTTCAACGCAGTATAGTTCAGAGTCAGTTAGAAGGTCTTTGCTCTTGTAAATTGAGGCAAATAATACCTCGTTCACAGTGTCGAAATCAGTTGGTAAGGGAATGATGTAATATCGTCTTTTTCGAACGCTTTTACTGTTGAAAATATTGATTTTGAATTGTTCGAAGTCGGCGTTCTCTTCGAAAATATCCTCAAGAATTTGGTTATGAAAATCTTTTAAATTGCCGGATTGAAAGAAAACTAAGATATTTTTGTTTTCTCTATCAAGGAGTTGGCAGTTGGAATACTGAATTTTACTATAGTCGATAAGTGAGACAGTCTTATACCGTTCTACGAATGTCCGAAATTCTGTAAAAATTGAGTTGTCCTCGTCGTCGGTGTCAAGTTGTTCTGTATCACTGTCTTCGTTTTCGTTTAAGGGAGTTATCGTGAACTGTTGGAGTTTGGTGTTTGATTGGAAAGTCATACATTCATCAAAATGGTTGATTCGAATGCGTTAAAGGGCGTCTGCGTTTTTATTTACTTTTCCCGGTTTGTATATAATTTCATAATCGTACTCCTCAAGTCTGAGGCGCCATCTGGCAAGTCGACTACCTGGATCTTTAATAGAAAAGAGCCACGGGTGGTGATCGGTCAGAAGTTTAAACTTTCGTCCAAAAATTATTGGCCTGAAGAGTTTAACGGCCCAAACAATAGCCAGAAGTTCACGCTCTATAGTGGAGTATCCGGTCTCAGCTTTGCTAAGGGTCCTAGATGCGTACCCAATTGGCAGATCTTTGCCTATTGATCCCTGTTAAAGCACAGCGCCGATTGCAAATGCGCTAGCGTCAGTTGTCAAAATAAAGGGCTCATTGAAATCGGGATAAATTAAAATTGGTGTCGAAGTGAGGGCTTGCTTTAATTCATTAAAAGAATTAACGCATTCAGAACTGAAATAGAATGAAATATCTTTTTGGGCAATTTTGTGAGTGGTTTTGAAATTTTAGCAAAATTGGGTATGAATCGACGATAATACCGGCTAATCCCAGGAAGGATTTGATATCTTTTTGATTTTGGGGCTGAGGAAATTTCAATATACATTCTACCTTTGATGGATTAGGTTTAACTCCATCTTTGGTAATCAGATGTCCGAGATAGGCAACTTCTTTGCGAAGAAATTCGCACTTGTCGGGTTGGATTTTGAGGTTTGCCTTTCGTAGGCGTTTAAAAACATCAGTAAGACGAGACAAATTTTCGTTGATAGTGGGAGAGTATACGATTATGTCGTCCATATAGACGAGACAACGTTCGTTTTGAATTCCTAAAAGAATGTTGTCCATAACCCTCTGGGATGTTGAAGGGGCATTCTTTAGACCAAAGGGCATCCTTACGAATTCGCAGTGCCCATTCTCAACGGTAAACGCGGTTTTGGAAATGTCTTTTGGGTCAATCTCAATCTGATGGAATCCTGAGTCGAGATCAAGGGTTGTGAAATATTGGCATTTGCCAAGTTGATCTAATAAGTCCGAAATGTTATGGAGAGGATATTTGTCATCCACCGTTAGTTCGTTGAGTTTTCGATAGTCAAGTACAACGCGCCATTTTTGCTTTCCTGAAGCGTCCAGTTTTTTCGGTACTACCCATACAGGGGAGGACCAGGGCGAGTTTGAATGGCGTATAATACCTTCGTCTAGCATTTTCGTTACTTGGGATTTAACTTCCTCTTTATGAATCTGAGGGTAGCGATAAGATTTCGTGAAAACTGGTCTAGAGTTGTTAGTCTCGATGGTATGTTTTATATCGTTGGTAAATGACAGATGGTCTCCTTCGAGATAAAATATGTCAGAGTAGTCAAGACATAGTTGCGATATTAAGTCGGATTCTTCTTCATTTAAGTGGTCAAGTTGATTGAAAATTTGCTTTTGTCGTTCTAGTATGTTGTTGTCTGTTGGTTGGGTTTGTGAAATAGAATTCACACTGAACTTTTGTAAAGGTTCAAGTTTAATGTCAGTGAAATTTATAGTTTTAGGGATGGCATTTGCATTTAATACGGATGTCAGAAATTGGCCATTACTATCGACTTTTACTAGAGCATTCGGAAGATGGACTTTTTCAATTTCTATGCCTGTTAATAAGGCGTCTGTGTCTCTAAGGTTGCAAGTAAGTTTACAGATTTGCTCTGTACGTGGTTGAATAGAAATTGTGTTGACGGGGTCACATGAAAATTTTTTGAGGATGTCTTTACTTTATATAACGGAAGTGTTTTGAAGTTGGTTACTAGTTGCTTCTTTTCGAAATCAACGATGCAATTATAATGTTCCAGGAAATCGGAACCTAACAATCCATCAAATTCGATATCGATATTGCACATGTAAACCTTATGAGGATCATTGATATTAAACGGGACGAGAGTCGATTCGTTGATATGAATTTTCTCGTTAGTTATTCCCCGGATGACGACATTTTCTTGGAATCTTTCCCTGAATCGTTTGCAAGTTTCTGGCTTAAAAATAGAGAGTCCTGCACCGGTATCCACAAGAAGTTTGTAGGTGTTGGATGCATCGGTGATGTAATATAAGTTCTTAGAGTTTACGGACAAGAGGGATCTTACAGAAATCTGTGTTCGGGGATGTTCACATTGGGGTCGAAGCTGTCTAAATTCAAGGTTTGAATGTGCGTTTGAAGGTATGACATGTCCGGGGGTTCTGTTTGAGGGGTAGTGTCCTGAAAATTTGTCGGAGAAATTTCGTCATAGTTTTCTGAGTAATTTTCGCTCTCGAAGTCTGTTCTAGAGTAATCGTTAAAGTCATTCTGGGAAATGTCGTAGGAGCAATAATCGTTATAGTCGAAGTCTGTGTATTGGTACTGGTTGTGTGTTGGGTTCGAATAAGTCTGTTCACTTCTATGATTTTCGAACTCATGATTATTTAGGTGATCAGTACGTTGTTGGCGGTAAAAATTAGGGTTCGGTTTAAATTGGTCCGTATTTGGGGGTTGGTTACTTGTTGATGGATGTTGTTGTTGGAAACTCCTATTGGGAGGAAAGTTTGTTTGGCGAGGTTGTTGATAATTTTGTTGATTAGAATTTTGGGCGAATGGATTAGGGCTAGTCTTTGAAAGTTTTGCCCAAAACCTTGATTTTGTCCAAAACTTTGATTTTGTCCAAAGCTTTGGTTTTGTTGGAATTGCCGCGATCTAATGATGCATTCATTAACTGAATAGCCCATTCTCTTGCAGAATGTACATTGTTTTGGAGGTGGCAATTGATTGGGTCTTCTTAAGGTTGGAGGTGTATTTTTGAAATTAGAGAATTTTTGGGTTTCTAGATGGTTCAATTGAATTTCTCTTTTAATTCTAGAGATAGCGGTTAAGATATCTTTTGGATCGCTTGCTCGAATTAATTGTCCCATTTTTGGCTCTAGGCCTGTAAGCAGGCTGTTTAGTGCAATAGGTTCAATGAGATCTATTTGGGCTTGTTTTTCCTTGGAAGTTATATTTTGTTTTGTGACTGCGGCTAACATTTTTGCCTGGTGGGTCTGAATTCTGTTTGAGAAAGTTAAGGGTGATTCGGATGGTAATTGTTTCATTCGTTGGAGATCTTGAATGAGTGCCGATAGGTCTCGGGGGTCTCCGAAGTGCTTTTCGAGAAGAGTAATGATTTCAGCTAACAGACTAGGGTTTCGTGAATTTTCTAATTCCGCTGCCCTGCCACGGAGTTTATTTTTTATGTGGAGTATAAGTAGAACCTGTTGGTTATCGGTCGCCATACTATGGGCGGTGTTACATGACGTAATAAAAGTATTTAAAAAGGGGTTACCGTCGTACTCCGGACTATCGCAAAAATCTCGGAAATTTTATAGGGCTCCACAGTTGGAGTGGCTGCACCTTGCCTTGTTGTAGTCATATTGTTTTAAAAATTAAGTATTTGCACAATATTAAAAGTCGAAATAAGATTATATTGTCAAATTGACAATGGTAAAACGTATATCAATGTGTAAATAAATAAATGTGAATATAGATAGATATTAAAATAATTAGATCAAGTTATTATAAGTTGTTCAAAATAATGATGTAAGTTTAATATGTAATTATCAATATGTACCTAAATTGCTCAAAAATATTTTTTTACCTTGCACTTATATTCAAGATAAATGAACAATATATTAAAGGTAGTGATGTAATATGTTTCAAATATTTAAGGAATATTAAAGGATTTATCTTTGATGATAGAAATGGTGATTAAGTGTATCAATAAATGGAAATAATAAAATAATAGTAACGTAATCTTTACAATATAATTCCTGGCATGGACTGTTCTGTAAGTTGACTGCACTGGTTAGCCGTTGCGTGTTCCTGGTGCTAGCTCGCTTCCAGTTGTGTCTCCAGAAAGAGGTTCATTGTCTCACGAAGGTTTGGAAACCACCACGACTAGTTAGAATTCTCGTGTTCTAGTCGTTTTGGAACAATCCTACTGACTGCGCCAATTTTATATCTTCACAAACACAAATGCTTTTTTTAAAAAAATATTTTTATTTAAAACACAAATTAAATATTTTACTTGAAAGTTACGTTATAAAATGTAAATGAAATAAATGAAAGCGATACACTTAATGACGCTCACAGCCATCGCATATGCATTTATAAGCTACGTGTTGCATTGTCAGCATCAGCAGTTTTACACGTGCGATGGGCATTTGCGTATTTTCTGGGAATTGCTATATCGTGTAATATGACACCATGTGAACGACTCATTTGACCGGTTACACGGTATTGTCATATTATTATTCTAAGTATTGTTTAGGACGTATATAACATATATATGTAAGTGCTATATAACAAAATTTCAACAACCTTTTATATGCAACTACTTATTTGCCACCAAATATAACATTTAACCTGTATCCTTAGAATCCCACTCCACCCTATATTTCAACCACCCGGTAAATGGAACAGCTCATACCATTACTTAAAAATATTTTTTAGCCCACCTGTTCTGCTGTAATTATACTCCGCTACATATTTCAACCATCCTATATATGTAACTACTTGTGGATATAAAACAAGTTTTTAACCACACCATAAACTATAATTCCACTCCATCTTATATTTCAAACACCCTGTATAAACAACGGCTTCTAACATTTCTTTAACCCATTCCATAATAATTCAAAGATCCTAACTGTTTACCTAAGACATTTTTTAAGTTTTTTTATTCACTGTATAGATATTCTACCCTTTTTCAACCACTTGTTATATGTAAATGTTTATGGTGCACTCAATATAACTTTTTTTGCACCACCCCGTATAATTATTTCCACTCCTCCTTATTTCCAACCACATCTATATATCCAGCTGCTTATGGGACACCAAATATAACTTTTTTAGATGTTTTAAATCCATGTAATTCTACTCCGCTCTAAGTTTCCTGTATACAGAACGTCCTGTAAAATTACGCTTGATATATGTTGATTTTTGTTAAATCGAAACATTTTAAATTTGCACATTACAAATTTTGAATAAAAGCTAAGCTGATGCCAGTATCTAATATTTTGTGCATGCGGTGGAGCCAATTGAGTAATAGAATTACCCAACATGGTATAAGTTTTTTCGCTATATCTACCTTTTATGTCAAGTTAGAGAGATAAAATGTCTACCAGATTTTAAGTCAAACTGTAGGCTTCGCAACCAAAAAAGATTCAGCAAAATCAGTTCAGTAGTTCTTACGTGATGCCCGAACAAACAAACAAACAAACAAACATACAAACAAACAAACAAACAAACTTACAATTTTATAATAGTATAGATACTGATAGTAATTATTATTTTATTTTATTTTGTTTTATTACGAAATTAATTAGTTTTTAAAATGAAATTGTTCTACTTTTAATTATTTATTTTATTTTAAAATTCAATTGTGATCATTTACATTTTTCAATTACAAGTCTTTTTAAATCTTTAAACTGAACAAATATATCAAATATTATTTATATTTCAACAACTATTTAAATGCATTTTTTTTTCTATCAATGTTAATTTCAGAAATGTGGAGCTTTTTTAATTAAAAATTACCTATATTACTTATTATTATATATACCTAATTACTAAAATCAAGAAATATCAACCATAAACATTATCAATTAATAAACATATATACAAATTCCAATTAAGACACATTAATCATTGTTTTTATTTTAAATCAGTTGCGTTTTAAATACCTTATATCACTTTGTGTCCGGCTGAAAACTCTCTTCTCCTTGGGCGTGTCCTGTTACTCCACGGCTCTGCCACTGCATTATTGGTAAAGATCGTTTATAGTTTGATCCCTTTATATCTGCTACCTTTAATTGTCTAGTATTTGTAGTCATTCTCTGCTCCATATTCATCTTTTGATTGATGAAACTTTTATTTTTAATATGCACTTACAATATTTACTTGTCTTTGTTCTACTTTATTTTGAACTCCTTTTAGATTTCCTACTGAGACATACGTTACACGATCAGTTGGGTTTCGTTTTGCTTCGGGTTACAAATGTCACTTTATTTGAAGACGCGGGATGTAAAGACCGACCTCTAGGATTTTCGGGGAAAAATATCATAAATAAATTTTGATGCACTTTTGTTTAAATCACGGTTTACTAGTTTATTTAAAATGGATCCATGTGCACTCCTGCAGTGATGGAAAACGACTGGACAATTGTCAAAAGTTGACAGGTAATTTGTAACAAATTCTAAAACATCAGCCTTCTCTGACAAAGAATTCAAATTGACATAATTTATGAAATAAAAATTATAATTAATCCCTTTGTATTTTGTATCATTAAAATCTAGGAACAATAATGTTTTTATTGATACATAAAACTTGTCTTACAATTAAGTTGTAGTCTCGTATTTTGCAATTGAAATTCTATGTTATGACATTTCTTTTGAACTTGAATATTTCGTTTCATATTTTCTTTTGAAATGTACTCTTTAAGTCCTCCTGTACCTTTTGATATAATTTTACACTTTTGAAATCGTTTATATTTGGTTCTTAACTTAAATTTTGGCCTTTGACAACTTTCTTTATTTTCCTCAAAATTTAAGTTTATTGAACTGTTCTTGACCAATTCTTGTTTACATTATACTATTTCAAATTCTACAAGTATTTCTAACTAGTTTCCTATCTCTTTGCTGTTATATTGTTACAATTTTTTATACCTGATAACGGTTTTACTCTAGCATGTTCTTGTTGATGTTCTACCCCCTTAATCTTTATCAATTTAACTATAACTCTTTCTATCTGTTCAATTTGTTGTCCACTATGAGAATTTTATATATTTTTCCCCATTAATGTTATTGATTTTCTGTTTTGAACCTAGACTTTTTATACATGGTACTTTAATTAATTAATTTTAAATTTAGATATTTCAATTCTGTTTCACAAATTAATTAATGTTTAATTTGTATTTTAATATGATTTTGTATTTTTAGCTATTATGAATTTGATATGAAGATGTGGTTTGACTATGCCATTCAAGATTTTCCCTGATTTACCTGATGCTATTGAATGTTGAAAATAATGATCATCGTTTTGGACTTTAGCACTCAATTGTAAGTATGCCTTATATGTTTCCCACTAGATCTAAGATATTTAGGGTTTTAACAATTTATTTAATCATATTCATCATCACAATGACATGTTTCCCTTGTGAACAAACATGCTCGCTTTGCTATTTCAAATACCCTAAATTTCATGTCTGGTTAGCAATATTTTTAGTTAAATTTTAATTCTTTGAACCTATTTTATTACAATCAAACTTTATTTCATTAAAATTCCCCATTTACAAATATTAAATTTTTATAAACAATTTGTGATGAAATATTCTCAATTTTTTGGAAACAATGTTATATTTGCAAATGCTACTGGTTATATTTGAATAAACTACTTATATAATAAACACCTCTTATCATTCCCCTTTTAATGTCATTTGATAACTTGATCCTGTAGCTTAATAATTCTTCCATCTATGTATATTTCTGCTGTATTTCTTCTTAACTGATCCATTCCCATGATTGTTGCATAGCTGATATTCTTGACTATTAAAAATTCCGAATTGATTTTCTTATTCCCAAACATTAGTTCTTAATTTACCAAGCTATTTGCCACAAACATTTTTTTATTATTTGCGGATACAATGTTTATTTTCCTTGTTTTTATTACATTGTCTGCCCTTAAATTTAATTTGTTCAATAGTTCTTCACTAATGACACTTCCCTCTAATCTAGTATCGATGAGTATTTTGAAAGATACTGCATTGACCTTTCCTTTTATAAATATTAAATCAGATTCATTCTCTTCATGGTCTATTGGTTCCTCCATTTGAATTATCTCTCATGGATGTTTGCATATACAGATATGATTTGATTTAAAACTACTATTTACATTGTTCTTATTATTAATAATTTGAACACACTGCGCTTTTAAAAATTTTGATTAATCTGTTGAGTATTGTCACTATTTGTTGGAACCAGACTTGACCATACAATGTATGGCATCACACTCGATCTAAGGCACGCCATGAGCGCCTTTAGGGGAAAATTCACTAAACACCAGATATCCTAGATATCAAAAGGGTTTAGCTCTGTGGGAGCCCTTGCCAGGTTTTCAGGCCCGTGGTTGAAGTTGTGGCGGCAGTTTCCCAAAAATTTCCTGACCGTCCGGGCTGTTCCTAACAGGACGGCTTTTTGCATTTGTTTGTAAAGATGTTCGTCCAGACCTAGGTATTTTAAATTGTTTAATAGATGTTTTGGGACTATGCCTGTCGTTGACATAACAATTGCTACAGTTCGTGTGTTGTTCATGTGCTTCTGAGTCTTTATTTGAAATTCCAAATCTCTATATTTGGTTATTTTCTCAGCTTGCTTGATATTAATATTATTATTGATAGGAATTGCTATGTCAATTAATGTTGTTTTCCGAGAGACTTTATCAAGCAAATCTATATCAGGTCTATTGTGAGCAACGCTTCTATCGGTCAGTATAGTAGTACAGCTGGTAGTTGTTATTTTCTAAAACAGATTCTGGTTTGTATTTATAGTATGGTAATCTTACCGACTGTGATAATTCAAGTTTCAGTGCTAGTTCCTGGTGAAGTATTTTTGCCACATCATCGTGTCGTTCTTTGTATTCAGTTACAGCGAACGGGTGACAACCTCCTGTGATATGCTGCATAGATTCAGATGTTTGGCAACCGTACCTGCATCTGTCGTTGTTAATAGAAGATCTTGGATTGCCAATATAAAGCCTTCCGTTTCAGGAAACATATGACCAGAGATCAACCAGTAGTTCGACGGTGCACTGTCGACATAATCTTGGTTGACGTCATTTATATGTCTTCCATGAAAGGGCTTCCCTTTCCATTTCAGCAGTTTCTGATCTGTGGTCTGGTGGTGTAATTGGACATGCTGTTCTGTCAGTCGCAGTGGTGTTGAGTCATCGACCTGGCATATGACTCTGTGTAGATCAGAAAACTCTGCGAGTTTCTGGAAATGACTACGCAAAATAGAAATTTGTTGATCCAATAGTTTGCTTTGATCTGTCAATGCTCTTCCTCCTTCATACCGTGGCAAAGTTGTACGTTCGACAGAGCTCTTTGGATGGTGATTTTGAGCTTTTGTTAGTAAAACTCTAACTTTTCGTTGTAATTGTTCAATGTCAGTCTTGCACCAATTAACTATACCGAAAGTGTAAGTGAGCACTGAACACGCATAAGTGTTAATAGCCTGAAACAGATTTTTACTGTTTAGTTTCGTTTTCAACAGTCGTCTTACCCTTCTATAAAACTCTGCTGTTATGTCCTTTTTCATAGTCAAGTGATCAATACGTTGAGCCTGCTTTATTCCAAGGCTAAGTATGACCTTCCCCATAGCTTCAATTGAGGTGCCACCTCCCATTTCGAAGTGCCCCTGCTGTATTTTGCCTTTAACTATATTAATAATTCGGCATTTGTCTAGGCCAAATTTCATATGGTTGTCACTAGAAAACCCTTCCACTATTTTAGGCATATCATGCAGCTGTTGTTTCGTAGCTGCCATCAACTTAAAGTCATCCATGTATAACAAATGGTTTATCTTCAATGCTTGTACGTTATTGGGTTTGGGACTGAACCCAAAATTAGTCGAGTTCAGTTTGTTTGAAAGAGGGTTTATGACAAGGCAGAACCACAGCGGGCTAAGAGAGTCTCCCTGGAATATATCCCTTTTGAATGGAATGGGGTCAGTTTGTATCGAACAGTTGGCTTCATTCAGTGAGATTTTTTTTGCCAGGTGGGCTAGAAAGTTAATAATACAATTATTCACCTTATAGAGTTTCAGTACCTTAATGAGCCAATCATGTGGAACTGAATCAAAGGCCTTTTTGTAGTCCACATATGTCATGTAGAGATTTCGTCGTTTGGCGTGGGCTTGATTGCAGATAATGAAATCAATTATCAGTTGCTCTTTACAGCCCATCGTGTATCCCTTTTGTTGTTGAGTAATTATGTTGTTCAGTTCACAAAGTTTGAAAATGCGATGATTAATGCACGATGTTATGAGTTTGTATAAGGTTGGAAGGCAAGTGATTGGTCGGTACTTTGCTGGGTCCTGTGTACATAGGTTGTCCTTTGGTAAGAGGTATGTAGCACCATGCGCAAGGAAACTAGGCATCTTGTGTGGGTGGCTAATTACGTGATTTATAAGGGCTGTTAGTGTTTCGTGGGTTGCGTACAATTTCTTTATCCAGTAATTTTGTACACCATCTGGTCCTGGTGCTTTCCATTTATGGAGGTGCTTCAATATGTTGGATGTGTTTTCCGTTATAAATGGTTGGTGTAGCATGGCATCACAGTTCTGAAATGCCTCCTCCTCATTAATCCAACTGGCTCTGGAGTTATAGGAGATTGTTGTGGAAAGCTGTGTTTTCCAGAATTTCTCGACGTCTGTTTTACTTGGGTAGGTAGGGGATTCATAATTATTGATGTTGGTAAGTTTTCTTTAAAACCCTTTTTCTGATTGTCGGAAAAGTGTGTTGTGTGTTGTGTGTGTTGGATTATTAGTATTATTATTTCCTGGTGGTCTATTGCAACTTCTGCTCCTTCTCTCTTCATTTGGTATATTTTGACTTCTCTCTGGTCTTATTATTATTGCTGTTATTCTGGCTATTGTTATAATTCCTTGAATAATTTCTGTTATTATTATTTTGTTGTCTGTAGTTGTTACTTCCATAATTATTTTGAAATCCTCTGTTCCTGTTTTCTCTGTAATTTCTTTGGTTTCTATTGTCTTCATACATTCTCATGTTCCGGTTATTTGCTTGCCTTCCACTATCTTCTCGTGTGTTTCTTTGAAAATTTCTTGTCCTCTGCATTCTACTTAAATAGGTTACTTGTCTTTATACAGGGTGAGTTTTTTTTCATAATCAGTATGGGGATCTCGGAAATTAGCGGACATTGAGCAATATTTAAACTGGGAAAGATTTGCAGTTTTACTGGCCTAATTTAATGACTCTTTCGGATTTTTGTATAAAGTCATGGTTTACTAGATATTTTGAAAAAACGAAATTCTGTCGATTTAGTCAAATCCCTCTAGTTCCTTTGTTTTTGATTTTATAAAAAAGTGTAAATATCAAAATTGAAGAGAATTGTATCCCGAATATGATTGTGTCATGTCCTGGCTTGCGTGACAGCTCTCTTTTTCGAGCTCTTTTTTCGAGATATTACACAAACTTATCTTTTTTGAACCGAAACCATAGCAGGCTATGGACCTCAAAAAATCGGACATTTTTAGAGCTTTTGAATGATATAATACTCGATATAGTTATTCATAAAAATAACGGGTTATGGATGGTTTTCTCTCTTATTTTCACTTTTAGTTAGCCATGAAATAGATTGATTTATTAAAAACTATTCCAAAAAACATTGATCATTTTTTTTATTAGGTACATCAGATATAACGAAATAACTAAATAAGTAGGTACTTACTAAAAACTTAAGAAATTAAAGTACATAATAATTGTTACAATTTATGTTCGAAAAGTCCACCATTGTTATTTAGACAAAAAGTGCATCTTCTTAAGATTGACATTACCGCTTTCCTCACAGTACGCCTAACAATTTCTTCAATTGCTTGTTATACCTCCTCCCTTAGGTCACCAACTGTCTCATACTTTCTTTTGTATACTTTGTTTTTTAGCGCACCCCATAAATAGAAGTCCAAATCGCCAAATCGGGACACTGGGGTGGCCATTCGCGTGGGCTATTTCTTCATATCCAAAAGTTTGTATAGATATTATCTAAGTGTTCACCTACTAATAACGAGTTATGAGCAGGTGCTGCATCATATTGGAACCACTCTATTTCTAACCGAGTTCTCAAATTCAAATTATGCAACATGTCTTGAAAGTGTATTGCAAGAAATGCAAGTAGCGCTCCCCAGTAAGTGAATCGTCACAGATAAAAGGCCCCAGAATAGTAGACCCTATAATACCACACCAAACATTAAAACCAAATTTTATTTGGGGTCATCTGTGTTCTACATGGAAAGGAATTTCTTTAGCCCAGATATGATCATTGTGTCTATTGAACAGACCGCAGTTAGTAAATCTAGTTTCATCTGACCATAACACCTTTAATGGAAACTGTGGATTGTCAAGGCACATGTCTCAAAACCATGTACAAAACAAAATACGTCGATGGTCGTCACCAGCATGCAAAGTTTGAGAAACTGAAAGTTTGTACGGGTAGAACTTGTGAGCTTCAAGTACCTTAACTACAGTTCGTTGAGATGTGCCAGCTTCTACCGCAATCTCACGAGTTAATGTATATGGATTTTGATTTACCATTGTCAAAACATTTATTTGTGCTGCTTCGTTAATTTGATTACATTCCTTTCGTGGTTTAGTAAAAGATCAATATCTGCGTAAATTATAGTAAAGCCTCTTAAATGTACATAAAGCAGATTGACGATGATTAAAGTATCTATGCAAGTATTACTCAGCTGCACGAACTGAATTTTTATGGCATATGATATAACATTCCACCATATTCAGTTTTTCTTCGTTAGAATATTCCATTTTATCACGAAAACTTGTCAATATCGACTGTTAGTATAGCACTACTAATGGAATTACTCTAAAATGAGGAAACGTCAAAGTGAAAACAATCTTTTTCATAGCTACCTACGTTAAAAGTGAAATAAGAGAGAAAAGCATCCGTAACTCCTTATTTTCTTGAATAACAATATCGAGTATTATATCGTTGAACAGCTATAAAAATGTCCGATTTTTTGAGGTAATAGCCAACTATCGTTTCCATTCAAAAAAAAGATAAGTTTGTGTCATATCTCGAAAACGAGAGCTATCTGGCAAACGAGGACATGACAATCATATTCGGGATACAATTCCCTTCAATTTTGATATTTACACTTTTTTTATAAAATCAAAAAAAGGAACTAGCGGGATTTGGCTAAATCGACATATTTTGGTTTTTTCAAAATATCTAGTAAGCCATGACTTTTTACAAAAATGCGAAATGTCATTAAATTGGGCCAGTAAAACTACAAATCTTTCTTAATTTAACCATTGCTCTATCCCAGCTAGTTTCCGAGATCCCCATACTGATCATCAAAAAAAACTCACCCTGTACTTTGGACAGATATAGTTTCTGTAACATCAGTACCGAAGTGTCTAGCTAAATTCAAGACTATCTCTTCTTCCTTCATTGGTGGCTGCATGTACTTTGCAGAAGTAATTAAGTTAAGTACATAATCCGTCATGTTTCTTCTTCTCTCATCATATCTTCCTAAGTATAGCTTATCTCGAAATGTTGATTGTTGTGTCTCTCCCAAAAAATATGATAAAAATTCTTTTTCCAGCTGCTCAAAAGAATTGATATCACCTTTGATTGAAGCAAACCATAATGAAGCACTTTCCGTCATGCTCTGCCTCATTCGGTTCCTTATTTTTTTTATCCATGTTTTTAGTGTACATCAACTGGTTCTTCATAGTGTTGATAAATATGCGTGGGTGTAATTGTACAATTCTTCCACTGAATTTTAGATTACTCTCTGTTGTTGTTGGTGTTCTATCCCACATTTAATTTAGCCTACTTTCTCCCATTCGTTTTAATTTCTCCTCATATTGATTTTTCAAACTATCTTCACTTTCTATAAACTTCTTGTCTATTACTTCCCCATAGTTCTTGATAGCTTCTTTCCATTTTACACTAATATGTGAAACTTACTGTGCATTTTCCTGTATCCTACCATCCACTTCCTTGAATTTCTGCTGGAGATCATTTTCTAAAGTTTCTATTTGTGATATTATCTCTGCTTTCTTCAGCTCGATCCCTAAATTTAATCTTTTCTCCACCTCCATAATTTGTTTCTTCATTCTTGCTTCCTTCTGTTGAATATCATTGTGTATATTTGTAATTTCTTTTTTTAAATTAGTTTCAAGTTCTTTCATATTAGCTTTAATATTTGCTTCACTTTTCTTAGTAAGGTTATGTTTTAATTTTTCTAATGCCTTTGTATTAGCTTCACTTTTCTTAGTTAGATCTTCTTCTAGTTTGCCAAATAAATTCATCATCAGAGCTTTCATGTCCATTTCAGGTTTCTTGTGATTTCTTTTAGACTTACATTTTCTTCTGAAATGTCATTCACCACTTGTTCTTCTTGTTCTTCTTGCTCAGCTGTTGTTGCTGGTTCCAGAACAACTTCTTCATCCTGCTGTTCCATATTTTGTTCTTCCAGTGGTGGTTCTTCCATTTGTTGTTCTTCAATTACTTTATCATGTTCTTCAATATCTTCACGTTTATCCTTGTTGCTCCTGGTTTTTTGCTTGCAATTTTATTTTATTTTATTATTTATTACTTGATTTAACCTTGCAATAATCACTTACCTTTATTTATTTTACCTGGGTTTATATTATTAATATATTTTTAATTTATTGAAATATTTATTTAACTTTATATTATATATTATTATTATTTTATATTTTTATTTATTTAATAAAATATTTCACTTTAAATTCTTTGCAAAATTTTTTCCTCAGCTCCCCAAATATATGGTATCAACTAATTTGTTGACAAGCATAACATGTACTGTGTGCTTAGTGATTACCCTATATATTTTTATACCTGTACTCAGAGGCGGCGTAAGGCATGGGTGGTGTGGGCTACCGCCCACGGCCTCGCGGGATAAAGGGTCTAGCACCGTCCAGGGCCTCGAATCTTAATTTCAAATGATTTTTGATTTTATAGTCCCTTCTTCTTGCACCATCAGAGGGCCTCACGAAATGTATTTTGCCCACATTAAGTTTACTTCTTGCGCCGCCTCTGCCAGTACTCATATTAAATTAATACTTTTACCTTTAATACTCCACACTCCTTTATATTTTAGTAATCTGGGTACTTTTTCTTTTATAAATGTTTCACTGAGTTACAAGTTTTACTTTCCACTTTTCTGTTTTGAAACTGAGTTTATTATTTAGCCTTTTTTATAGAGCCTCACGTGTTTCAGAGCCCCTTTTTTCAGAGAGTCCCACCTAGGGCGCCAATTATACTGATAGTAATTATTATTTTATTTTATTTTGTTTTATTATGAAATTAATTAGTTTTTAAAACGAAATTGTTCTACTTTTAATTATTTATTTTATTTTAAAATTCAATTGTGATCGATCATTTACATTTTTCAATTACAAGTCTTTTTAATTCTTTAAACTAAACAAATATATCAAACATTATTTATTTTTGAACAACTATTTAAAAATTTTGTTTCTATCAATGTTAATTTCAGAAATGTGGAACGTTTTTTAATCAAAAATTACTGATATTACTTATTATTATATATACCTAATTACTAAAATCATGAAATATCAACAATAAACATATATACAAATTCCAATTAAAACACATTAATCAGTTTCGTTTTAAATACCTTGTATCACTTTGTTTAAGTGTCAGGCTGAAAAATCTCTTCTCAATGGACGTGTTCTGTTACTCCACTGCTCAGCTACTGCATTATTGGTAAAGATCGTTTTAGTTTGATCTTTTTATATCTGCTTCTTTTAATTGTCTAGTATTTGTAGTCAGTCTCTGTTCCATATTCATCTTGTGACTGATGAAACTTTTATTTTTAATATGCACTTGCATTATTTACTTGTGTTTTTTCTATTTTATTTTGAACTCTCCTTTTAGATTTCCGACTGAGACATCAGAGATCAGAGATCAGTTGGGTTTCGTTTTGGTTCGGGTTTTAACTGTCACTTTCACTTTAGTTCATTCAACATAGCGAGTTATACCAATAAATATTGATGCACTTTTGTTTATATCGCGGTTTACTAGTTTATTTAAAAAAATGGGTCCATGTACACTCCTGCCGTGATGGAAAAAGACTGGACAAAAAGTTGACAGGTATTTAATAACAAATTCTAAATCATCTGCCTTCTCTGGCAAGTAATTCAAATTGACATAATTTATGAAATCAAAATTTTAATTAAACCCTTTGTATTTTGTATCATTAAAATCTAGGAACAATACTGGTTTTATTGTTATATAAAACTTGTCTTAGAATTAAGTTTTAGTATCGTATTTTGCAATTGAAATTTTATGTTATGACATTTCTGTTGAACTTGAACATTTTTCTCTAAAAATGATTAATAATAATATAATAATAAGTCGGTAAAAACAACCTACTATATATACAAACCCGAATCTATTTTAGAAAATAACAACTACAAACTGTACTGGGACCGGACGATATTGATCGATCGGACTGTTGCTCACAATAGACCAGATATAGTTTTGGTAGATAAAGTCTCTAGAAAAACAACCTTAATTGACATAGCAATCTCTAACAACAATAATATAAATATTAAGCAGGCTGAAAAAATAGCTAAATACAGGGATTTAGAATTTGAAATACAGAGACAATGGGACATGAACGACACTCGAACGGTACCAATCGTTATGTCAACAACTGGAGTAGTCCCAAAACATCTATTAAACAATTTAAAATACCTCGGTCTGGACGAACATCTTCAACAACTGTTGCAAAAAGCCGTCCTGTTAGGAACAGCCCGGACGGTCCGAAAGTTCATGGGAAACTGCAGCCACGACGCCAACCACGGGCCTGATAACCTGGCAAGGGCACCCACAGAGCTAAACCCTTTTGATATATAGTATATATGGGGTTTAGTGAATTTTCCCCTAAAGGTACGATATGCGTGTCTTGGAGGGAGTGTGCTACCATACATTGTATGGTCAAGTCGGGATTAATATTCTTTATTGCCATAAATCAATAACAGACATAGCAACGTCAAATTACAGCAGAGATATTATCTAAAGTTACTGTATGTACACAAAAAAGGAAGACAAATAAAGTAGAAACAACACAAACGGAACAAAAGAACAAATCCAGTCATAACGACTTGAAGTATAAATTATATCATTTGTAACGCGTGAATTGCCGCTTTCCCCGTTACATTGATATTTACTAATATTTGTCGCATTAATAAATTACCTTTTATATTTTTCAAAATCACTTTTCTAATTATATCGTTTTCTAAACTGAGTTCTACCGTATTAAACCAGTGTCTTTACCTTAATAAATGAACGCATAAGTAAATACTCCTATTTTAGTCGCTTACGCAATCCCTTTTTTCGCTTTTAATTGCTAAATAACAGTTAATTCGTTTGGAAGGTATTCTAAGTCCAACTCTGTCCTTTGATTTGGCGCGATGATGTCTTGACAGAACGAACATCACGTGCTATTTTGATATAACTTCAGCCCAAACTGGAAATATTAAATTAATATAATTTTGTTGGGAAGAAGGAAACTGTCATTAATAAAATTTTATCTACGATTTAATTAGTAAAATTTAGCTTTGTTCTTTTATCGAAATTATCTTGTATTAGTTCTTGTATTGACCAACTATTGATTAATATTCCTGCTTTCGCGATCAATAAAATTTGAAATTTTAACATGTCATTTCCTTTCCCCATTATATCATTGGACAAGTGGGATAAACGCTTGTCGAAGTAGATTTTGCTTCCTCTTCTGTTCCGACCAGCATAAAGGCGGTATGTGGGCGAATTTCGTTCTGAGTTTAATTTTTTTGTTGGGAAAATTCTTTATCTTTATCGTGAAAAATATCTGCTAGAATTTGCTTAATTTATCGTTTTTCCTTATTACCGTATCTTTGATTGTAATTAATTTTGTATATAGTTTTTTTATCGGCTATAGTTCATATCTTATCGTATCTATTAATAATTTTGGAAGGAAATCTTGGGTGAATCTGGTTTCATATTCATCTTAATATGTATATACCGCGTTTTATTGCAACTATAAATCGTTGGGGCTTAACTGCGTGGTTCATTAGTTTTATTGTATTTTTTTTTGCTTTGCATTTGCAGCGTTTTGGAGTGGGTAAGCCATCGTTAGTGCTAGAAATATCACACTTATTGTGATAAAAAGAATAAAAAAAGGGGAACAATTACTGCTGGCCTCATTTGCATTTTTAGGTATTGGTGAATCTGGAGAATTTGATTGACGATATCTACCAAGGATCAGGAAAGGACAAATTGATCCACTAGACGAAATCTCCGGTGAGCCTGACGAAGCTTCCTTACTGGGTTAGACTGCAACTAAGGATGATCATGTGAGTGGCTTAAAAATTTCTATTATTTTTATTTCTTTTTGCATTTCGTTCAGTATTTCATATATACTTCTAATTTATTGAATTCGATTTATATACAGATATACCAGTAAATATATATATTTTTTAAGTCTCTCGCTGGTCTTTCATTATTCATTGGCCCAGATTGGTGGTTGCTTGTGTGCTTGGTAACAGATAAATCACATTTAAATTTTTAATTTCCTTTCTATAAGTAGCAGTAAAGAGCCAAGCAGGTTCTGGGCAAAAGCATTTTGCTACGCCTAGTTTTCTTTAATTTAATTGTTTAACTTGGGGGAAATGTTTATGACCAGATTTCACATCTGATTTTTTTATTATATTTATGAATATAGATGCAATAACCATTTTTATCGTTTATTACCTTATCATTTTTAAAGTACCGTACATTGATATTAATTTAGAGTACTGAGTTTTCCCATTATCTCGGAGGAAATTCGCTTTCATTCAGTCGTCGAACGGTTTGTCGGATTAGAAGGCACATTATTAGATCTTGAATATAACTTTTATATCGTTATCTTTAAACACATTATTAGCTCTCAAACATAATTGTTTATATATCTGATTTACCGTTAAATTTTATCTGTAATTAATTATTGATTTGTTATTTAAATCTAAATTAGTTTGAAACTGTAACTAGCAGTTGCAATTTACTTTAAGTCTTATCGTTATCTATTTTTACTTAGAATTTGAAGTGTTTCAAATTTACTTTTATTAGTTAAAGTATTTTTTTCACTCATTTTGGTAGTATTTAAATAGTTAATTTAGGGTGAAGAAGTTAGGGTAACTAAGGTAGGGTGCCTCACCTCGTACACGTGCCGAACCGATCCTATAGAGCCTATATACGCCTATACTAGTCAGGGGGAAAATTCAGTATTTATACTCTAAGGGCTATTTCTAATTGGCTAATAACTTTTTGATGTATGCCATCAACTGGGGTAAGAGTGCCCAGATACGTAACCACTAGCCTCAAATCAAGGGAGCAAAACTCTGAGAGTACGCCTTGATTCGACTTGTCTTCTGGTAGGACAGTAGCAACTCCTGGCCGCCCTGAGTTATTGGAACCCCAGCTGCTGGTTGGCATATAGCTCTAGGATCAGGACCTTGGACAGCAGACCCACCAACGGAAAGGCATTCCTACCGAGGATATTGTAAGGCAAGAATTTATAGATTGTTTTGTTTGTAACTTCACTCTAACAGTATTTTTATTCCTCGATTTTTTTAAATTTTTTTCTCTATTGCCAACTTAACTATATAGGAAACTTGGTTAATTTGTAATTAAATAAAATAAATTGTAAATTTTTCGTTCACCGGATACTAACTGAGTAGCCTATCGGCACAATATCGCCAATACAAGTGAGAGAGAGGTGTATTGTCTAACTAACAAAATATCTCACTCGAGCGGTTTATTGCTACACACTCATTCACTTTTACTGCGATTTTTACACTCAACCTTAAAGTAACCTTTCTTCAAAATTATAATAACTTTTTTCTTTTAAGTATACAATGACAGAACTTCTAAATTTTTTAATATTATGAATTTTGGAGATCTGATTTGGTAGTGACCTAAACGCTTTTATCGCTCTGTAGTGAGTACTCTTTTAAAAAAATGCTGACCTATGTCCTGGACTTCTGAGTTCCCCTGCTTGCCTGGTCTGCATATGCATCTCTCCTATGTAAACAGAAGCGGTTGTTTTTTAAACAATAAATCTAGCTGCAGAAAATACAGTGAGGGTACTGTTAATAATCCCTGTTCTTTAAAATGTAGCTGGCATGAAGTATTATACTTCAACCCCAGCATGCACCGGATTATTTTTTTTGCCAGGTAAATATTTTGATTGCAGTGGAACTTGAACCCCAAGCAGAAATGCCATATTTAATTATACTCTGTATGTGAGCAAAATAATAAACTTTTAATAAACTCACAGACATTTGTTGTCTAAGGTATCTCAAAAGACCACAGATAGACGCGAGTTTCGAGGCTAATGTATTAACATGTTCATTCCAGCACAACCTGGAATCAATTTGTAAACCGAGAAACTTTATTGACGACAATTCAGTTATTGACTTATTGTTCAGTTTTACGTAAGGAGATTCAAGGTAAGTTCTATTCACAGTGAAACTAAGGAGACTCGTTTTAGAGTAGTTTAATTGTAATAAGTTTTCATCACACCACTGCTTTATTTTACCAGCTATACTAGTGGAATATTGGGCCACTTTTCTCATATCTGTATGAACCACAATGACTGATGTGTCATCAGCAATTGAAATTTTCTACTATACTGAGTAGACAGCGATGAAGAAAGAGAATTTACATATAATAGAAAAAGCAGTGGACCCAATATTGATCCTTGTGGCACCCCTTGCTGAATAAGGATTTTCTCTGAATAGTATGATGACCCATTATTAATTAGGGTTACCATTTGATAGCGATTTGTAAGATATGACTTCAGTATTTCCAGACTCACACCTATTATTCCATAGTCTTCCAATTTTTCCAACGACAGCTTATGGTTAACCAGATCAAAAGCTTTTGTCAAATCAAAGTATAAACTTACAGGTACATTTTTGTTATCCAAATTCTCTGATATAAATGTCAATGCTTCGTATATAACTAAATCTGTAGATTTCCCCCTTTGAAAAACAAACTGGGTATGTGATAGAATTGCATTCGTGTTCAAATAGGAAATTATTCTCTTATAGATTGCCTTATCAAATATCTTAGAAATACTTAGCAGAATTGAAATTGGCCTGTAGTTATTTATATTTACTTTGGTTCCTTTCTTATGTATTGGAATTACTTTTGCAATTTTTAGTTCATCTGGGAAGAAACCAGTACTCAAACATACATGAATAATGTTAGCCAAAGGTAAAGATATATATACCTAGCTACTTTCTTAATAATAAATGATGGAATATTATCAACACCATAAGAAAATTTTGGTTACAAGTCATAAATAATATTAAAAATTTCGTTATGTGTTGTAGGTATCCAAAAAATTCAATTCACAACTAGCTCCTGCTTTATGTAGCCCTTATATTCAGAATTACTCAAGTTAAAGTGTGTCTTAAACAAATCTACTATTAAATAGGGATCCCTTACAGTCTCGTTTTTAACCCTTAAGTTTATATCTTCCCCTTTCCCATTCGTGGTAGTTATTTTATTAAAAATAACCCACATTGATTTCGATTTATTTTTGGAGTTTGCAATTATGTTATCATTTTGGACTTTCTTGTGATCGGATACATATCTTTTATAAGCAGCTTTTTCCTTTCTAAATTTTTCAAGAATATTCTTACACTTGGTACTCAAATAAAGTTTATACCAATCATCAACCTGTTGTTTTAATCGGTTAAATTCAGGTGATACCCATGACTTATGGTTATTGTTTAGACTTTTACAATTCGATAATGGAAATGATATATCAAAGTGATAAAAAAGAACGTTATAAAAAATTTTCAATTTAGTTTCTACATCTTCTGCCAAATAAACCTTTTCCCATTGTTCCAAATACAACTTAAAATTAATAATATAGATATATTTTCAGCCGTAAAAAATCTTCTTTTGTTGGTTATTGGTAGGATTTGTTTATGTTTGCTAAATAATTCCACTAGCTGGCTAAAATGATCTGATATCACTGACTGGATTATTTTAATTTGTGAAATATCTTCTGAAATGTTAGTGAATACATTATCAAGAAGAGATCCCCCTCCTTTAGGATTTAGTATGGTAATTTCATTTATTCTAGGGTGTAATCCATAAGACACACAGAGCTGTTCCAAGAGAAATTTATTCTCACTATTAACTAATAAAACATTTAAAAAAATATATAACCGACTTCCACCTATAACTGAAAAGCTAAAAATAATTCTAACAAAATACAACTCTAGCAAATAAATAACACATTCAATGTTATTAGGTACCTTCCCAGGGAGTAAAAAATGTAAACATTAAAAGGTGCTCATTCTGTACAAATTAATTACCTACCAATCTAGTAAATTTTTGAAGTCGGTACCAAGCAACAATCAAGTTTGTTGAAGTAGTAGATAAGTACGCAATGAAGGATTTTAGATTTGCTTGCTTTTATCTGTTCAATTTGTTGTCTACTATCAGAATTTTATATATTTTTCCAAAAAACCTCACAAAAAAAAAGTAGTCTTACCATACATCAAAGGGACAACGGACAGAATTGGCCGAATTCTTCGAAGGCATGACAGCATACAAACCGCACCAGACTATAGTAAAACTTGAAAACCAAGGGGTATATAGTATAACTTGCGGAACGTGCGATAAGGTATACGTCGGACAAACGAACAGGAGAATTTCAGCCCGTTTGGAGGAACACAAATTAGCTATAAAAAATAAACAAACGACATCAGCCCTGTTCCAACACCAGCAACAATCGAGCCATAAAATCAATTTCGATAGTTGTAAACAGATCTCACAAACTCCTCACTACAAAAACAGACTAATACGAGAAGCTATTGAAATTGAGAAAACTGGACAACTAAACAAAAGAGACGAACGACTCCCTGCACCTCGCTAACACATGGAAGACAATTATTAAATATGAAAATAAAACACAATTAGCTACGCAAAAATACAAACCCGTCAACAAGCAACACACCCGACACGGCAGCGAAGGGGGCGGACTCAACACCGACCAATCAGGAGCGATACGACCTCCGACGGAGACATATAAATTATACAGCTCAGGCAGATCACCTCTCAGTTGACCGTAACAACGCATTGAGAATGCCAATAGAGACATTGGCGAAATGTTTGCAGGATTCAAAGATGAATCAATATAACGAACGGACACCACCTGATACATTTAATACCCACAAAAAATTAAAAACACATACACTTTAATTCGAAGTCTGTCCCAGACCCTTACGTGCTCTTAACATAAAATGATAAGCTCAATCAATTATTGAGGCAGAAAAATATGGTATGGTGATTACAAAATGGCAAATGGCAGGATTTTGTTATTGAATTTATTGAGAACCCCCTATAAACGTTTCTTGAAATAGAAAAGAGGAGCTAGAAACAGAATATTTGTTCAGAATATCCCAATGATTTTAAACTAGGTACGGGATATAATTATAAACTTTTTTTGTGTGAACTGATAATAGAAACTACATGTACATTAAATCACAGTATTACATTTTTTACCACATAATAGATCTAGTAATAGACCCGCTTTCATACTGTAGGAATTTATCTAAACAGTATTTGCAATATATAGTGTCATTCTTGTCTTGATGCTATCAAAAGAACATCTGTAAGTTTATAGATATAAATAGGGCGAATAATTCTAAAAGTTGGTATTAGAGGTGTCCGTAGTTAGTTTTCTTACTGAATTGAAAACTGATCGATGATGTTATAAAAGTTGAAATTTAACAGTATTTACAAATAACAGCCAGAATCTACAAAAATTCTAAAAATATTGCACAGGAAAAATAATTATTTAATAACGATATATTGTAGACTCCCTGAGTTCAGTTAATTTTTCACTCCGAAAAAATGTATTTATTTGAGCAAAATAAACGTTGCAAAACAATACTGACTAATATTTAAACAGCTCTGTCGATTTTATTCACGCCACACTCACTATAAACTGCTTGTCCCATAAGATAATCCTGCTTAAGTAGATATCGTAGAAAATACGGGAATTGACTGGTCACTTCTGCCATTCCAGAGTGTATGTTTATTGACTTCAGGAAATGAAATCGAAGCCTTGTTGCTATCAATCGAACTGTCAGGGAATTGCATTTCTTTTACTAGAATGATTACTTTCTCTTCATTTTTCTCAGCATAAAATAAACGTTCTAACACTGCCTCCCGTTAATGTTGATCGGCCCGATCAGAATCAATTTCTCCAAGGTATATGAAGCCAGTCGATCCGAATGAAACAGTTTCATCTTAACTCTTGGATTCAGGCGAGTATGATATACAACGTCATTGATCCTGTTGACCACCTGGTATGGATCATCACAGGCTGGAGTGAGGTTTGAAGATTTGCCTTTGCTCCTTTGGGAGTTGTAAGCCATACCTTCTCTCTCTTGCAATTCGACTTAATTTGCCTTCAGATCTTTTCGTGTTCTTCATCCGATCACTGGTTGCCAATATCTGTGTATGGGTTAGTTCGTGTATTGCCGGCATATTCTGTCGAATCATTGTCATTTTGCCATTGATCCCTGCAACACAGTCAATTGACAATTACGGGGATTAATTCTCGGAAACGACTTGATATATATATATATATATATATATATATATATATATATATATATACGCAGGATTAACGGCTGGTTGTTCGATATAGGTTGAATAATTAACGGGATTCAGCCTAAAGGTAGGCGAATTAAAACTACGTGTTAACTATTTGTTCTTTAATGAAGAGCTTTCGAAGAGTGTCTCTTCTTCATCAGTTCAGTACCAGAATGTTTTGGTTAAATTATTATATGTTTTACAAAATATGAGAAAAATACTTACAAAACTTGAGGTTAAATATAAAGCAATCCAATTTAAAACAGTGTAAAAGAATCCTCTACTCAAATGTACGAAAAAGGTTCATATAGATGACAGAAATTTAAATTGAAGTCAAAGAGACATATAGATATACTTCAAAATATCATGGTAATTACCTCTTTACTTGCGTGGTTCGGTACGTATTAATTTATAATCCATAAAGAATTTTGCAAAGTAAATTTCAATTTTCCAGGAATAAGATTTGTATTGACAAAAATAATAACACAATAATTTTAAATAATTTGCATACCGATTTTCAAGATTGGTTACTGTTTAATATCTGTAATTTTCAAGCACTATAGTAACTTTGATTAGCATTGTTTTATGAATACGACATATTTGCTTTATAAATAAATTTATAATAGTTATTAAAATTAACATCTTTATATTGCTGATTATTTGCAGCAAGTTGCAATCAACTGCAGTAGATGCATAAAAAATATACAAAACATATAAACTATACATATATTGTTTAAATCTTAAATTGTATTCTAATTTTATCAAATATCTTAAATTTTTTGAAAATATTCCCAACTTTTATTCTTTTACCTGTAGAAAAAGACTATTCTTAAAAACTTAAGGTTTATGTGACTATGTAACATGTTGTTCTACTTCTTGGTTCTTCTAAATTCTTAATTTTAGCTGGGTATTTTTTCTTTTTATTTCTAAGATTTTTTAGTGTCACACATAACCCTAAAAACTATTGTTTTTTTGGTTCCGCGTCATTGCTATATTCCTAGAATATGTTGTAACAAAGAAATTTGAAATTATTTACCTGTTTTGATGATAAGTTCGTTAGAACGATCTTTCTTTCTATCTATATCGGCTATTAACACAATTTGTCTGCTCATAACAGAGCGTTAAGTAACGATTCTTAATAATTTCGATGACAGATATGAATTCAACATGCAGGAGGAACAGAAGTACAATGCCAAGATTGTTAATGAGAGAAAAGAGCAATGCAAAAAGGGAAGTATTTCAAGAGCTGTGCTCATATTCATAATTCGATATTAGGTCATCTAACATCTTCAGTGAGAATTAGGATGATGAAGAAAATGCTTAGTAAAGGTTTTTGATGTGTTACTAATTTGGAGGCAAAGAAAGGTGTGGTTCGTCCACAAGACACGTGAGGGGCGGACTGGATGATATTTACTTACTGGTACAGAGCATGGTTAATTCACAAGAAATAATGGCTTAAGATAAGGTTAATGTAGGTTCACAATTTTATTTACACACGTGACAGGGCAGGATACCATTGTCTGTACGAAAACCACTGTGGGCTTAAGTCTACTCCCGCCAAGCCCATAGCCAGCGGGGGTTAAACACCAACGAAAATTTTGGAATTTTTGATTTCAAGATTAAATTTTAACCTGTTAATAATCTTTTTTATAATAAATATGTTTATAAAATATCCAATCCACTTGGAAAAAGTTTCCTGACTACGGTCTTAACTCTAGCAAATTTTAATATTTTTTAACTGTTATTCCAAACTGGAAATTGTAGGCATATAAATTGGAAAGGCAATTTTGAGAGTGTCGTGGGAATTCTTGGTATAAAAACAGTTTCACCAGTTACGTTGCCAGTTAATATGATACATTCGATAAAAAAAATTAATTGACTACTTTGAATATTATACCGTTGCCCAGTTTCAGTGGACTCTAATTTCTGAGTAATATAATAGGAGCACATACATTTAATATTAGTTTGAAATCAACTTAGAGTCTTAGTGGATATGTAACTAATATTGGGATAAAATTGTTCAGTAGCTTTCTCTACAATTTGTACAAGAACACAAACATTGTTAAAATTTACAAAGACATTTCCTGCTGCAAATCCACCATTTCCTCTTTGGAGCCGTTAGAAAATTGCCAATTATTTTCGCTAAATGATAAAATCCTCATATTTGTTTTAAGTCCACATTTCGCTATATGTGAGAAAGATGCATTGATTTAATCTGCTTACGTTCAATTGAAGCTTTATTAAACATAGAAGTCTCATCTCAAATAATCAAACTGTAATCCCGGATTAATTTTCCGGCACTACTTCGTTTAGAAATATTGCAAATCTAGTGACGTCATCAATACATATTTTTAATGTCAGTTTGAATCTGTAATGCCCGGTTGGCCTAATGTATTTTAAATGATAAGGATTAATACCGTATTTGTCTAACTATAATTCCAATTACCGCTTTATAATTGTCCATTATTTTACGTATTGTTATAAAAATCTATCCAGTCCGTCCCTGGTTTTATTCCGTGGGATATCAATCGCTGGGATAGAAAAAAGAAGAGCTAGAAGGTTTGGATACGAAAAAAACTTATCTCGAAATAACTCGACAACTGTAAAATTAATATCGGATTGTATGGGAGAATTCGATGATGATTTTAAAAGGAGCAGCCCATCATCGCAGGAGTTAGTTAGGCGGCGAAGAGTTTATGTTGCATTATTATTGTGATATTCGAATCAGCTGTTGTGTATAATTGATGTAAATAAAGGTTTCTAGAAAGTGAGAGTGAATATTAGTTTTTAAATTTTAATTGAACCCACGGAGAATATAACAAATCGGGTGATCAGAAGTAAAGGATTAAGTGAAGTTAAAATGGCAATTTGATTTATGGAAACCCGAAGTATGGAAAAAGAAAAAATGGACGAGACTACCAAAAAAATATTCAAACAGGTTACGGATGGAATAGACGAAAAAATAACATATCCTGGAAAAACGTGACAAAACGGAGAAACAACATCAAAAAGAAATTCAACAAAGGTTAGTGAAGTCTTGTGATGAAAAACGTAAAATAGAATTAGAAAACCTTGTCACTGCCATGGAAGAAAATCAACAAAATTTAATGGAAGGATTATTCTCGAAATTTGCAGAAAAACAAGGCCAAACTGAACAAAAAAGACTTCAATTTAAGACCATAAAAAATACTGTGGGTACTCTTGAAACAAAAGTAGATGACCTCGATTCCATCCAAAGCCAGGTAATATTTGAAATCAGTTCAACTCAAAACACATTTCAAGACCAAATCAGTTTCCATTAAAAAGCAGCACAAAGTGATGTACAAGATAAAATCAGTGCCATCCAAAACAAAGTGGAAACAGAAAATAAACAATTACAACAAGATTTGCAGAGAGGGAAATACCAGCACACCGTGAGTACCAAAGGTTCCTTTAGTAAACCAGCCACATTTGTTTTCTGAATGTTATTTGTGGCATCTTCTAGTTTATTTTAGATTTTCTTGGGAATAATACCACATCAGAGTTCAAACTTGTGTATATTTTAAAACCAAACGTTTCAAAATCCTGTCGGATTTCGTTTTCAATGGATATAAATTTATAAAGTAAAATTGAAATATATGACAATTATTTTGACAAATATGTTTACGTTACTATGGATAAATTTCTTTGATTTTAAATATACAGGGTGCACAAGAAATTCCAAAGATCATTATAAATCAAAAAAAAAATTTTTTTCAAGTTGGAAGAACTTGAAAAATTGTCTTCAGAATTTATTTGTGGCGTTCCTAGGGACGACTTTCTTTTTAAGATAGTGCATTTGCCAAAAAATGCGATCAAAGAATTCTGATAATTCAGTGATCCCATTAAAGTCATAAGGGAAAACCTAGGAAAAACCTCATGAACTATCCCGATATAGGGTTGTTCAAAAGGATATGACCATTGTTAATTTCATCTTTAATTATCGGTAACCAGACATGACTGAAATCTACGGAAGTAGAAGCGATGCAGTCGTTTTCATTTAACAGAATTAAGGCAGATTCTTTTAATTTTCGTTTTGTGCAGTGTTCTTCTTTGTGTAATATTGTTGTGTTTTGAAATTGTATTTTATGGCCTTGGTCCCAAGCATGTTCACAAATTTTTGATTTTTCGAACTGACGTTTCTTTATGTAATTTTGATGTTCATTTATTCGAACATTAAGAGGTCTAGAGGTTTCTCCAATATAAAACTTATTACATTCACAAGGAATCTTATAAATGCAATTTTTTGAGTTTTGCGTTTTTTGGTTTTGTTTTTTTTATAATAGATTTAAGCGTATTTGTTGTTTTAAATGTAGTTTTGATGTTAAATTTGTTGCCTACTCTTCTCAATCTCTCTGACAGGCCCTGTATATATGGTATTGTTGTTGTTATAATGTGGTTTTCCTGGTTGTCAGTATTATTAGGTGAAGTCTGGTGTTGGTTGTCAGTTGTTTTGTGCTCAATTTTATTTAACTCTTTGTTAATAAATTTTTGAGGGTAATTGTTTGCAGTTAGAACATTTTGTATAAATGATTTTTCTTTGTTGAATTTAGTAGTATCTGAGCAGTTAGTCTTTGCTCTGTCATATAAAGATTTAATAACACCTCTTTTTACCGTATTTGGATGGTTCGAGTTAAAATTGAGATATCTGTTAGTGTGAGTTGGTTTTCTGTAAACTTCTGTTTCAAATGAAGATTGTGTTTTTGTTATTAAAATGTCCAAAAAAGTTAGTTTGTTATTTTGTTCGATTTCTAATGTAAATTTTATGGTTGGTTCTTTGTTGTTTATGTCGGTTAATAATTCCTGCAAATTTTCCAGATTTTGTTCCCAAATAATGAATATGTCGTCAACATAACGCCACCACACCAACGGTTTATTTTCTTTTGAAAAAATCATTTGTTCTTCAAATTTGTCCATAAAGATGTTACTTAAGGCAGGGGACAGACAAGAACCCATAGCCATGCCAAAATCTTGTTGGTAGAAATCATCGTTTAACTGAAAGTATGTTGTTTTCGTACAGAAAGTGAGTAATTCCATTATTGTGTTAATAGATAAACGAGTTCGTTGATGAAGTGAATAGTCATGTTCCAATAATTCTTTTACTATAGGAAGTGTTTTAGCTACGGGAACATTGTTATATAAGTTTACTATGTCAAAACTTGCTAGTGTAAATGTATTTTTGTATTGTATATGAGACAATTTTTCTAAGAAATCTGCACTGTTTTTAAGATGAGAAATTGAATTACCTGTAAGTGGAGAAATAATTTTCAGCAAAAATTTTGAAAGTTCATTACATGGAGAATTTATGGAACTGACAATTGGTCTCAAAGGGATGTTGGGTTTATGAATTTTTGGTAAGCCATAGAAGTGTGGAGGTTTAGTATAATGTGGAGTGAGAGTTTTGCGTTCTTGGTCTGTAAATTCGTGTTTGTGACTGTAGAGTAAAAGGTATATTTTGCTTTCTACTGAACTTGTGGGGTCTTTGTTTAGTTTAGTGTATTGTCCTTGATTAATTATGTTCATAATTTTGTCATCATAGTCATTTTTATTCAAAATCACTGTTGCATTGCCTTTGTCTGCAGGTAAAATTTTGATTAAATTAATTGAATTACCAGACATGACTGAAATCTACGGAAGTAGAAGCGATGCAGTCGTTTTCATTTAACAGAATTAAGGCAGATTCTTTTAATTTTCGTTTTGTGCAGTGTTCTTCTTTGTGTAATATGAAATTGTATTTTATGGCCTTGGTCCCAAGCATGTTCACAAATTTTTGATTTTTCGAACTGACGTTTCTTTATGTAATTTTGATGTTCATTTATTCGAACATTAAGAGGTCTAGAGGTTTCTCCAATATAAAACTTATTACATTCACAAGGAATCTTATAAATGCAATTTTTTGAGTTTTGCGTTTTTTGGTTTTGTTTTTGTTATAATAGATTTAAGCGTATTTGTTGTTTTAAATGTAGTTTTGATGTTAAATTTGTTGCCTACTCTTCTCAATCTCTCTGACAGGCCCTGTATATATGGTATTGTTGTTGTTATAATGTGGTTTTCCTGGTTGTCAGTATTATTAGGTGAAGTCTGGTGTTGGTTCTCAGTTGTTTTGTGCTCAATTTTATTTAACTCTTTATAATAAATTTTTGAGGGTAATTGTTTGCAGTTAGAACATTTTGTATAAATGATTTTTCTTTGTTGAATTTAGTAGTATCTGAGCAGTTAGTCTTTGCTCTGTCATATAAAGATTTAATAACACCTCTTTTTACCGTATTTGGATGGTTCGAGTTAAAATTCATCTTGGCCCTTGTATAAACAGCAATTTGAAGCAGTGGCGGCTACAGCAAATCGATTGGATAACCAAGAAAAATCTACATCTCTTGTAATTTAATTAATAGGTCCGGTTTTAGAACTCCTCCAAAGCATTCCAGTCGAGGAACAAGGCAATTTCGACAAGATCATCGCCATCCTGGATATAAGATATGACAGTAAGCCCTTGAGCCAAGTATACCAGGAGAAACTAAGTGGAAAAATGCAAAAATCAGGAGAGAGCCTTCAAGAATTCGAAGCAGAGATTAGACGTTTAGTGCACTTGTCCTACCCAGACCTGCCAGAGGAAAACAAAGATCAATTGGCCACACTGATATCATAAACGGTATCAGAGACGTAAAAATACAACGAAATCTAAGACTAAGTGGCGTCAAGAAAAGTAATGAAGCTTTACTTCAGGCGTTAGTGGTAGAGGTCGTCATGAACATGTCCAAGCCGAAGGTCCGAGCAGTTTTCTTCAACTAGGAAGAGCCAGAGTCACCATTTCAAGCATTGTTGGCTGATATGAACAAACTATTAAAATTGTCACAGAGAACTGATACCGGAAGAGCATGTGTTACCGTTGTGGACGGACAGGGCACTTTCAAGGCGACTGCAGAGTCAGGCTACCTGAGGGATCACCGACCTGGGGTAACCAACAGAACAGCCACATATCCAGTGACCGTCAGCCGGTCAGCATAAGGGGGCGAATCTGACTAACCCTCCACCAGACCCCAAAACGTTATCCGTCCGCGGATTTTGCCGAGACAGCAGCATCCTAGTCATCAGGGACACCATCAAAGGCAGAGCAATTACCATCACCATCGACTCCGGCGCCGCTGTGTCCATTGCCAAGTCCAGGGTCTTGAGGGCTTCGGAAATCCGGTCAGCTAACAACAACATCCTGCTCAGAACAGACACCGGCGAGCCAATACAGGGTGAGGCAGATGTCGTGCTAGAGATAGGGGACAACATGATCCGGCATAGGGTCCTGGTAGCGAATATTGAGGACGATTTTATACTGGGTATGGACCTAATTAGGGAGAATGGATTTATGTTCGACCCGAGATGTGATGTTCTTCAGTTCCTAAATGAAGAATTTGTATTTTCACGACCCGTTAACAGCTCATCCACCTCAAAAAAAATTGTAACAAAATCTCCAGCCAGAATTCCCGGTCGAACGGAACAGATTATTGATGGGCAGCTTGAAAGCAATAATGCGAGCTGCGTTGGAATGATGGAGCGCCCGTACACTTATCTCATGACTACTTAGTTGGCCGGGCTATAGTTAAAACCGGACGAGATATACCAATTAGAGTCCTGAATTTTTCCAACAACGATATCAGAATTGCCAATGGTCAAGAGATAGCTTGTTTCGAGCCATTAGAGACCATCATCAATTGCGAAGAAGAGTACCAGACGTCAGTGAAGGAGAAAGGGCCCAGTAAAGAGTTCCTACAACAGTTTTCTGACCATTTGAATTACCTTACACCAGAGGAACAGAAGAAAGCGAAGCAATTTATCACAAAGCACTACCAAATTTTTAACAGTCAAGGTGGAACCACCGGTCGCACCAACATCATTCAGCACCGAATAGATACCGGGAAGACTTAACCCTGCAGAATAACACCTAGGCGACTACCATTGGGTAAACAACATGCAGTCCAGGAAAACATCAAGTCCATGCTAAAAGGAGTTATTGAGCCCTTCGTGATTGGCCAGTCCCAAGAGACCAGCATGAACTCCGAAGCTTCTTGGGCCTCTGTTCATACTACCGGCGATTTGTTGAGGGATTTGCCACCATTGCCGCGCCTCTACATCGGCAGACCACTGAGCAAGAGACCTTCCGTTGGAATCAGGATTGCGATACATCATTCAGACGACTGAAGGCAGCCCTATTTATTAAATTATTGCGTCAACAGAAAAGAACTTCTTGTAATAATAAGGGCTGTAGACCATTTCCACAAATACCCTTATGGTCGTCATTTCTTAATCCGAATAGGTGATGCCGCGCTCAAATGGATTCTGGACATGAACACACCGGAAGAACAACTGGCCAGGTGGATGGAGACATTATAGCAATACGATTTCAAGGTGGAACACCGTGCCGGCCGTTTGCACAATAATGCCGATGCCCTAACCAGAAGACCCTGTAAAGCAGAATGCCGACATTGTCTGAAGACGGAACAGCGAGAGGGTATCTCCATCAGACATATCCATGTAGAGGCCAATAAAGACTGGACAAGGGAACAGTGCATCCAGGACCAAATGACTGATCCAGACATCGAACCAATATTTTCACTTATAACGAGAGGGGCACCCAGGCCACGATGGGACGAGGTAGCTAGATACTCGGGCGTGCTGAAATCGTTATGGGCCCAATGGGACTCTCTAAGAGTAGAGAATGGAATGCTCAAGCTAGTTTGGGAAAGCACTGTTGGCCGAGAAACCAACTGGTAGTTCCTAAGAAAAAGGTACCAGCCATCTTTACCGAAGTACATGATGGGATTGCCGGGGGCCATCTGTGCCTGAACAAAACCCTGGACAAAGTTCGCCAGCAATACTACAGGGTAAATTTCTTCGAAGCCGCCAGAGCTTGGTGCCAGAAATGTGACACCTGTGCAGCCAGTAAGGGCCCGAAGACCAGGACCAAGGGCAGAATGCAGCACTACAATGTGGGCGTCGCATTTAAGAGAACTGCCATCGATATCGCCGATCCGTTTCCCGAGTCTGAGAGGGGGAACAAATTCAATCTGGTCGCAATGGGTTACTTCAGCAAATGGCCTGAGGCATATGCGATACCCAACCAAGAGGCAACGACGGTAGCAACGGTTCTAGTAGAACAGCTATTCAGCAGGTTTGGCATCCCGATGGAACTACATTCAGACCAGGGGCGTAACTTCGAATCGAATGTATTCCAGAAGGTTTGCACGATGTTGGGGATCAGGATCGGGAAACACCATTGCACCCACAGTCAGACGGAATGGTGGAAAGATTCAACAGGATCTTGGAACAACACCTATCCAAGGTCGTCAGCAATAACCAGCGTGATTGAGATGAGCATATTCCCCTATTCCTGTTGGCATATCGCTCAGCCGTACATGATAGTACAGGCCTGACTCCAGCCAGGGTCCTATTCGGAAAAAAGCTGCGATTACCCTGCGATTTGGCTTTTGGATCCCCCAAAGAACCTTCCCAAGACATCAACGATTATGCCGACCATCTTCGACATAACATGCTGGCAAAACACGAATTAGCCCGAACGCAGATTTTGGCCACCAGTAACCGGATGAAGAGGCGATACGACTTCAAGGCCAATTCAGTCTGGCTGTACAACCCCCAACGAAGCAAGGGTTAATCTCCAAAGCTTACACCCGATCAGAAATATCCCTCCTGAAAACTTAGGCTTATAAGACGTATATGTAGAAACTGTATACTGTGTATACCGAGACATTAAATTAACATCAAAGGGCGAAATGAGGAGAAAAGGGAAATAGAATAACTAAAGGAAAATAGGTTTTAGAAGCAGTGCTATATATACAAAAAAAAATGCAATAAATAACACCATCAAACCCTCAGTAATTATTCATTGTTTAAGATTGAAACGCATATTTTGAAAAGAGTGTCAAGAACATTTAAGAGACTAAGAAATAAGGAGGCATATAAAAGTAGAAATAAAGTTAGTAGAAAATAGAACACCAACTGATCTGTGCACGTGAGAAGAATGGGGACTGAATTATTCCCAAAATTAAAAAATCCACACTTGAGAAAAAAGGCTGTATTTTACAAAATAGTCCAAACGTGCCAAGTTAACTTAAAAGTAGCTTGCCTATTATATACGAACATTGAAATTTTCGATGCTACAGATTTTCTTAGTAAGGAAGATACTTTAAATCTCAGCGTTTTCATTTATAAACTGTGGTGTTATTTACCCAAAAACCAATAAAAGGAAATTGCAATTGTTGTTTAAGTAACCAGCATTGCTCTCTATTCTTCCTCCAATTCAGATCTGCTGATACTGCTATATTATGAATGTACTTTCTTAAATTTTGTTCTATCTTTGAACGATGGAAATCTTCCAGATAAAATTCCGAAACATTCAGAACTAAATAAGTTATTTTAGGATATTTAGTCAGTCACATTATGCTTTGCTGGAGCATGAGTTTCGTCAAAGGACAATCTGTGGCAATTCATACAAAAGGCAGGCAAATTCCATTAAAATTTTCATAGGCGCAACTCTGGTTGCCGAAATTAGCTCAAATTGTTTGATGTTTTCATATCATAGCTATATCGAGTTTCATGTGTTATCATATTAACCCTCGATATTTATTTTGGAGTTCTCTTTTATTTACAGAACAGAATCATGCCCAAATGGGTTTGTCACGGTGAAATTTAATTTCGATGGCGTATATGCGGTAACGCTCAACGGTTTTGCTAATATTTGTACACAAGTATGTTTTCATTATGGTTGTAGCTTTGCCCTGGTGAAACAGCGGCATGCTATATATGTATAGCAAAATAATGGAATTGCTGTCATGGGAACATTCCATTTCAAACTGTTTGGTAGAAATTCGTTTTCAGTTGAATAACTAAACAAAATAACTAGGTTTCACCAATATTGCACGTTTATACGTCCACATTTGTTTTAGTTCGTATCGTTCTTAAAAAGATAACTTGCAACATAATCTACATTAATGTTAGTTTGATAGATAACATAGAAATTTGCATTTGATTTTTATTCTATTTTACCGTAGAATATATTTTATGATATAAACATAAGTTTGAAAATTAATATGCAGTTATGCATCTGGCGATTTTTCTTCACCCTGACACGTAGTTTATGTTTGCAAAAATACATTCGAATAAGTATATTTTGTGTATGTCACATACTAGTAAGTTTGAGAAAATTATTTATAAAAATAGAGCTGTAAAGAATGAGCTTTTTGGTTTTGTTTTAGAATTTTGTGGTTGTTGGTTGTAACCAAAATTTTCTTAAAGAGCTGTTTAGAATAAAATGTTCTTGGAAATTTGCGACATACTCTGAAAAATGCATTTTTTTCAGGAGCTAAACACCTCGAAGCAGGTTTAAATGCACGCACCATGAGATGAAAAATTAAGTTGATTTCTAATATAACTGATAATTGCAATTAATTCCAAATTAGAACGATTAAAACAAAACCTCTCAATTTTTTGTAATACGTTACCACTATAAAAAAATAGTTTCAAAAAGTATACATCGTATTAAAGGGAAAAATAATACAGTTATATATTAAATCAGGCAGCAGGTCAGGTCAAAGACATTTTTGATGGAGGTTTAAGAGAAAATGTCTCAAATTGCCATGAATTAATTTTGTCAGGTAGACTGAATTCACGGAGCGGAGAGTAACGCAACAGCATAATAATATGAAAGCACAGGAACAAGAGAATCAATAACAATGAGAAAAGATTGATACATTATTCGAAGAACTCGATCTAATAATAATGAACACCTTTTTCGCCCACAAATATACAAGGTACCAACATACATGAGGACTGCAATCTACCACTGACTATGTACTATGATTTAGATTTAAGATTTAAAACAGCTGAATCTCGTTTAGACACTAGGTTAGTCGCTGCCAAAAGCTATATTCTCTGCATTGGAATGGCCAAAAGAAATAAAAAAAACAGAAACAAAAGTATATTCCTATTGCAAGCTCTTTTATTTTATGTTTTATGAAAATCTTGATATTTTGTTCAAGTTTCTAATTTGTCCTTACTGTATTCGTTTAGAGTTTTTCCTATTCCAATAAACTCCGTGGGTTCAGCTTAAATTTTAACAAATTATATTCACTTCACTTTCTAGAACATTATTTACACTTAAAAATACAATCTAACAGCTGATCTCGCAACAAATTAACATAAAAAGAATAACACCATCTATGCTATATTACAGATCAAATGTAAGATTATTATATGTATATATATATATATATATATATATATATATATAGTGGTTTCGGTTTAAGGGATATTGACTACTGTCTTGTTATTGTTTTTGTAGTCTTTATTTACAAGTCTAGCTTTCGAAACAGTTTGTTTCTTCTTCAGGGCGGCAAAATTCTTGAGTTAAGACTGAAGGTCCATTGGTATTAAATTACAATAAAATAATGAATAAAATACAGCAATAATTCAGCACTATAACGTTGTGAGTTTATCTGTCAACTGACATTTTTGCGTCATTCACCTGTCTGAATTCATTGATGTATATGTTGTGCCATAGATTGTTTTCCAGTAGTCTTCTTACTCATCCAGCTGTCCATCGTAATATGGGTTTAAGGAATCTGAGAGCAAATAGGTGTATATACTGCTCAAGTTGTTCGGGTCTGCTTTTTTATTCATTGGATAGGATTGTTTGTTTATGTAGATCATCTCTAGTATACTACTGCTTTTATCAAGTATCTTAACATCATCAAAATTTATTGCATGTTTGAAGTGTTTTGCATGTGTGGTTAATGCACATCTTTGAATATTTTTGTGGATGTCACTTTTATGGCTGGCTAAGCGACTTTTAAGCCACTGTGAAGTCTGGCCTACTTAAGTACAATCACAGTTGTGACATCTTATTTGATATACCACATCCGATTGCAACAACAGTGGTGTCCGATCTATTAATTTTGAGAATAAGTGAGCAATGGTTTTTGTACTATATGTTGCAATTATAATGTTTTCTTGTTTGAAACAATTTCTTATTTTATTTGTTAGGTCCTTTATGTATGGCAAGCTTCCGTAAGTCTTATTTTCATTATTGTTGGGTAAGGTGGTATTGAGTGTATGTTGTCTAAGTTCTAACATCATGTTGTCATTGTTTGTTGCAGAAGATTCATGTATTAATTTTTTCACCATGCGTTTTGGATAGGAATTTTCTGTCAGCAATTTAGACAGTTTGTCTAAGTTCTTTTTTATAAATTCTGGGTGGCATATTTTTTGTATTCTAGCTTTCATCTGTTTTATGGTGTTCATCTTCATTGATATTGGATGATCTGAGAGGTAATGAATGAATCTGTCTGAGTGTGTGTCTTTCAAATGCCAATCTAATTTAATGATATTATTAAGCCGGCAAACAATTTGTATCTAAGAATGGTACAGATTTGTTAACATCTTTTTCCACAGTGAATTGTATTTTCGGGTCAAATTCATTGAATACCTCCAATACTTCTGCTATTCTCGATTCTGGGAGTGCTACTATTATGTCATCTACAAACTTTTTTATGAAAGTAAATTTGAACATTAATCTTGGTATACATGTATGTAGGAGATGGTCCATGACATATAGTGCAAGAATTGGACTGATTATGGATCCCATTGCACAGCCAAATTCACTTTGAAAATTGAAATAGTTGTTATTTATTATACAATCAAACATCTCTAAAAATAATTCTTTTGGCACATTACAATTCTCTCTAATTATGGGCCACTTTAAGTGGTTTAAGTTCACAACATCCAATGATGCAAGCACTACATTTCTAGGTAATTCCATGTTGTTAATCATATTCGAGAAGTCAAAACTGTCTTTTATGTAATAATTATTATTCTGATTTTAAGATTTGGTGAGGATATCTGTCATATATTTAGCAATATTACTCTGGGGTCCTGCAATACTTGATACTATCGGTCTTAAGGGATAACCAATTTTGTGAAATTTTGGATTTACATACATTTTTGGGCAGACAGAATTATAGGTTTTCATTGATTTTGACTGCATGTGGTTTATGGCTTTACATTTATACATTTTTTGTATATAGTCCTCTTTTTCCAATATTACTGAAACTCCACCTTTGTCACTGTTTACTACAATCAAGTTACTGTTACATGCCATAAACATTTTTGTTTCTTTTTATAATTTATCCATTGGGCATTTTGTGTCTTTGTTCTTATGTAGAAAATTTGTTATAATGCTTGTTGTCTTCCCTCTATAATGGTCTCTATTCTCTTCTGGTACTTTTTGTATGATATCTTCCAGGTCTGTAATTAATTTGTTCATAGGTATTTGTTTAGCCATTACCGGCAAGCTAAATTTTGGTCCCAATGCTAATACTGTTTTTACATAATCAGGGATTAGTACATTTGATATAGTTTTTAACCATTTTTCTTGTATCATGTAACTTGGCCTGGATTGATTGTGTAGGTTATTTATTTTATTTACATTTTTTTCCTTTATTATATGGAAATTTCTGTTAAAAATTGTATTTTGCATTTTTTCGAATTCTATTATGATTTGTGCTGGTATAATATCATTTTCCTTTAGTTGGTTAATAATTATTTGTAAACTTTTTTTGATTTGATGTATTTTTAGAATTGTGTTTTTAATTTCTAATCTTACAATTGACATTTTTATATTGTGTGTAAATTTCTGTAATTTTCTATTGAATGAATTATTTAAATTTAATTCAAACAGGTTTTGGATGTTTTTTATATTATTTAAAATATGTGCTGGAACTAAATTCTGTGTTTTACATTGCAAGAGGAACACTCGTCTGTTTAACACAAATGCAAGTTTCAAGTTATTTGTACTAGATAATTTGAGTTTGTTACACACTTCTGGACCATAATTTATTGTTATTTGCTCAAAAATTGACAGGTAAACTCACAACTTTATGGGGCTGAATTATTTATGTATTTTATTCATTATTTTATTGTAATTTAATACCAATGGACTTTCCGTCTTAACTCAAAAATTTTGCCGCCCTGAAGAAGAAACACACTGTTTCGAAAGCTAGGCTTGTAAATAAAGAGTACAAAACAATAACAAGACAGTAGTCAATATCCCTTAAACCGAAACCACTATTATTAGAAGTGACTATTAGCTGTAACATATATATATATATATATATATATATATATATATATATATTTGTTTTTAAGTTTTCGCGGGCACTAAACGTTTTAGGTGGTTTCCGGGAATTCATCCGTGTAGTTGATAACTGATCCCTGCCGGGATCGATGGTAAAATGACGACGTTTCGGCAGAGTCACATCTGCCCTCTTCAGGTCGGTTCGCATAATTCTCGTAGCCTTCTGCTTTCGCTTCTAGTTACTCGAATACTTAGATTTTCTGAAGCGAGCGCGCTGTTATATAGTCGCGGCTCGGCGCCTATCGGTTGACACCGTGAACGGCTGCGTGTGATTGGCCCTTGGCGCTCAGTGGGCACGGCTCCATCCTGCTGATTTGTTATTTCCGGTTGAGTTGTTATTGGACGGGTCCGGGGCGGTATGGTGTTTAATAGGATTTTCCAACAATTCGATAAGTTCTGAATTCCATTGCGTGCGTTTAGACTGTGAGGTCTCTTCGCTATTTCAACTGCCTCTCTTATGAGTCTTGATTTCGGGTGTTCTATATTTGCCAGTACTCTGGTGTTCTCAAAGTCTATTCGGTGTGACATCGTTTTGGCGTGTTCCGCATTGGATGTTGTTTTTTCCTGCTTTCTTACAGCGTTCTGGTGTTCATCACGTCTAGCTTGAATTCTTCTATTAGTTTGCCCCACATAGGTTTTATGACAGTCTGCACATGGAATCTCGTACACTCCCTGTTGTTCTAAAGGGATCCTTGTCTTCGGAGTCCTCAAAAGCGTGCTTATTTTTCTGTCTGTATTGAAAATAGTATCGATATTGTGTCTCCGTAGAATTCTTGCAATATTGTCCGTGGTCCCCTTGACATACGGTAAATAAGCCTTGGTTATTGGTGTCTCATGCTCCTCGTGTGTTTGTCTCGCTTTTGACTTTAGGGCTCTTTGTATATTTCGGTCTGTAAATCCGTTTTGTCTCAGAGCTGTTTTTAAACTGTCCATTTCCTGTTTGATGTTATCCTGGTCAGCTAGCCTTTGTGATCTGGTTACTAAAGTCTTGACGACGGCTTGTAGTTGGGCTGGGTGGTGATGAGAATTAGCATGAAGGTATCTGTTGGTGTGAGTTGCTTTCCTATATACTGCATGGCCAAGGGCTTGCTTCCTATTTATGAGAACATCAAGGAATGGCAGTTGATTATTGGCTTCAACCTCCATGGTAAATTTTATTTTGTGATGGATGCCATTAAGGTGATCTAAAAAAGTATTGAGGTGTTCCCTCCCATGAGGCCAAATCACAAATGTCTCATCTACATATCGCAACCACAAACTGGGTTTAAGAGTTGTTGTTCTTAGTGCCAACTCCTCAAAGTTCTCCATAAAAAGGTTCGCTATAACTGGTGAGAGTGGCGATCCCATTGGAGCCCCTTCCCATTGTTTGTATCGTTGGTTCTCGTAATGTATAGGTGTTCATCAGACAGTGCCTTGTTAAGTCTACAAGGTGTTGAGGTGGTTTGTATTTTTCTATTATGCTATCCAAGGCTTCGTCGATAGGGATGTTGGTGAAATGGGACACTACGTCAAAACTTACAAGAAGACACTCTGGTTGTAAGACCGTTTTTCTAAGAATTTCGATGAAATGTGTCGAATTTTTTACAAATGAGTCTGCCCCCCCTGCAAACGGTTGAAGTTGTTGGGCTAGGTATTTGGCTAGGTGATGTGTTGAGGATCCAATTGAGCTTACTATTGGTCTCAAAGGTGCACCTTCTTTATATACTTTTTTCAACCCATAGAATTTCGGACATCTCGATGACTTTTCACGCGGAATGAGTTGCAGCTGGAGATTTTTGTCGATCCTGCTTGCTTGGATTTTTTACAACGATGCCGCGATGAAGGAGTTATTCCGAAAAACATGACGGTAAAGTTCTGGAAGAACAACAGAAAAACACAGAATATCGTATGGAAAGCTAGTTGTGCCCTACTTAGGGAAGCCATACGTGATGTCAGAAGAGAATTGGATGATCTTAATACTAAACTCCTAGATATCCACTTACAGGTAAGCAATACACTCCACCCGAAAATATGGGATAAATTCGATGAGATTAGCGAATTTAGGGCCTAAACCAATGCAGAGTTAACAACAATGCAACAACAGGCAAAATTTAACAAATTGAAGCTCCAACAGAAGCCCAAAAACGAATTTGTCTCGGAAAATAACGGTCACAGTCTAACCTCACGGCAATTGGAAACGAATAAAACCGTTTATAACTTATCTTCGGTCCAATTGAACACTTCCTCGATTGGCGTGTTGGCTAAGGGATTCAATTACGCTATTGCTCCCTCTCACATACCAACAGAGAGCATAATATGTGGCGTGGAAACAGCAGTTTCAAAATTAGATGCGAACACCGCTGAAATAATTAGACAAGATGTGTCACATGTTCTAAGAAAGTCTAAACCACCCAAAAGGAACCTATCTATAGAAGAAAATGAGGCCTTGAAACAACTGCGCCTCAACAAGGACATTGTCATTCTACCTGCTGATAAAGGAAATGCGACTGTAATTTTAGATACAGTGGATTATTCAAACAAAATCCAAATATTGCTACAAGATCCAGCATATAAACAAATTACTACTGACCCAACAACTTATCGAGAGAAAACAACCAAGGCCAAAATCCAAGCAAGCAGGATCGACAAAAATCTCCAACTGCAACTCATTCCGCGTGAAAAGTCATCGATATGTCCGAAATTCTATGGGTTGCCAAAAGTACATAAAGAAGGTGCACCTTTGAGGCCAATAGTAAGCTCAATTGGATCCCCAACACAACACCTAGCCAAATACCTAGCCCAACAACTTCAACCGTTTGCAGAGGGGGCAGACTCATATGTAAAAAATTCGACAAATTTCATCGAAATTCTTAGAAAAACGGTCTGACAACCAGAGTGTCTTCTTGTAAGTTTTGACGTAGTGTCCCTTTTCACCAACATCCCTATCGACGAAGCCTTGGATATCATAATAGAAAAATACAAACCACCTCAACACCTTGTAGACTTAACAATGTACTGTCTGATGAACACCTATTTTGTTTACGAGAACCAACGATACAAACAAGTGGAAGGAGCTCTAATGGGATCGCCACTCTCACCAGTTATAGCGAACCTTTTTATTGAGAACTTTGAGGAGTTGGCACTAAGAACAACAACTCTTAAACCCAGTTTGTGGTTGCGATATGTATATGATACATTTGTGATTTGGCCTCATGGGAGGGAACACCTCAATACTTTTTTAGATCACCTTAATGGCATCCATCACAAAATAAAATTTACCATGGAGGTTGAAGCCAACAATCAACTGCAATTCCTTGATGTTCTCATAAATAGGAAGCAAGATGGAAACCTTGGCCGTGCAGTATATAGGAAAGCAACTCACACCAACAGATACTTTCATGCTAATTCTCATCACCACCCAGCCCAACTACAAGCCGTCGTCAAGACTTTAGTAACCAGATCGCAAAGGCTAGCTGACCAGGATAACATCAAACAGGAAATGGACAGTATAAAAACAGCTCTGAGACAAAACGGATTTATAGACCGAAATATACAAAGAGCCCTAAAGTCAAAAGCGAGACAAACAGACGAGGAGCATGAGACACCAATAACCAAGGCTTATTTACCGTTTGTCAAGGGGACCACTGACAGTATTACAAGAATTCTACGGAGACACAATATCTATACTATTTTCAATACAGACAGAAAAATAAGCACGGTGTTGAGGACTCCGGAGACGAGGATCACTTTAGAACAACAGGAAGTGTAGGAGATTCCATGTGCAGACTGTCATAAAACCTATGTGGGGCAATCTAATAGAAGAATTCAAGCTAGACGTGATGAACACCAGAACGCTGTAAGAAAGCAGGAAAAAACAACATCCATTGCGGAACACGCCACCACGATGTCACACCGAATAGACTTTGAGAACACCAGAGTACTGGCAAATATAGAACACACGAAATCAAGAGTCATAAGAGAGGCAATTGAAATAGCGAAGAGACCTCACAGTCTAAACGCACGCAATGAAATTCAGAACATATCGAATTGTTGGAAAATCCTATTAAACACCATACCGGCCCGGACCCGTCCAATAACAACTCAACCGGAAATAACAAATCAGCAGGATGGAGCCCTGCCCACTGAGCGCCAAGGGCCAATCACACGCAGCCGTTCACGGTGTCAACCGATAGGCGCCGAGCCGCGACTATATAACAGCGCGCTCGCTTCAGAAAATCTTAGTATTCGAGTAACTAGAAGCGACAGCAGAAGGCTGCGAGAATTATGCGAACCGACCTGAAGAGGGCAGATGTGACTCTGCTGAAACGTCGTCATTTTACCATCGATCCCGGCAGGGATCAGTTATCAACTACGCGGATGAATTCCCGGAAACCACCTAAAACATATATATATATATATATATATATATATATATATATATATATATATATATATATACCAAGCAAATATCTCTGGAATTATTAGAGATATCAAAATGAAATTTGGATGGTGGATACTGCAGTAGATTACCTATTTGTTTCCAAATTTTTATACAATTTTGAACTTCCTGTTTTACCGGAAGTAATTTCGATTTTAAAATTTGCAATGAAACACCCTGTATAGTATTTTAGTTTCTGATAAAACATTTTATTGAGAATACAAAAATATCGGGTTTGATATTGTTTACTTCAATACCTACCGAGATATTAACAGAAAAGTAATTAAGGAAAGGAAAAATCTAATATCCATTAAAGAAATATATAACCATAATTATTAAGTAAATCTAAGTGATTTTGAAAACATTGCAACTTATCTTAACTAAACTTAATGTATTAGATGTTCAAACTGAGCACCGTTTACATCTTGACAATAAGCAAGTCGGTTTTTAAATTCTCTAGTAATATTAGCTATTACTTCTGGTGTAATTCTCTGGATGCCTTGAGTTATTCTTGTAGCTAATTCTTGCAAATTATTTGGTCTATCAACATAAACCTTAGACTTTAAGTAACCCCCCAGAAAATAGTCTAGTGGATTAAGGTCGGGACTTCGTGCAGACCATTCATAAGTACCCCTTCTTCCAATCCATCTGTGATGAAATGTCCTATCTAAATGATCTCGAACAATGCGAGCGTAATGGGGTGTTGCTCCATCCTGCTGAAACCAGATATTATTTGGTAATTGTCCATTTACCTCCAATGTCGGAATAACTTGTGTCTCCAAGAGCTGTAATTACCTATCTCCGTTTAAAGTCTCTTGTAGGAAGAAGGGTCCCACGATTCTGTTGTTATAATTGCAGGCTCAAACGTTCAATTTTTGGGGATGTTGTGTATGCGCCTCTTGTACCCAATTAGGATTACTTTGTGACCAGTAGCGACAGTTATGTCGATTTACCGTACCATTTCAACAAAATGTAGCCTCGTCTGAAAACACCACATTTCTTATAAAATGTTTATCACGGTTACAAATATCCATCATCGTTTCACAAAATTGCAAACGTCTGTCGAAATCGTCTTCGGAAAGTTCTTGAACGAGGCGAATTTTGTATGGATGATATTTTTCTCGCCTTAATATCCTTCCTACTGAACGACGGCTAATTCCATGCATATTGGCGAGGTCGGTAGTGGATAAGTGAGGGATTTTCTTCCAAAGTCTAGCAACATTTTAAGCTACACCTTCATTACTTGCACTTTTTAACTGTCCAATTTTTGGTAAATTGCTAACTGTTCCACTTGTGTAGTACCTTCGCAAATATTTCTTCACTACTGAACGGGATATTTGTGTATTCGTATGAACTATGTTAAAAAGGCCACAAACTTCTTGATGCCTCCTTTTCCTCTCCCCATACCCGATCATCATTAATATTTCTATTCTTTCACTTTCACTTAATTCGGCCATTTTACGATCAAATTAAAACAATACAATCTTTTTACTTCCAAATAAAAAACACTCATAACTTATTTTGACAACTACTGTCACTTCTGCAATCAATTTCATGGACTACTAAACTTGAATCAGATTAAATTTGCGCCTGATTTAAACAAAGGCACGTGTATTCAACTATGGAACAAGCAGTGCTGTTGGCTGTGACGGTATTTTGCCACCGATTGGCCAATATAAATACAAATCCTTACCGAGCGGTTTGTTTATATCGGGAGTAAATGAAATCTGAACCGAATTTAGCTACCATCGAATTTTTCCTTTCCTTAGTTACTTTTCTGTTAATATCTCGGTAGGTATTAAAGTAAACAATATCAAACCCGATATTTTTGTATTCGCAATAAAATGTTTCATCAGAAACTAAAATACTATACAGGGTGTTTCATTGCAAATTTTAAAATCGACATTACTTCCGGTAAAACAGGAAGTTCAAAATTGTAAAAAAAATTGGAAACAAATAGGCAATCTACTGCAGTATCCACCTTCCAAATTTCATTTTGATATCTCTAATAATTCCGGAGATATTTACTTGGTTCCACACATTTGCCCATCACTGTATATATGTTATATAAGTGTATAACATGAATTTTGTGTGTACGCAATGCCCAAAACTGTTAACTTTTCCAATCTTCATTTAGAACCCCTTGACCAAACACACACTCTCTTAAATCTCAATACACACGATTACTCTGAACCTATAAACTTAGACAGAAACTTTACTACAAGGGAACAAATTCGGACAGAACATCTTAACGACGAAGAGCGAGAATTTATCACCAATCTCTGCTTAGAATTCGAAGATATGCAATGCCAAGCCCATTTTCACAAAATCGTACAGATACCGTCAAGTCCATAAGAAGGAAGTGAAAACCCAAGTTTCCAAAATGCTTGATCAAAGCATTATCAGGCACTCTTCTTCTCCTTGGTCCTCCTCCGTATTGGTTCTCTACTCACTGTAGACGATAAATATCCTCTGCCAAACATTTCTGATCTCCTCGACCAACTTAGAAAGTGTCAATACTTTTCGACACTGGATCTAGCTTCCAAGTTTCACCAGTTGGAAATCCTTGAGGAAGACATTCCCAAGACCGGTTTCTGTGTTAAAAATGGCCATTACGAATTCGTTCCTGTACCATTTGGTTTGAAAAATGCACCTTCTACCTTTCAGAGGTTCATGGACAACATTCTTTTGGGTATCCAAAATGTACGTTGCTTTGTGTACATGGATGACATCATAGTCTATTGGTGAATAGACTATGATGTCATCCATGGATGGTTGGTGAACCATCCATGAGCATATGTCCCTTTTGACAGAAGTCTTTAAGCGTCTTAGACAGTCAAACTTAAAAATTCAACCTGCCAAGTGTGAGTTTCTCCGTAAGGAAGTTGCTTACCTTGGTCATCTCATTACCCAAGAAGGAGTAAAACCAAACCCTTCAAAGGTTGAATGCATCCAGAATTTTCTCAACCCCAAACACCTAAAGACGTTAAATCTTTTCTTGGTCTCGCCGGATATTACCGACGTTTTATCCCCAAATTCGCTAAGATCTCCAAGCCTCTAACAAAACTCCTACAAAAAGACGTCAAATTCATTTTCGACGCAGATTGCAAGTATTCCTTCAACGAACTGAAGCAAGCCCTTGCATTTGACCCTATCTTGATCTACCCAAATTTCGAAGAACCATTGCTGCTCACTACTGACGCTAGTGCTATCGCAATTGGAGCGGTTCTCTCACAAGGCCCCGTAGGAAAAGATCTTCCTCTAGCATATGCTTCACATACTATCTGCGCTGCAGAAACTCGATATTCCACTTTCGAACGGGAACTGCTAGCCATCGTTTGGGCGGTCAAGCACTACAAACCTTTTCTTTTTGGTAGAAACTTTCTACTTTGAGATCACCGCCCGCTTACTTCGCTCTTATCTATCAAAGATCCTGGCTGTCGTCTACAAGCCCGGCAAGGTAAAATTGAACGCAGAGAGCGTCTGCGTTCAAGTTTACCTTTACCTCCCGTATCAAAATTAATCAATTTAAACAATGCACTGACTTTATTTCTAAAATCAACATATTTGCAAATAACGAAACCGACCCAGAAGAACCAGACTCCGATAATGATCAAGAATGACAACAGAATTTAATCGATTTGTTCAACTATATAAAACCGAGTCGATAATCGATTATTCAAAAATAGAAATTTCTAACGCCCAACTCCTAGTCAAATCTCAAAAAAATCTTCTAGCAAAATAACCTCAATGACTTGCATGACAAAATTATCGACGATATTTTCGAAGAAGACCCTAACTTCACTACTGACACTATAAACGTTCTAGCCAGTAAAACTGTAAAGTATTTAATTGTCCCTTTACCATTCGATCCCGAAACTGTTGTCTCGCATTTTTTTAACATTCTCTATAATAACCAAGATTAGTGTCCGACGAATCAGTATTTGTATGGACAACAACGTAGAACTACCGATTCTTGAAACACTATCCTTTAATCTTGCAGACAAAGACGTAAAACTTAAAATTTGTCAGAATATTGTGACAACCCCTTCACAAGACGAGATTCCCGTTTTACTGCAGCAGTGCCACTGCGGCAAAAGTAACCTTCATCGTGAAATTAAGGAGACCATCCGATGCTTAAAGAAAAATATAATTACTGGACTAATCAAAAGTGTAGAGCAATTTATTAAGTCTGCGAAACTTGCCGAAAGGTAAAGTTCTGTAAAAAAAACTTAAGTGATTCTTTTGTGATATCTGAAACACCAAAAACGCCCTTCGAACATATCAACATTGATATTTTCGAATATCCAAATAAAACTACGCATTGACTATTAGGGATGAACTCACATAATTTACTTAAGCTTACCCTATTGGTGACAAAACAGCTAAAACCGTAGTGAACACCCTCCTAATATTCTTCCATTACGGTATAATTCTTCACATCCATTGTCACTATGGACGTGAATTTGATAAGACTCTCATAGGGGACCTGTGCGAACTATATGAGATAAAACTATCCTTTTTAAGTGTCCACCATCTCGAATCAAATGGTTCTATCAAAAGGTTTCACCCGACTTTAGCGGAAATGATAAGTTATCTCCTTTTTTTTGAAGGTGGAATCCATTATGGACAAAGTGTGGGACTCACACCCACTAAAACCACCTTGTTGTTTCTGCAGTTTCCGAAGGTGGTGGTACTGTTATTTCTAACTTGCGTCGCTACCTTCCTGACTTTCTTTGCCTTCATCGCACCATTCTGTTTAAATCTTCTTTCTCCTTTTCTTCGATAATTTCCCTTATCCATTTATATATAATTTCCTTGTTCTCTTTACTTTTTATCATTAGTTTTATCACGTTAGATGCTGTTATCCTTTCACCAATCCTTATTTCTGTTCTTGTTTTATTCCTTGCATATCTTTCGCAGTCATAAACCACGTGCTCCATTGTCTCCTTAATTTGGCATATATCACAGTTACTCTCCCACATTTTCCCTATCCTTTTCAGGTATGCTTTGACACTACCATGCCTTGACACGGTACTTCTATATTTGCTGCTCACCCGTTTTGTTAGGTCTGGTATTAGTTTCTTTGTCCATTCCGTTTTCCCGTTAGCGCATCCCATTCTTTTCGCCATCCTTTTAACGTATTATTCCTGTTTTCTCTGTATTTTTTATTTTCGTAATTTTCTTTAAGTTCTTCCACCGTCAGATGGATCGGAGGGATACCGGCTATAACTGCCTATGCCTCATACGAGATCGTTCTATATCCGCTTATTACCCGCACCAGCGCCTGTCTTCGTATTTTTAAGATCATGTTCTTATATCTTTTTATCTTCTTACCTCTGTGCCATGTTGGTGACCCGTACAAAAGTTTCGATTGTACCACTCCATATAGTAGTCGTGTCTTTGCATGTGATGGTCCCTTTAGGTTTTTCATAATTTTTCCAAGTTTTGCTAACTTATCACCCGCTTTGCTTACTGCATTTACAAAATGTGTCCCATATGTACCTTACGATAAATATACCGAGATACTTTACGCTCTTTTGTGGTGTTATATTTAGATCCTCAATTTCTATTTTTATTTTTTCTCTTTCTACATTTTTGTACCCTTGAGTAGCACCGCCTCGCTCTTTTCCGGTGCCCATTTTAACTTTGCCTCTTTTATCCAGTCTCCTATTATTCTCATTGCGTCATTTGCTGTTTCAACCATCCTGTCAACGCTTGACCCTTCCACATATAGTGCCAGGTCGTCTGCGAATGCTATCTTATTTGTACCCAGTTGGCAGCTTCTGATTTAGAAGATAGTCGTACAATATATTTCATAGCGTCGGTCCTAGTACAGATCCTTGTGGTACGCCTTTGCTGATCTTTAACGTTATTTCTTTCCCGAGTATATTACTCCTTTTGGAGAAATAACTCTCTATTATTCTTCTTAGATATTCAATAATCCTTTTCTTCTCCATTTCCTTAACAAATACGTTTCCATGATGCCGAATTTAATGCATTTCTTACGTCAAAAGTGATGGGTATCACCCAGCCCGCTCTAGTGCTCCTTGCTTTGTCACGAATCCAGATTGCTGCTTTTACTATTGATTTCCCTTTCCGGAACCCAAACTGTCTTTCTGAAATTCTCTATCTATTCTATTTCTTATTAGTGTTATTAATACCTTACCCATAATAATTCTTCCCAACATTTCCTCTTGCTTCCGTTTATGAGTTTCTCTCATTCTTTCCTTATCTTATTCATTTCTTCAATCATATCCGGTAGTTCTGTTCTCTTTTTCTTTGCTTCTTGTGTAATTTTCCACCGTATCTCTACGCACTTCCTTTTAGCTTCCGAAATTTCAGCTGACCACCAGTATGGGATTTCTCTGTTTTTGTCTCTGTTTATCTGCCTTCTGTTGGCCTTCAGGCAGTTTTTGATTTCTGTGGTTATTTTTTCTGGTGTCAATTCCTTGTTTATTTTCCCGGTTATTGTGTTAAATTTTTTTTCATATTCTTCGATATTATATTGTGTTGTTGTTTTTAGGATTTCTCTCGCCTTTCCCCCCTCTTGTAGATGGACCAGAATATATCTGTGGTCTGGAAATATATTTTCGTCTATGGTTTCCCATTTCTTAATGTGCCGTACCATGTTCCTCGAACACATGGTGACGTCTATGCCTGTTTGCGTACTACCTCTAACGAATATTGGGTTGCCGTTATTTAATATCTCTAAATTGAATGTAGCAGCCAATTCGGTTATTGTTCCTCCCCTGGCATCCGTCTTAGGAGCACCCCATAACGGGGATTTTGTGTTGATGTCTCCCAATAACATGATTTTGTTCCGTGGTAATTTCCTTAGTGATTGTGCTATATCATCTATCCTACTTCTGTATTCTTCTATTTTTATATTCGGAGAAATATGTTGTATTGACATCTCTATGTTTAATAACTATGAAACCTTTATATGTCTCGTATTCCTCAATACCCGTCTCTCTATTCCTAATTTCGACAGCTATGCTTTCCTGCTTGTCTACGATCCGTTTTCTGTTTTTTCTAATTATTCTTAAGTTTGGCTCGCTAGCTACTATTAAGTCTATTCTATTTTTAAGGACTATTTCGTTAGCCTCATCATGGGCTTTCGCCGATCTTCCTAGATTGCTTTGCGGTATCCGAATATGTATCTTTTCTTTCTTCTGTATTTCTGTTTAGTTGCTGTTTTTTTTCCTGTTTTTACATTTTCCATCATTATATCTATGTCCTTTCGATTCTCACTTAAAGCAGTATTCGTTTCCGCAATCAGCTGCTTTGTGGACCGTCTTGCGGCAGTTCCCCTTACCAGCCCATTCTATCCTCCCTTTTGCATTCCCTGGCCACGTGTCCACTTTCCCAGCACTTAAAGCATGTCTGTATTTCTCTTTTCCTTTTAATTAGACCTGTTGTCAGCCCTAATCTCTTTCATTTCCAACAGTTTTTCAATTGTCTTTTCGTCCCTATGATTTTTGCATACCACCATTTTGCTATTTAAGAGCTTTGACTTCTAAATCCTTATATTTCTGTTTCGTCTTAAGTTCCAATTCAATGTCTTCTTTATCCGTTGTGATGTCCAGATTGACAATGTTGACCGCCTTCTTCTTGTTTTTCTCCTCGGTCAGGTTCCTTACTCGCATCTTTCCATGTGCTCTTTTTAGCACTTCTGCTATAGGAGCGGCATTTCCGGTTCCTTTTTGTGTCTCTATTTGTATGTTACCGTGTCTAGTCTGCCTAATGTTTCTAATTTTATCTCCTCCCCTTTAATGATTAATGTGTTTTTGACTTGCTTCACCAGGTCTGCATATGTCTGTTCCCCTGCATAAATTATAAAAGCTTCAGATTCTTTGGACTGTTTTCAGTCGTTAATCTTCAATAATACTCTCTTACACCCGTGAACAATACAATAGAAGTTTTCTTCCACGAAGAAGGCACACTTAAAATTTGTAACGACAAATGGACAGTTCTTGTCTTCAAAGACCTCAACCCGTTCATAGATGCTATTTCAACTAAGGACGTTATACTAAACCGAATTCTAGAAACTATTAATGAAAACAAAACTAGCACAAAATCATATAAACCGAAAGTACAAACACATGTGTGCCTCCTGAAACAAATTTCAAAATCCGTTTACTCTAAATAAACAATTTCGCTGACACTCAAACTCACAATACTAACAGAAGAAAACGCGGACTTATTAACGGACTGGGCTCAGTTTGGAAAGCCATTTCAGGAAACTTAGAAGCGGCAGATGGTGAATACATAAATGACTGTATAACGAAAATTACTTAAGACCAACACCAAACTCAAGAATTAGTAAAAAAAACAAATATCCGTAACTTCTTCAGTCATTGCAAGCCTTAACAACACCTTACAAAAAGTCCAATCGGGAGAGAAACTATTCTCAAATAATATCGAGAAAATAAGACAGTCACTTCTATACATTTCGAATGTTCTTGACTTTCATGAATTCCAAATTATATCCTTGATCAGTGTGAAAAAAAAATTTACATAGTTCGATCATAAGCCCAGTAGATTTGGTCGATTCCCTTCAAAAAATTTCTCAGTCACTCCAAGAAAATAATTAACCACTTCCTATTTACAGTTCAATAGTTGCCCAGTACATCGATTTGATAGAATTAGAAGCTTTTCAAATCAACACTAGAATCATTTTTGTACTCAAAATTCCTTTTGTTGATCCTGAGATTTACACTCTTTATCACCTTTATCCTATCCTAATTTTGGATGATCGAACAGGGTTTCATCAAACACTATCAATAAAAACCAAATTTATCGCCAGAGATGACGATTCGTTATTATATACTTCCTTCAAAGACTTGAGTGACTGCAGGACATTAAACACACATCATAAAATTTGTTCCAAGTCAATTCCACATCCGATAGACAAAGATGCCATCTGCGAAGGACAACTTCTCAGACAGCCAATCACGCTTCCCACAACCAGCAGGACATCGATATTATATGCACAAGATTATAATATCCAAGAGATCAACATAAACCTGGTTGATCTCCAGAACTTTGCCCATCACCATCAAATGAAAGGGAAAAGATGTTGTTACACTAACCTTATCGACAAATTCATTAATGGAAATTCAGCCACACGGCATCGCCTTTATCGCCAATACCAGGTTCCATGCCAGGCGGACCACCAAAAATAGAATCACACTCAAATATCATACAGCAAATATTCCCTACAACTGCTGCGACGACATGCCTACCGTCAGTCAACTTCCCAGTATTGAACCCCTAAAACTACAAGAACTTTAGGTCCGAGACCTTAACATTGCCCATCATAAACTCAGCCAGTACTCCAGAGAATTGGAACAACTGATGAAACAACCATTCGTGGAGAGGCATTCCCCTTATTCACAATTATCGCAATCATGTTAGCAGTAATTGTTCTCGTCTTGCTCACTGCCACAGCAATCCGGAAAAGTTTAAGTTTACTAAGACTAAGACTCAGCAACATGTGCAGTGTTACATTACAGCACCGCCGAGCATCCGGGGGAATCGCCGTGTCGACAGTGCCAATTCAGCATCCATTAGCTTATAAATTGTAGAATTTCACTTTGTAACTCTGCCAGTTTATATCGTTATTTTTCTTTTGTATTTAAAAGTTATTATTTTGTTTGTTATTAATAAAAATCTTTTTTAAAAAGTTTAATTTGAGAAGTGTGATATAATATACATATATATATATATATATATATATATATATATATATATATATTTGTTTTTAAGTTTTCGCGGGCACTAAATGTTTTAGGTGGTTTCCGCGAATTTATCCGCGTAGTTGATAACTGATCCCTGCCGGGATCGATGATAAAATGACGGCGTTTCGGCAGAGTCACATCTGCCCTCTTCAGGTCGGTTCGCATAATTCTCGTAGCCTTCTGCTTTCGCTTCTAGTTACTCGAATAACTATAAAAGGGCTTTAAACTACCGGGAGCGTTACGTCTTGCCCGTCCCTTAGTTTGGCTAAATATTCATTTGTTTACTTGAAATTTGCGTTAGATATTGCCCTGGCCATTTTTGATTCATCCCACGGGTTTTTCCATATAAAAATATAATTTTTCAAATTAATCCGCTTTAAAAATTCCTTAACTGACCTTGAATTTGTTTATATGTTAAAAGATATGAAATTTTTCAAATAAATACATTTTATTCCTATCTGAATGTAATTTCCTGTTTTTAATATATAAATATTGTTCTACTACACCTTTCTAACTATTTATTCTACATAATTCCTATCAATTATTATTGCTTCATTATATTTTATATGTTGGTCAATGAACTATTGGGTCATCTTGCTATTTTTTTAACAATTTTTCCATTTTATGCTACATTATCACAAGTTTAACTACAATTTCCTTTTAGTCTTTAAGTTTTTCTATAATAAATTATTCTTAGTTTAATGAATTTAGAATACTATGTATTTTTATGAAGCTTCGTTATTAGATTTTCATGCCCTGCTATTATACTTCCTAAACTAACTTATTTCACCGTTGTTTCATATATATGAGTGTATTAATAATTTATATTTTATTTAAGCCTTTATTACTATACCTACTAAACAAATATTAATCATTTTAAACAAATATTCTTGTCTCAAACAAGCATGTCACAATTTAGATATTGTTATTGAAATGCTTTCAGTTGCTTTCGATCATTGTATTCACAATTGTATTCACACAAACGTTGTTGCAGTCATTATTGTTAAATTTTACTATCGACCTTTTCAAATTTAAAAAATTTTTAAAATATGGCATATCTATGACAACAAATTCTGTTGAAAGAAATCTTTTAATAATATGTAATCTCGAACTATTCATTTTTGACATGGTTTGTTGTTATGCAACCAACATTATCTTGGTTTATTTCACTGAAGGATTTTTTTATTTGAAAACTTTATAATATATACAATTTAATTTACATATGTTCATGGCTTTTATACCGCTACAATATATATATCACATCGATTTTTCCAGCAAATTTCGACGGTCATATCCCAGTTTGTTCGAGTGTTCGATGATAACACGTTTTTGCTTTATTAGAAGCTTCCTAATCGTTGTCTTTACTCCCGGAGTAAGTTAGATATCTCCAGTGGTGGCGAATATAAATTTTATAACACTGCCCCCTTTTTAATTCTGGTCGTCCGATCACAAACATTCTCTCCATGGTAGGGACCGAGGCGGTCCAAATGGACCACCTCCAACTTAGCCCTTGGGTTTCGACGGATACGGTAGACAACGTCGTTGATCCTCGAGACCACCTCGTATGGAGCGTCTTAGGCGGGTGTAAGCTTTGGAGATTTACGCTTGCTCCTCTGGGAGTTGTGTAGCCAGACCTTGTCCATTTCTTGGAACCCGACTGATTTGGCCTTGAGGTCATATCGTGTTTCATCCGGTCGCTGGTGGACAACATCGCTATTCGGCGTCTAACTTCTGATGATGGGCCGCTCCTTTTAAAATCAGGATTGAATTCTCTCGCACAATCTAGTGTCAACTTTTCAGCTGCCGAGTGATTTCGAGAATAACTTTTTTGTCAGCGTTAGAAAGTTCCAGTTCTCGTTATTAATCCCAGCAATTGATGACTTATCTGAATGAAGCGAGGGCCGGCTTAGGTCAGAAACATCCTCTCTATGGTAGGGAGAGAGTCGATCTAAATGAACCACGTTCAATTTCGCCCTGGGGTTTCGACGGATACGATCATTAATCCTCTTGACCACCTCGTATGGACCACCCCAGGCGGGTGTAAGCTTCGGAGATATACCCTTGCTCTGTTGGGGGTTGTACAGCCAGACTTTGTCCCTCTCCTGGAAGCCGACCGAATTGGCCTTGATGTCATATCGCGTCTTCATCCGGTCACTGGTAGCCAACATCTGCGTTCGAGCTAATTCCTCTTTGATGTCTTGGGAAAGTTCTTCGGGGGAGCCAAAAGCCAAATCGCAGGGTAATCGCAGTTTTCCAACAGGAATAGGGATATATGCTCACCCCAATCGCGCTGGTTATTGCTGACGACCTTGGATAGGTGTTGTTCCAAGGTCCTGTTGAATCTTTCCACCATTCCGTCTGACAATGGGTGCAACAGTATTGTTCTTGTTATCCAAATCCCCAACATCGTGCAGACCTCCTGGACTACATTCGATTCGAACTTACGCCCTTGGTCGGAATGTAATTACATCGGGACGCCAAACCTGCGGAATAGCTGCTCTACTAGCACCGCCGCTGCCGTGGTTGCCTCTTGATTGTGTATCGCATTTGCCTCAGGCCATTTGCTGAAGTAATTCATTGTGACCAGAATGTATTTGTCTCAGACTCGGGAAACGGACCGGCAACATCGATGGCAATTCTCTCAAATGGTACGACCACATTGTACTGCTGCATTCTGTCCTTGGTCCGGGTCTTCGGGCCCTTACTGGCTGCAGAGGTGTTGTATTTCCTGCACCTAGCTCTGAAGTAATTCACCCAGTATTACCGCTGGTGAACTTTGTTTAGGGTTTTATTCATGCCCAGAAGCCTCCGGTAATCCCATCATGTACCTTGGTCAGTATGGCTGGTACCTTTTTCATAGGAACTACCAGTTGGGACTTGGTTTCTCGGCCCTCAGAGCTTTCCCGAACTGGCTTGAGCATTCCATTCACTACTCTTAGAGAGTCCCATTGGGCCCTTAACTATTTCAGGACTCCCGAGGTTCTAGCTACCTCGTCCCATCGTGGCCTGGGTACCCCTCTCTCTTTTAGTGACAGAATTGGTTCGATGTCTGGAACAGCCATTTGGTCCTGGATGAACTGTTGCGTTGTCCAGTCTTCATTGGCCTGCACTCGGATCTGCCTGATGGAGATGCCCTCTCGCTGTTCGGTCTTCAGACCATGTCCACATTCTGCTCTACAGGGTCTTCTTGATAGGGCACCGGCATTATTATGCAAATGACCGGCAGGATGTTCAACCTTGAAGTCTTATTGCTGTAATTTCTCCATCCACCTGGCCAGTTGTCCTTCCGGTGTCTTCATGTCCACCAGCCATTTAAGGGCAGCATGATCTGTTCGGATTAGGAAATGACGACCATAGAGGTATATATGGAAATTGTCTACCGCCTTTATTATTGCAAGTAGTTCCTTTCTGGTGACGCAATCATTTCTTTCCGGTTTCGAGAATCCACGGTTGTAGTACTCGATCACCCTCGAGAAGAGAGATTCGGGGTAGTAGATAGCTGTCCTTCTTCGTGACGTCATTCAGCTTTCTGTAATCCACGCAAAATCGGGTCGTTCCATCCTTCAATAACTTAATTTTTTAACATGGACTCGATGTTTTCCTCGACGGGTTGTTGTTGCCCCAATATTAGTCCTCTAGGCGGTATTCTGATGGGTTGAGCCTTTCCGCTGTCTACTTGGTGCTGAATGATGTTGGTGCGACCGGTGGTTCTATCTTGACTGATAAAAATTTGCCAGTTTGCAATGGTGTTGTTCTCGTTTTCCTGATTTCCATTATCATACAGACCTTCTGGATTTAAGGAGTTTGAAACTGGGAATCCAACAAATGAGAGCAGCTAAATCAGGTGGAATCGTTATCAAATGCCAGTCTCACACCGATACGGATAAATTAGAGAAGGAACTGAATATGGAATTGAGCAGTGATTACGATGTTGATCTGTGAAGCTAAATTTCACTATTGCAAAGGAAGATATTTTCGGGAGCTTGGTTGACCAAAATAATTTACCAGAAGAAGGCATTGATATTGTCCATATCCGGAAAGACAAAAAAGGTTATCAGACCGTAGCTTGTGAATTCTCAGCTTCTTGTTTTAATAAAATAATGAATAACGTAAAGTATTTGTCGTTGGGAAAGGCTGCCGGTTTATGAAGACCTGGATGTAACTAGATGTTTCTTATGCCAGGGCTACTACCACAAAAGTAAGAATTGTCCTAACAAAATAGTTTGTTCTATATGCAGTGAGGAACATGAAGAAAGTCAATGCAGCAACCAGAAGAAGTGTTGCAAAAACTGTCTGATTTCAAATGAGAAATACAAGTTCAAGTACAATTGTGAGCATGCTGCAACGGATCCTAACTGTACACAATTAGTTTATCTCAAAAAGGTACTAAAAGACAAAACATCGTATAACGATTAACTAAGAATACATTTTTTGTTCACATATATACATATTTCTCTTCTTTTATTTTTTCTTCCTTCTGTTACTTATATATTAAAGTCTACACTTAAGCAAACATTGCTAAATATTGGAAATACTAATGTTAGAAATGTTAGATCGCTATAACCTAGCTTCATTGATTTCAGAGAATTAATCGCTCTTAATTATGATATTGTGTGTGTAACTGAGACATGGCTTAATAGTCGCATTAATTGCTATTCCTGGATATAACTTTTATAGAAGGGATAGAGCTGACAGGTCGGGTGAAGGTATAGGGTGTTATATTAAGACTTATCTTTCCTGTGATATTATAAATTCTAATTCCGACAGTACTGATTTTGAGCATTTACTTCTCAAATTAATGAAGCAAACAGTCCTAGTGGCTATTATTTATAGGCCTCCTAAATCAAATTTCTGCCAGTTTAGAAGTTTTATATATGATCTCCTTGCTAAACTTTGATATGTTTCAACCAAACCACTCCTCGAATGGTTTGATTCATATAGATAGTTTCAGCCCATCAGCAAACCTACGCGTATTTCTGCTTGCTCTGCTTCCCTTTTGGATCCAATTTTCATTAGTGATAGGAGAATTTATCGTAATTGTGGTATCGTTCCCTGTGACGTAAGTGACCATAACCAAATAGCGCACTGTTCCATTAGTCTTGTAACTCAAACCTCCAAACAAAAGTTTTTAAATGTGCGGAGTTTCAAATATTTTAACGAAGATAATTTTATGACTGATCTTAAAGCATATTGCTGAGATAAAACCTACTAGTTTGATAATATTAATGACAAAATATCTTTTCTAGTCAATGGAGTTACACTTATCTTTAATTTACATGCTCCAGTTCGAACTATACGTGTGTCCAAGGCTCCCGCACCCTGGCTTACTGACGCTTTAAAGAAAATTTACAACGTTCGCAATCAAGCAGCAAGTATAATTTCGTTAGAACAGACGAAAATTATAAGTTATATAAAGAGCTTAGAAATTAGCTTCCACCAGGCGCGAAAAAACTGCCTATCTCAACTATATGGCAAAGGCACATACTAATGGTTTGTGCAAAGTCTTACAAATCTAAATCTTAGTAGTAATAATCGCCAGCATTGCCTTCCAGAAAATTTACAAGATGCAAATAAAATGAATGAGTATATTTAGTCTCATTAGTCAAAGTGAAATATTAAATACTATCTGTAGACTGAAATACTATTGTTGGGACAGTAAAAACACGATTTTATAAGCTTTTTGTGATTTCTTTATTTAATGTTTCTTTTTGTGATATATCTTAGTGTTATAAGTTTCCTACAAGGTTAAGAGTCAGAGTAGCTTGTCTTCGCCTTGTAGGGGCAAAGCTTTATCTTCTATTTTGTTTTTTTTATACATATTTTTGGTAACATGTTACTCATATTTCATGTTTAATTATAAATGCTTGTATGCTTTGGTAATAAAGACGATTTATCTTCCCGGCTTGACCATACAGTGTATGGCAGCACACCCTCTCTAAGCCACACATAACAAAAATTCACTAACCCCAGATTTCCTAGATATCAAAAGGGTTTAGCTCTGTGGGAGCCCTTGTCACGTTATCAGGTCCGTGGTTGGCGTCGTGGCAGCTGCCCATGAATTTTCTGACCGTGCGGGCTGTTCCTAACAGAACGGCTTTTTGCATTATTTGGTAAAGATGCTCGTCCAAACCGAGGTATTTTAAATTATTTAGTAGAAATTTTGGGACTACTCCTGTTGTTGACATAACAATTGGTACAGTTCGTGTGTTGTTCATGTCCCACTGTGTCTTTATTTGAAATTTCACATCCCTCCCTGTATTTGGCTAATTTTTCAGCCTGCTTAATATTTATGTTATTGTTGTTAGGGATTGCTATGTCAATTAAGGTTGTTTCCCTAGAGATTTTGTCTACTAAAACAATATCTGGTCTATTGAGAACAACATATATATATATATATATATATATATATATATATATATATATGAACAAGCTTAGGTTCCGGGTGAGAACCGCGTCTGAATTTATTATATACTCGACGTTTCGACCCCTGCTTTGGAGCCATTATCAAGAGACAAAAGTGAGATAGAGTTTCAGTCTAGATCGAACTCAGGGCCTCAATCTACTTACTCCCCAAGAGTCACTAGGTAACTGAACTGAATTTAAGTCTGCTCTGCTTCTTTTATTTATAGTTAGCGCTGGGTTAGAAGGGGAAGTCACGTGATGAGGCTGTGTTGTGATTGGTTGGCTGTTGGTGGGTGTGTCTGCTTTGTTTAATCTAGCAATTATGGAGGTCCATGCTGTGGGAAGGCGAGAGGTGTCATCGCTTCGGTTTAGACAGAGGGGTCTTTTCTCTATTTCTATAGCTTCGCGAATAGTAGATGCCCTGAGGGAGTTACGAGATACGATAGTCCTACTGTCCTCGTAGTTGATAGAGTGTCCTGTTTGGATATTATGATGCGCGAGAGCTGAAGTCGGATCTTTTTTTGCGAACTGACAAAGAATGTTCATATACTCGATGGTTGACGCGCCTAATTGTACGACCGATGTAGGTTTGTGGTCAATCGCGACATGGAATTTCGTAAACTCCTTGATCCTCGTTAGGTACTTTATCTTTATGGTTCCCGGTTAAGTTGGCTATAGTTTGGTATTGAAAACTGTCTTTATTTGATGTCGGTGTAGGATTCGTGCTATTTTCCCAGTGACTCCTCGAATGTACGGAAGGAAGGCTTTCGGAGTTGTTGGTCTGTTTCTGATGGGGTTGGTGTACTCGGGGGTTGTTGCGATTGACGAAATATGCGTGCAATGTGGTCTGGATGATAACCGTTTTGTCGAAGGATTATTAAGTTCGTTTTGTCTATTATCATTGTCTGTTAAGCGAATAGATCTAATGACCAAAGATTTCATTACAGAACTTAATTGGGCACGGTGATGATGTGATTGGGCATTTAAGTATCGATTGGTGTTGGTTGGTTTCCTATAGACTGTATGTGAGAATGTACCATTGCTGATTTTTGTTATGCGGACATCAAGAAACGGGGGCTAAGAAACGGATTCGATTTCCATTGTAAATTGAATGTTAGAATGTATACCATTGAGTTGTTGTAGAAAGAAGTCTAACGAATCTCTGCCATGAGGCCATATGACAAAAGTATCATCAACGTATCTAAGCCAGCAGGATGGTTTTAAATTAGACGAGTTTAGGGCCTGGGTTTCTATCAACAATTTAACAAAAATGTTAATTCAACAATTGTTATTATACCTTGTAGACAAACAGAAGTGTGGATGATAACTATCAATGGCTAGCATACAGCATAATGTTTTAAGTAACATGAAAAAATATCACAAAAGTGGCAAGTTTTAGGAATAGTAATGATAGTATCAATTGAATTTAATAAAAGTACAAATCAAAAACTGTTATGAAATACAGTATGGGAGATATTTAGAAACTTTTGGAACCTATAATTAATTCCTCGTTCATTATTAGGAAGAAAATGACAGGTGCTGATATTTCTTACTTTTAGTTTTGAAAAATACTGTATGAGTTACGAAACAGGACGCGAAGATCCAATATCAAAAGAACTCCCCAAAACTGAGAAGACAATTATGTGTTTCCTATGCTCGTCCATTCCTTCTGTTCCATGTTTAAGCAGCTGTTAGTAATATCGTGTAGACTTAACGTAAGTCTGACTAAAATATTCAGCTGGCTCTCCCACCTCTATTAAATGATTGATAAATTTTGTAGAAATGACCACATCATTACCGGCCAGGTCACTTTGAATAGCTTATTAGCACTATATCGTGTTAACAGCCAAGCTTAGATGTCCATAACAAACCCCCAGAGAATCACTGAGACCCGCCTAATCGATGCAGTTTGCAGAGTAATGCTACACAAATGTTATATAGAAAGGTAGAATAGGTGTGCGAATTTGAATTCTAATAGGATTTCGTCAACAACTAAGCTGCGGCTTTTAATTAATATAAATGAACAAAGTAGATATTATTTGGTGAAGTAATGGGAAGAGCAAAGTAGATTAAATTTCTGGGTCTGGTTAATTAGTACTGAAAAAACATTTCAGTGTTCCGTGTGATAAAACTTTGTTTATGTGTTTTCATATGGAGAAAGTAGTCCTTTCGGTTAGCGCTTTCAACAGTTTTTGACATTATACAATGTGTTTAGTTGAGTCTCTATCACAAATTTCAATGAAACCAAAGTTTCCTTATAATTTATTACTCCTTTGCGAAAAAATAATTTAACATTTACTTCGTGTTGGCGTTCGTGAAAATGGACACTTATCATATTTTACTTTGGAATATCCAGTATTTTGAAGGCAAGATTATGATTCAGTCGTTAGCAAGTTTCAACTGCTAATGATGGTCAAATACCAGAATATATATCAACTCTAAAGTCAATAGTAAAACTAATTATGATTTAATGAATAATTATATTTTAGATGCTAAATTGTTTATTTATTGATGATTTTGTAAAGTTTTCTAAACATGCTAAGAACTGATAGTTTATCAGAAAATATTAACGAAAATATGAGTATTTCACTTCGTATTAACAGAGATGTTAAATTTTTTTTCCCTTAAGAGCTTAACATTTTTACTATCAAACTTGAAATATATAGGTGCTGATCCATAGTTATGATACGACCCGGTTTAGGGAAACATTTATTTCAGTACTCTCTTCGAGGTGTCATTCTTTTGTACGCAAGACAATATATATGATATATATTGTTTCCGGTCAGGAACCTTTATCAGTTGCGCTTCCCACAATAGAATGTCATCTCGAACACTTTTTATGTATTTGATACATAATAGTAAATTTGTAGACGCGAAAAAGAGAGTATTCAATATCTCTGACAGGTGAAGTAACCTAAAAATTTCATCGTGTAAAAAGTTAGAAAATAAAAGAACAAAATGATTTAAAAATTATGGAATGCACTTAATTGGAAACATAAACCATGGAGTTCATAAAATCCATAATATTGTGTAAACCCAAGGATAGTACATAAAAGATTGCTGGATAGATGTAATTTTTTCCGAAAGCTGGCTGCTAATATTAGCACCTTAACCTTTTCTAATTACGTTGTGTTCAATATTGCATTAAAAAGATGAAACAAAACCAGACAAACTCTTCAACTCTCAACAGACAAAGTGCCACAACAACTCGAGAGCGGGCCCAACACACGGAGATACTTCACGAGGTGGCTATTTTTTTTTTCTTGGAACGTTTTTAACATTAATCAAGCAATCTTTGGTAAAATATCCTTGGTGTAAACCTCAAACCATAGAAGTGTTTTCGGCAAAAATATGGATAAATAAACATGTACTAATTGTACTCAGTATGAATATGAATGCGACTTAAAAACATGTCGCGATCTTTCGTAAATCACCTAAGTCCATTATTTTAGGGGGAAAGGGACATTAAGGGCCAAGCTTTTTAAGTTGCATACTACTAAAACAGCCACATTTAAACTTTTATGGTTTGAGGTTTCCAAACCGTTATGGATTTTCGGAACTCCTTGCTTTATTTTTTCCGTTTAGATGCATTTTAATGACAGCTACTTTTTTTAAATATTTTCCGGCTTTGAATTTTTAATTACCATAGCAGATTTGCTCTACATAAGAGATTTACTTGAAAGATAGGTATTAGTGCTTACCAAGTCAGAACAACACTTTCCGTTAACCGATTTGGCCTCTACGATATGTTGGGGATGTTCAACGAAAGTTGACTGTATAGCCAAAATATCAGATTTCTTTAGTTTTTGTGTAATTATTTAAGTGGAAAAAAGTTGTTTACACTTTGCTCATAAAAAATTGAGGTTATTTTGAGCAAAGAAAACGAAGAAATAAATGTTTAGAGTGTGAGATTTAACAAACTGCTCATACGATGCTGCACGCACAAATCTTAAGAAATCACTTTGTGTATAAAAGTGAGTTTTATAATCTATCCAGTAGTATTTTTCGGTTCAAAGAAATTCGTAAAATGTATACAAAACTTTGACAATATGTTAAGATGGTGGCAAATTTTGAAGGTAAATCTTATGAATGACAAAATATTTCAATTTGTTTTACTAATAACCTAATATAGAACTTCTAAGATAAACAAAAACAATATTTTATATACTTCATTATATTTATTGCATATTTTGCCATTTGGTATTCTATGTGCTCGTCAACGAAAACCTCATTCGAATACATTCCTTTTCTGCTATTGCCGTCACCCCCACAAAGTAATGCACCGCATTTGCCATGATATGGCACGTAACACACCGACTTGATCAGACAGTAATGATAATAAAGTGGCCATAATGGCGTGGTTAAGTATTAGCTAATTAAGATTTATACATTAGATATGCATAATAAGGGGCCTATTGAAAACACGACTTGCTCATTATTTATTGAATTAATAGACCAAATCAATGGTAATGGTTCTATAGATAAATTTGAATATAGATGGCTGATGTAAACAGTTGTCAGGGACAATGCTGTTAGTGGCAAAATAAATCAATTTTCTAGATGAATTATATTTACATGTTGATATACGGGTTTGTAATGTATTGCCGTGAATAGAGGTATGTACGTATATATATATATATATATATATATATATATATATATATACCATCGATCCCGGCAGGGATCAGTTATCAACTACGCGGATGAATTCCCGGAAACCACCTAAAACATTTAGTGCCCGCGAAAACTTAAAAACATATATATATATATATATATATATATATATATATATATATATAACTACGCGAATGAATTCCCGGAAACCACCTAAAACATTTAGTGCCCGCGAAAAAAAAAAAAATATATATATATATATATATATATATATATATATATATATATATATATATATATTGAAATATCGCAATTTGATTATATAAACATGTCAAGATCTCCCAATTCTTTTATTAATAATTCCAATGCAACATATCTTTCTTTAAATTATGTTTCCTTTCCGTACATCAAAAATATTACTCCTAAAATTGTAAATGTTTATAAAAATGAACGTATAATGTTTGTATATGAATCTGTAAAAGCGGTTGGTGATATATTTAGTACTGTTAAAGTTAAAACACCTAAAGACTTTAAATCCAACGAAGTGTGTATTGTACGCTGTCTGACATTTTTTTACACAACATCTTCGATAAGGTTGTGATAATAATATATTAATCAAAAAATTAAATTCATTTTAAAAACAGAATATTTAATATGAAAGTTACTGCAACGCGTCCGAAAAATCAATAGTGATTAACTATTTTACCACGAAACAATAGCACGCTTGCATGCCACTTCCAGAAGTATATGCTCTAAGAATATAACAGCATCTAACGAATACGATCGCTCCACATATAATTACTCAATGTTTTGAGTTTTGACATTCTGTGGCGGCGGCGGCACTGTCAGTTGTTTGGCGTTGGCCTAAATAATGAATTTTTATGATATTTTATTTAATGAATGAACCAATATTATAAATTAATATTAGCATTCTGCACTGACGGTCGGCAATAGCTACAAAACAAAACAATAATGAAGAAAATCGGTTTAGAGACACAGGAGAAAATGGCACTTAATATATATATATATATATATATATATATATATATTATATCTATTTGATACATTCTTATAATATCACTCAGGATTTCTGCCTCTGTCACATATTTTTTCCTAAATACTGGACGGAAGAGGTTGAAATTTGGATTTAGTTTTGACCTTCAGGAACACATATCGCAAAAGAAGAAGTTTCATTTTTACCGTTTCCCCCACTGATCTCCGTTGAACCTAAAATTTTGAAAAAATAGAAAATATAGAACGTTGTCCAACTTTACAGAAAAAATAAGGAGAAACATTATAATAATTTTGGGGGGGAAATAAATAAAAATTTAAAAATAAAAAAAATTCAAACTCATCATGTAATATATCAAATAAAAGGTCTCATTCTGAGGAACACAAATATATTTTTTCATATTTAAAATAAAATTAATTAAAAAGATATTAACGAAAATATACCAAAATTTACCCACTCCCCCTCCCCTTATCTCCGAAACTATAAAACGTAAAATTTTGAAAAAAATTAGTTTTATAGGCTCTGACCTGAAGTTTACTGGAAAAATAAGAAGAAACCTCTACTTTTAATTTTGGGGGGCAAATTACAGAATTAAATGGAAAAAACAAAATTAAAATTGTTTCTAACCCATCATGTTATATATCAAATGAAAGGGCTTATTACGATGAAAACAAATATATTTTTTTCATATTTTTAAAATAAATTAATTAAAAGATATTTAAAAAAATATAAAAATTTTTAACCATCCTCCCCCTATCTCAGAAACCATAGGCTGGAAAATTTTGAAAAAACAATGGAGGTATATCCCCTCACCTGAACTTTACTGGAAAAATAAGGGAAAACGCCTAATATTTTTTTTGGGGGGCAAATTATAGAATTAAATGGAAAATAAAAAATTATAATTGTTTCTAACGCGTCATGTAATATATCAAGTCACAGGGCTCATTATATCGAATACAAATATTTTTTTTTTAATTTTTTTAAAATGGATATTTTAAAATATAAAAAAAAATATTTTAAAAAAATTACCCATTCTCCCCGTTATTCCCCAAACTTTAAGACCTCAATTTTTTATTTATAGGAAAAATACGAAAAAAATCCCTAATTCTATTATTTGGCCAAATAATAGAATTAAACGAAAAATAAATTATTAGAAAACCCCCATAGTAATTTTAGGGACAAATTATACAATTAAATGGAAAATAAAGATTTAATTTTCAAACGCATCATGTAATATATCAGATAAAAGGCTCATTATGTGAATTACAAATATATCATATTTTTAAATTATTTGTATAAAAGATATTAACAAAAATATTAAACATCGACTTAATTCCCACCTTAGAAACTACACTATTTAAATTTAAAAAAATATATTTTGTATGTATTTTTAAATAATTGGAATAACAGATTTAATAATTTATAATTTAAACTTTGACCTATTTTGCCCTGTTTCTTCCAATCTACAGAGCCTCAAAAGTCAGACACTAGATTATAAAAGGCATCTCTGAAAGTTTATTAGTAAAATAAAACTCTAATGAAACTTTTTGGGGACCAAATTAGAAAATTAAATACATATGTATTCTGATAAAAATCAAGCGAATCCTAAACCAGATAAAATAAAAAGTCTATGTGTGGAAAATCAAAGTGTATATTTTTTATAAATTTAAAACGCTTCGTTTAGAAGATATAAGGGTAAATATAAGAAAATGCACTCATTCCCTGCTTGTCTGAAACTGGAATATTCGAATCTTGAAGGTGGTACGGAACCCTTAGTATGCGAGTCCAATTATTATATCTAAATGTTACAACAATAATCTGAAAAACTAATTTAAACTAAAAAAAATCCTTCGTAAGGTAGCTGTTACTTGATTGTTTTTATTTTTCGACAGGTTTTATAATATACTTTAGTTTTCTTCATTGATATGAAAGTATTTCAAATATATTCAGTTTTTTAAATACTGTAACTAAAATGCATGAACTTATCAACTAGGTACCTTCCCAATAATTTACCACATACCGTGTAAGGTAGACTTTAGACCCATCAGTTAAGAAAAAATGGGTAACACTAAGTCGTTTATTTCCTTCTCTAACTATCGTATAACAATAACCCGCTGCTTTTGAAACAGTTACCATATCAAGGCGTGGAAATTAGAATAAAATACAATCTATTGTTGTCTGAAATAGCCGCAGAACAAAGAGCCGAATGAAGGGATTCGTCTAGCCCAAAGTGTAATATTTTCCATAATACATAAATTTATTAAAGATCTTTCTAGTTTCGAATGAAAACAAACACTGCGTTTGTAGAGTTAGTGAGTAGTAACAAAAGAAAGAATTTCGCAAATATGCAAATTTGTGCATTTAATTTGCTATTAAAACTGTATGTCTCTCTCTCTCAAATTAATTGATTATTAAAATCAAAATGTTGCTTTACAATTTACACTTCATTGATTAGTTAATTGGCCAAAAAACTTTTTATAATTTAATTGTGACTATAAAATATTAATTAGTAGACTTTATATTTTATTACCTATATTACTTAATTCTAGGAAATTGTTTACTATTCATTTTCAATTTTAAAATAAATTTAAAATTGCAAAAAAATTAAACATTATACTTTTTTAAATTACCTTGCACGTGCTATGGTTGTCCAAACTCTGTTAAATATGAAGATTCCTGACTTTTGTTCATCATTCCAGACTTCTTAGCTTCTATTTAGTGTTAATACACCTTTTTCCTTCTGAAAATATTATTTTTATACATTAGTGTATTATGAAAGTTTAAATGTTTCCCATACTTCAGTCCGTTTTAGTCTTTAGATCATTTAAATGCACTTTGGTCTATTCTTCATAGAAAAATACTATTAAACACCGGTCACTGGTGGCCAACATCTGCGTTCGGGCTAATTCGTGTATTACCAGCATGTTATGTCGGAGCTGGTCGGCATAATCGTCGACGTCTTGGGAAAGTTCTTCGGGGAAGCCAAAAGCCAAATCGCAGGGTAATCGCAGCTCCTTTCCGAATAGGTCTATACTGTTATGTACGGAAAAGCGATATGGCAACATGAATAGGGGAATATGCTCATCCCAAACACGCTGGTTATTGCTGACTTGTTTCAAGGTCCTGTTGAATCTTTCCACCATTCCGTCTGACTCTGGGTGCAATGGTGTTGTTCTCGTTTTCCTGATTCCCAACATGGTGCAGACTTTCCGGAATACATTCGATTCGAAGTTAGGCCCCTAGTCTGAATGTAGTTCCATCGGGACGCCACACCTGCTGAATAGTTGTTCTACTAGCACCGTCGCTACCGTGGTTGCCTCTTGGTTGGGTATGTATTTGTTTCCCCTCTCAGACTCGGACCGGCGACATCGATGGCAATTCTCTCAAATGGGACGCCCACATTATACTGCTGCATTCTGCCCTTGGTCCGGGTCTTCGGAAACTTACTGGCTGAACAGGTGTCACATTTCCGGCACCAAGCTCTGACGTCTTCACAGTAATTTACCCAGTAATATCGTTAGCGAACTTTGTCTAGGGTTTTGTTCATTTCCAGATGGCCCCTGGTAATCCCATCATGTACTTCGGCAGGATGGCTGGTACCTTTTTCTTAGGAACTACCAGTTGGGACTTGGTTTCTTGGCCATTGGTGCTTTCTCAAACTCGCTTGAGCATTCCATTCTCTACTCTTAGAGAGTCCCATTGGGCCCATAACGATTTCAGCACGCCCGAGTATCTAGCTACCTCGTCCCATCGTGACCTACGTGCCCCTCTCGTTTTGAGTGGCCCTATTGGTTCGATGACTGGATCAGCTATTTGGTCCAGGATGCACGGTTCCGTTGTCCAGTCTTCATTCTCTTGTATTCGGATATGTCTGACAGAGATACCTTCTCGCAATTCCGCCTTCAGACAGTGTCCTCATTCTGCTCTACAGGGTCTTCTGGATAGGGCATCGGCATTATTCTGCAAACGGCCGGCACGATGTTCCACCTTGAAATCGTATTGCTGTAGTTTCTGCATCCACCTGGCCAGTTGTCCTTCCGGTGTTTTCATGTCCAGCACCATTAGAGGGCGGCATGATCTGTCCGGATTAAGAAATGACGACCATAGAGGTATTTGTGGAAATGGTCAACAGCCATTATTATTGCAAGAAGTTCTCTTCTGGTGACGCAATAATTTCTTTCCGATTTCGAGAATACACGGCTGTAGTACTCGATCACCCTTTCTTCACCATCTTGCACGTGGGATAGGCCATGACCCTGAACTGAAACAGCCCTTTACTGTTGGAGAACGCTGTCTGTTCTCTGTCGTTTGCGTGAAGACCAATCTGCCAATATCCATTTTTTAGGTCTAGTGTGGAGAACCAACGGGAGCCTGCTAGTGTGGTCAGAGTGTCATCGATTCGGGGTAGTGGTAGATGTCTTTCTTGGTGACGTCATTCAGCTTTCTGTATTCCACCAAAATCGGGTGGTTCCATCCTTCTTTTTTACTAACACGTCGGGAGCGGATCATGGGCTGATGGATGGCTCAATAACTCCATTTTGTAATATGGACTCGATGTTTTCCTCGACTGTCTGTTTTTGCCCCAATGGTTGTAGCCTAGGTGGTATTCTGATGGGTTGAGCCTTCCCGATATCTAGTCGATGCTGTATGATGTTGGTGCGACCGGTGGTTCCATCTTCACTGTTAAAAATTTTTTAGTGCTTTGTGATAAACTGCTTGGCTTTCTTCTGGTTCTCTGGTGTCAGGTGCGTCAAATGTTCAGCAAACTGTTGTAGGAATTCTTTACTGGGCCCTGTCTCCTTCACTACTGGCTTGACCATTGGCAATTCTGATGTCGTTATAAATTGTTATAAACTTCGTGGGTTCAAAAAAACTACTAATTTTCACTACCACTTTCTAGAACTATTATTTACATTAACTATACAAACAGCTGATTCTAATATCACAACAATACTTCTACTTAAGCTCTTCGCTGCACTAACTAACTGCCGCGATTATGGGTCGCTCCTTAAAACCAGCATCGAAAACTCTCGTACAATTTATTCTCAGTTCTACAGCTGCCCAGTCATTTCGAGATCAATTTTTTTTTATCCAAAAAGCAGATAGATGTCGTACTGGAATGAAACCAGGGCCGACTTAGGGAAATTTCGATACAATATATATATATACATATATATATATATATATATATATATATATATATATATATATATATGAATGTTTGTTTAATTTGTACTATCTGAGATATTCACACAGTATGGTCAGTCAAAGGCAGTCCAACAGTAAAGTATAGTTTTATTTTTTGGGGTTCTCCCTATTAATTCCACCATTGTTGTTTCAAGACATTGGCATATAGTTGGGATGGACCTCATCCTTATTATTTCGTTTATTTCATATAGGAATGTTTATATTGTGATATACCTTTTCAAAGCACTTATTGTATTGTCTTTTATAAACGCTTCATTTGCAAGAATAAGAACAACTTCTTTTAATGAAAGGTAAGCAAGTAGAAACGTATATTGCTTTTTAGAATTAGCGAGAACATTCGTACAAAATCTTACAGTGACAATTAAAAAAATTTTTAATCGATGGTAAAATATATCGTGTAGAAGTAGATCTTTTGGGTTAGGTTGTCATGAGTCCCACGTTATATACGAGAAGAATATCTGGTGTAATATGTGTTTGTCAAAAGACTACGGACAGAATTCTGAAAGATAATTAAGTTCACCCCTACAATATTCTACTTCTTAAAGTTTGAGAACTAATGTACGAACAAGCTATAATTAATCGTAACTACCTTATAGAATTTGCTTCTCAGACTAATGTTGATTGATTCTCATTGCCGTTGTGAAGAGAGCCGGATGTCGCTACTAGTCAAGAATCGCTATCAGGATCATACTAAGCTTACTCAAAAATTAAACATTGGTATATTTTTGGACATATAATTGAAATACACTTACCGGGAAATGGAGATTCCCAGCTACACCTTCAGAATGCCTTCAACCCAGAGTTGATCGGAATTACGGATATCGTTCCCACGACGAAAATTCGATACTCTTCCACAACGGCACTCCTCCTCATTCTGAATTACTACTATAGCAGATGTGGGTAAAATACTTCTTGGTAGATTGACTGAGAAAGGATATACTATCCAGTAGCAGGTGACATCACTTGATTAGTCCCCTTGGATGTATGAATGCCAACATGCTCGACGTTTCTCACAACTGCTGAGAACGTTTTGAATGGATACAGTTACATTATTTCATTGCATGCAGGAAAGTTCAGGACATTTTTAACAGTTAATAAGTAATCGTCTTATACGTATTAACTAAATTATATTATTCAAAACGTATTTGTCGCCAGCAGGAATTTCACATTAAAAAACGAAGCGCCATTTTGAAGATGATATAATGGCTTTGATTACTTGTATGACAACGTAACCTGCTACATTTGAACCAAATAGATGAAAGCCATCTTTATTTAGGAGTTGAGACTCAAGCTATTGAATTAGTCGTCAAAGATCCCCTCTCACAACAAGGGTATTCATCTTGGTGGGATGTTTTCTAAATTTTGCCCGCAACGCCTTTTTCGTTTGACAAACGGATGAGTTAAATTAAACTAAGCGAAATCGTTTCATTTCAAATTGTTATATAGATTTGCATTTGCTATTTATGGTACAGGCTTAACAACTTTTACTGAACTGCATATGGAGTAAGCCAAAACTGTTTTCAGTTTTGGTTTACTCCAGATTATGACATCTTAGATGTTGAAACGCGTGTAGAGTGAAAAAATAAAAGTTTGGTGTTAGGGTAAAAATCTTTGTGTTTGTATATCTGTGACACATCAAAAGTTCCACAGATTTTCCAGTAATCTTTATACAGCCTAAACAAAGATAGTAGAAATTTCTTGTTACGAAGAGTAACCTCTCTCCTGTATGTCCTTCGTTCGCAACGTAACAACACTGACTCGCCAGACCTAATTTGAAGCATGGGGGAGAGATAATTATTAAATTCGCAACACTGCTCTCTCTCTGAGTTTTATGTCTTTCTGTATTTTTATTACAACTTCCACTCCTTTTCCTATTTTTCCTGTCCATTCAACATTGATTATCAATTCCATACTAGATATATTAAATCTTCCTTTTTAGCCTGTTTATTGTTTAAATTTCACGGTATTACACCGTTAGTTTTTTTTTCTTTATTCTACAATGTTTCATATAGCTCATGTAGCGAAGGACTGTTGCATCTGATACTTACACCTCTTATTTTATTCAAGAGCTAATTGTCTAATATAGAGTGATCAATAATTATAGATATTTGATTTATTCTTACCTCTAATATTTATTTGTATATGGAACTTTGTGCCTTCATTTTTTTGTTTACAAAATTAATGTGCCGATTTCGGTATGACATTTTGAGAATGTCTATGGTCTTTTACATTTTTAATCGCTTTTCAAGTAGGTTTGTTAACTTTCAAATTTGGTTTTCCGCTTCTATGAGTTATTTATCACTTAGTTCTAAATGTGTAATTCTGGATACTATTATTCCAGCTTAATTATTTTCGATGATCTCCAATTTAGTATAACAATGTCATTTATAGCTTTAAAATCTAAATTAATGAAATATAAATTTATATCTAATTTGAAACGTTTGCCTTTTTCAGAATACACACCCTTTTTTTAAGTCTGGAGTTATCTACTAAACACACTGTTAACAGCAAAAATGTGAGAGATGTTTTGTTAAATCATTACGTGATTATCACACATGGTATCATTTTTTAAAGAGTTTCATACCATTAGTAATTATATTAAGAATTCACTCTGTGAAAATTGCCCCATTCAAAATCCTATAAAATTTAAATCTTTATAGGAATGGAATATAGCCGGATATATCGGAAAGTCAAGATATTATCAACTATTACATTACAGATAGTAGAACCCAATTTAACACACGTATCAAAACGCTATAATATCCGAAGATCCCCATTTTACTGCGTTCGTATTTCCTCAAGAATCACCAAAAGCACTCAAGTAAGCAGTTAATATTCTTTGTGAGAATCGTGTTATAGTATTACTAACCGAATGGAAATGCTTTAAAAATGGCAGAAAAAGTTGAAATTCTCCATTATTAAACATTCCTCAAGACCGGTCAAAGCACTCGGAGACTTCATATTATGCAATAAACCTTTACGGGTGCCTAGGAAAGAATCTGATGGAAAAATGGAAAAAAATTGAAAAACATGAATTCTAATTTAATAAAGTGAATAGTAAATTGAAAGATATTTAATAATTTAAAAAACTGTTAAATATAAGTGTAAGCAGAATGGATATAATCAACATATTTGTGTTTTATTATTTAATGTTAATCTTCAACGCATGTAGGTAAGAGATAAGTATTAAAATTGTAAAGGAATAACGTTTTAAGAGGGGATTTCAAAAATGTGAAACCTGAATTTACTGACACGTACTTTGCATTTTTATTTTATTACCTTTTGCCCAATACACTCTGATGCCAACATAATTTATCATTTTAAATACAAAATATTTAATTAAGCATTTACATTTTGTTTTAAGATTTTGGTATTCTCTGTAGCCCGTAAGTATAATGGAGTATTATTATTGTATACAAATCTTTCCGACAGCATTTATCACCGATGTATATACACACACATCACAAAATACAATAAAAAACACTAACACGGAATTTTGGTGGAGTTGGGTTGCTTTTTACTGGTGATATTTAACCTTATTAAAGTGTACGTTCTATCATGCACTTTTAACAGAAATAGGGAGCAAGTGCTATAAGTTTGTTTTTCTTTTTTTACCTTTCAGATAATAGGAGTCAAGCCTGTTACGCCATCAACCTCTCTCTCTCTCTCAACCTCTATTTGGGAAGTTGGTTTGCACGAAGTCAATAGAGAGAAGACAGCATTCTCCAACAGCAAAGGACTGTTTCAGTCCACTGTCGTGACTTTTGGTTAACGCAATGCTCCTGTCATATTTGAAAGGCTAATGGAATTGGTATTGAGTGGATTAACCAGGAAAACGTCTGTCAATCCAAAGACATGTTTCCGGTTCCACAAGCATGTAGAGTTTTTGGGCCATATCGTATGAGAGACATGAATACGAACAAATGATGACAAACTGGAAGCTATTCGTGACTGGCATGCTGCTAAAGATAAGCAAGAACTACAAAGGTCTTTGGGATTTTGTTCTTACTACAGATTTGTGGAAGAATTTGCTGCCAGAGCCGCTCTATTACATAACCAGAGAGCAGAAAAAGAGTCGTTTCGTTGAACCCAAGCGTGCGACGATGCATTCAAGTAGAGTTACACAACAGCATTTCTGGAGATCACTTGGGCATGAATAAAACTTCTGATAAGCTGCAAGTACTCTTTCATTGGGTGAACTATTACGAATACGTAAGATAATTGTGCCTTAGATGAGAAGTATGTGCAGGCTGTAAGGCTCCCAAAAGTAGATCAGTTAAGAAAATGAAACAATAAAACTTGGCATTCCTTTTAAGAAATTTCCCATTGACATAGCCGGACCATTCCCAGTAACCAATGGGTGAACAGATATATCCTTGTTGCTGCTGATTACTTCAGCAAGTGACCCGAAGTGTTTGCTATTGGCAATCAAGAAGCCACTACTTTTGACAGGATTCTAGAAACGCATCTTTTCAAAGCGGTCGACAACGGCACTGGGATGAGCTCATACTGCTGTTTCTGCTGGCATAGAGAACTGTTATACATGGCTGCACCGGCGATAACAGCAGCAAATGTTTTGTTCGGAATGGAAATAAGATTTCCATGAGAGTTCACAAGCAACTTCGAGAGGATTTCAGCAAGGCAATAAAGTCTGGTTATATAATCCAAAAAGGAGCAAAGGCAAATAGCCGAATTTGTCACCTTCGTGGGAGAGATACCAAGAGAACAAATGATCTTTTGTATCGCATCGAATCCAGCCCAAGTGCAAAGATTAAGGTTGTCTATCTATGTCGTCTGGCCCCTTCTCGAGGTGATTATGCAACTAATCGGTACGACCATCAGAACTAAAGGATGGCAGTGTCATAACCTAGCTCGAGGGAGGACCCTGAACATACAAACTAGATGTCACTGTGGGCATGTGGTAATTGACAGTTAGAGAGATCTTTAGAGATTTCTACATTAGTGAAAAGTCTTCAAAAATCAAATGTATGTAAATAAGTGTTATGTGGGAGTGAGTTCCATTCAGTTGAGTAGTGCGTTTAGTTCAGTTTTAAGTGTGATAATTGACAATAAATGTCAGATGCTAAATTGTGTTATGTGCTGTAATTCGAATTTCATTGAATAGAGTTTATAATTGGACTTCCAGAACAAAAACAAAACCCACAGTAATTCGTAATAATATTAAGGAAAATATATATGAAAATTCATTTGTTTCCTTTTTACCTTCGCCACTATTTGCCTAAAAATGTTAAAAACGAATGCAAATCTAAGCGAATTTTGAGGCCAAACTTGGAAATTAAAAATGTTTACCTATATATTATGATTAAACATTAGTAAACGGATCAAACACGAAATTTACCAAATTATTGTCTCTGGTATCGCTTTAATTAGTACTTTAGTCTTGTTTAGGATCTTATTCTAGTTGTCTCACTTTTTAATTAAATTTAGTTTAACGACCTTTAATAAGTAATAAGTAAAATTATTACTTTACTTTATATTTCAATCATTCTATATATGCAACTGCTTATGTACCACCCAATATTACATTTCATTTTTGGATTTTTTAAACCCACCTGTACAACTCTAATTTAGTTTGCCCTATATTTCAACCACGCACATTGCTTGCTGGTTGAATTTCGATACACCTACAACCATATTCTGTATAGCAAAGATAGCCAACATAACAATTTATCTTTTTCATACACTAACTGAATATTTAACTCTATGGTAAGCTGCGAAAAAGAACCTCATTTCAAAAAGAAACTCACATCAAATGAATCAAAATTAAAACCGTTACAAACACCCTGTACTTTTATTTTGACATTGCCAATAGACATTTATTTAGAAAATTTACAGTTGCATTTATGTTTACCTTTTTTTCTGAAGAACGGTTTTACGCTATAGAAAAATATACGCCACCTATGTGAAATATATTTCTTTTGAGTATAATTTGAAATATTCAAATTGATTCAGCCGTTTTGGAGAAGACGGTGAGGATTTATTGAAATTCATTGAAGAGTAATATTAATATATAATAATATTCTTTAATACATGCCATTTAAATAATCAAAATTGATTAAGCCGTTTTTGAATAATCACTGAGCATACATAAAGAAAAATGCCGACGAATTGATAACCTCCTCCTTTTTGGAAGTCGGGTAATAAAATGGTAAATTTGTAAAGGGATGCTGGGTTTCTTATAATTTCTGGAACAAACTACGTTTTAATCTACAATCTGATACTGAAAAGTTATTATAAATTAGTTTATTTTTTCACTATCTCGTAAACCAAAAAAAAAGCATGTAGTAAAGAATGTCTCATTTTCCGAAAATTTCTTAGATGGTAAAATAATTATTATACGTTATACTGTATAAATACACTTATAGACCACCTTATAATTCTTAATTTACTTAAAAAAACATTATAGGATAAATACAAATGCTAATCACTTTGATTTTTTTTCAGATCTATTGATGTCTGATATTTTTTTGTAAGTTAAAGAGGCAATTAATCTAAGAACCTAAAGCAGAAGGCATATTTCATACCATCGATTTAAAGAAAAAAATATGTTTTTTTACATTTTCAATGAATCTAAACCATAAAACGTTTGGTACTTTTAAAATATACAGTCTATTACTGTCAGGTGTGGTAGTTATTCACTAAAAATAACTAGAAGTTGCCATAACTCGTTATCAGTTCAAATAAAATGTAGAAGTCTATCTTTTTTGATATGTGAAGGCTATGAAACTTTTAATGCTTCATATATATTCAATACTTTAAAACAGATGTAATAGGAACATTATAGTAATGACTAATTTGCCGATTGTCCTCCAGAGACAATAAACGTTTAGTTTAGTATCCTGGTACATGATTTAGGTAGATACTCAAAGGTATCAAACTCCCTAAACTATTTTAATTTTGCTTACTGTGCACTGAGTTACAAGACAAACTAAAAAGAGAGGGCAATAAAGAGAGCATTGTTATCTTACTTCGTGGGTGGAAGCAGCCATTGGCACACATGCTGGACGTATTCCTTGAAAGCAGCCCTCAATCGATTGCAAGAGGCTCTGACTCTTTCTATTGTCCTCTCTTTTTAGTCTTGCCACGATGTTTGTGCATTGCAGGCTACCTTCAGAAGTATAATCTCTAAGGAACGATCTATTCGTGAATAGTTACCCGTGTATGCTCGGAAGCACTTTACTTGATTAATTTAAATTCTCAGAGTTTTTAATTTTACATAGCATTCATACTCTTACCTCAAAGGTGGTTCAACCGGTTTTAAGATTTAAAATTGATACTTACATTTTTATCGTCTTTATAACTTCACTGCTTCTATTTTATTCCACTTATTCAACACTATTATTCATTTTATTTATTCAAAACCTCTTTAACTTTTAAATTTTACTAAATTGAAACTTTTATTATTTTTCTTGAAAAGAATTTAGATGATACTCTAAGTATTCAAATGTTATTCTTGGCTCATTTAAATAAATTAACACAACTTCCAATTTCAACTTTCAAAAACATCCTTTATTAAACAACAAGATAAATTAATAAGAAACATCAAAACAATAAATCAACAACGAAATCATTCCTAACTACTAAATATTTATGAGAAATTTCTCTTTTTATACTATCATTTTAAAATTGAAATTTGTTATTCTAATATCCTTAACTAGCATAAAAATAAATCAATTGTCACTTTATTTACACCATCTTCAAACAACTATTGTTTCACTAACCTTTTATTCCTTGTCGTGATTACAGTCCATTAGTTCCAAATCTATTCATTGTCCATTAGAACTTTTCTTTTATAAACAAATTTTTATTATTGGTTACCATTCCATATTTGTTTACCATTTTTCCATGTTCACCATGTTCACCATCTTGTTTAATTTATTATTCATACAAATTAAATTTAATTATTATTTACCATTTCCTTCTTGTTTACTATTAATCAACAAATACCATCTTTGTTGATCTTTTCAAATTTTTATTTGAAATTCCAACCTAATTGTCATTTTCTGTCGGTCAGATAGGCACTACACATTTACTGTTTCGCACTTATGAATCTTTATCCACTGCCAATCTATATGTCATTGGAAATGTTTTGACAATTCATATAACCACACTTTTTAATCCTTAACCTTTACTAACAAGATTTAAGGTTATTGCAAAGAAAAACATAACATGCTCTTTGACTTGTTTACCACAAAAATCAGGAATGAAAAAGAACGCTGCCTTTCACACGTAAGCTTATATAATAATTTAGAAACAAAAGCCTGCTAGGTGCGTTTGTCTGGCCCGGTCACTCAAAATGGAACGTTTTCATTTGTTTTGGTGCGTTATATTTTCTGTCTATCCCGTTCACTCAATTTTCTTAGCCCATGTATTTCCCCATAAGAAATATTTTTTTTAATTTTTATTCATTACTTTGTAAATTATTGACATTTTATTTTTTCTGAAAGTTGTTTACATGATGCTTTGCTTCCTAATTTATTTTATACTGTTGCAATTGCATGTGTTTTTACTAATTAATATTGTTTTAGGTGTCTAGCCTGGATTTTTATATTTTCCTGGCAATTTACAATGATTTCTATAGATTTATATCACAAGATATGCATACTCGTTACAAGATGATGATCAACATTTTTCAATTACCTTTTATACCTAATTGTGAGTATTTACAGTTTTATTATTATTAAAATTATATTAACTACACTACATATTAGACATATTTTCCCTTTGCCAAAGTACAGAGAGCTTTATTTACAATTTATTGCTCTTTTTACTGGCTCGTTGGAATAGCTTGTATATCGAAATTGAAATTTAATAGTTGTGCTGGCTCTTTATTCAGTAAATGGTTTTGCTAAGCCTTTCCTATCATAACACCTGAATCTCAGTTGATTCTTTCCAACCCTTATCATATATTTCAAGTTTAATTGCTTTATTAGTGTAAAATTTTCTTATTCATTAAATGTTACTGATTGTTATGCAACCAACATGTTCATTTCTAATATATTTTTAGTATACAGTCTATTTTTTAATCTATTTGATATATTTCATTTCATTTATATTTATGGCTATTTTAATTCCATAACAATATATATGGGCATTTTTCTCAGTCTGTTCATGGCTGACCATGAATTTCATCTTGACTGTAAAATTGAAGGTTTAATCTTTTTTGATAGGAATTCTCATTTTTTATTACAGATTCGTAAAGAGCGGAAAATTTTACTTCCGTATATGAGTCTTACAATTACTTTGTACTTGACCTTCAAGGTCATTCCAAGGGCAAAGTTGGTTTAGTCATATGAATTTACAAGTTTCGTTTAATATGCGCAACGTTATCGCCCGTACACGGTTGTTTAAATGCTAGCAGGGGTGGCCTCACTTGAGGCCGGGAAAATTTACAAGGTTGCGTCTCCCCACTTGAGAACGAAGATGACACCACCAGGCTCATCTGCACGTGACATATAACGTAATCGCCTGGGGGTCAATGACCTCGGATGACAGGGGCGTTGACATAGAACCACGGAACACCATAGGACGGCTGGTATGGGGCGTTGACGTATGCCACGAAATTTTGTACGGGGCGTAGACAGGTAGGCCATAGTGTTGTGACAGTGGTATGGGACACTGGTGCTGCGGCATGCAGTTGACAGCTGACTTATTGTATAACAGGCTGGATGTGAAGTAGTAAATAAACAGTTGACATATGCCCCCCTTAAATCGCTCTCATTGGTCAATACTCACGTGATCTGTTCAAGAGCGACAAATTCCAATGATATACGAAATAATTTATATTACAAAAAACCGTTGCAGTCATGGGGAATCAAACCCCGGCCGTTTGCTTCCTACGTAAACACATAGTATATGTGCCAACAAGGCGACCTGATTAAGTCTTTTCCACCAGTATATTGAATAAAAAAACCGTTGAACACGTTTTATTAATGCCACGCACCAGTAACCGTAGAGATAGCGAATGGGTGGAGAGCAGACACGACGAACTTGTCAAAAAAATGGCAGAATTAAATCGAGGACGACTCGGATAGCCAGCTTAATGTACAGTTCGCTCCCTCTGTTGGCGAGCGGCCAAACGTCAAAACATCGTGTGTGTGGAAGACTGTCACAGCTGTGCTTGGTAGTAAATAATGTACGGTATCGCGTCTATATATATAGGGTGTAAATAGTTTGAGTGCATATATTTTAGGAGAAGGTAGTATACACCAAATTAAACAAAAAACTCTTATACCACTATGGTCAGTAGGCCTTAATAACCAAGAAAATCCCTAAAACATATTAAGTAAATTATTGTCAATCCGGCAACGTCGTTCGCGTTCGAAGCAGATTCACTCTTAGCGCGAATAATAAAGGAATGACTACGCCGACAAAAAAATAAACACCTGTGTTTTTGTATTGACTGATGACATTGACCTTAGAATTAAATAAAAACGTATGAAATATTTTGTTGAAAATATTTACAGTTTTAATACAAGGTATTGCAATTAGAATTTGTATTTGGCGGTTTCTCTTATGCAATTATACAAAGTTGGGTAAATACATATGATACTCAACTCAAGGGATCTGTATATGTAGTTTTTTACCAGTTAAATTATTCGAAGAGTCATTATTACTGATTTAATTAACATTATTTATATTAGACAAGTAAATATGTAATCCTTCTTACCGAATTTATTATAATGATAGAACTGAGTTGAAACAACGAATTATTCACAGCAAATGTTTAAAATGCCCACCATTACTATCGACACAAGCACGACACCGTTTAATCCAATTTTCACCTATGCGAGAAAAAATTCCTGGAATATTTCGGATTTCGTCAGCAGCGTCAAAAATGCGTTGTCTAAGGTCATTCTCGTCAATAATTGGAGTCGTGTAAACCTTACTTTTCATGTGTCCCCATAAGTACAAATCTAAAGGATTGAGATGAGGAGATCTTGCTGGCCAACGTATATGTCCGTTTCGACCAATCCAACGACGGGGAAATCTTCTATTTAAGAAGTCGACAACTAGATGACTTGCGTGGGCAGGTGCTCCGTCATGTAAGTACCACATATTGGAACGTGTTTGTAGGTTCACTTCATCTAACAAATCTGGTAGCGTGTTGTTCAAAAAATAAAGGTAATTCTCACCTGTCAAACGTGCAGGCAGTATAAATATGGCCCAACCAAGTATTCACCAACTATTCCAGCCCACACGTTAACTGAGAATTGGTGATGAAATACTGACTGGCGTATTTCGTGCGGATTTACCTCAGACCACGAATGCGTATTATGAAAATTTATTATACCCAACTTTCTTCATCTGTTGTTAAAATATTGTTCACAAAATTAGGAAATTGTCGATGTTTTCTGAGGAACCAACGACAGAAATTGAGTCTTGGTTGAAACTATCAGTTGAAAGCTCTTGAACCCGCTGCATGTGATATGGATAGAGCAATTGTTCCCGTAATGTTCTATGAACAACAGTGTGAGAAATTTGCAGCTCACTTCCAATACTCCGTGTGCTACGATATGGGTTGATGTCGATAAGGTCTAGTATTTGATCCTCAGCAGCTAAGATACGATTATGTCGCTGTGGTCCGCGATTGTTTATTTGTGGTATTACACTACCTGTTTCCAGAAGCCTCTGCGAAACAGCTACGAATGTCCTAGCTTTGGGCAGGCGTCTGTTTGAAAACCTTTCCCTGTATAACATTCTTGCTATTATGCAATTACGTCTGCTTTCCCCATAAATTAAGAGCATGTCATGTCTTTCCCTAATTGTATAATCGGCCATTATTTATCACAAATAAATACTGTCGCACTATTCTTAATTTTCGAACTTACACACTAATCACAACCGATTTTATTTATTTCTGCTGATAAAGGAAATGCGACTGTAATTTTAGATACAGCGGATTATTCAAACAAAATTCAAATATTGCTACAAGATCCAGTATATAAACAAATTACTACTGACCCAACAACTTATCTAGAGAAAACAACCAAGGCCAAAATCCAAGCTAGTAGGATCAACAAAAATCTCCAACTGCAACTCATTCCGCGTGAAAAGTCATCGAGATGTCCGAAATTCTATGGATTGTCAAAAGTACATAAAGAAGGTGCACCTTTGAGACCAATAGTAAGCTCAATTGGATCCCCAACACAACACCTAGCCAAATACCTAGCCCAACAACTTCAACCGTTTGCAGAGGGGCAGACTCATATTTAAAAAATTCGAAACATTTCATCGAAATTCTTAGAAAAACGGTCTTACAACCAGAGTGTCTTCTTGTAAGTTTTGACGTAGTGTCCCTTTTCACCATCATCCCTATCGACGAAGCCTTGGATATCATAATAGAAAAATACAAACCACCTCAACACCTTGTAGACTTAACAAGGCACTGTCTGATGAACACCTATTTTGTTTACGAGAACCAACGATACAAACAAGTGGAAGGAGCTCCAATGGGATCGCCACTCTCACCAGTTATAGCGAACCTTTTTATGGAGAACTTTGAGGAGTTGGCACTAAAAACAACAACTCTTAAACCCAGTTTGTGGTTACGATATGTGGATGATACATTTGTGATTTGGCATCATGGGAGGGAACACCTCAATACTTTTTTAGATCACCTTAATGGCATCCATCACAAAATAAAATTTACCATGGAGGTTGAAGCCAACAATCAACTGCCATTCCTTGATGTTCTCATAAATAGGAAGCAAGATGAAACCCTTGGCCATACAGTATATAGGAAAGCAACTCACACCAACAGATACTTTCATGCTAATTCTCATCACCACCCAGCCCAACTACAAGCCGTCGTCAAGACTTTAGTAACCAGATCAAAAAGGCTAGCTGACCAGGATAACATCAAACAGGAAATGGACAGTTGAAAAACAGCTCTGAGACAAAACGGATTTACAGACCGAAATATACAAAGAGCCCTAAAGGCAAAACCGAGACAAACAGACGAGGAGCATGAGACACCAATAACCACGGCTTATTTACCGTATGTCAAGGGGACCACGGACAGTATTGCAAGAATTCTACGGAGACACAATATCGATACTATTTTCAATACATACAGAAAAATAAGCACGGTGTTGAGGACTCCGAAGACGAGGATCCCTTTAGAACAACAGGGAGTGTACGAGATTCCATGTGCAGACTGTCATAAAACCTATGTGGGGCAAACTAATAGAAGAGTTCAAGCTACACGTGATGAACACCAAAACGCTGTAAGAAGGCAAGAAAAAAACAACATCAATTGCGGAACACGCCACCACGATGTCACACCGAATAGACTTTGAGAACACCAGAGTACTGGCAAATATAGAACACCCGAAATCAAGATTCGTAAGAGAGGCAATTGAAATAGCGAAGAGACCTCACAGTCTAAACGCACGCAATGAAATTCAGAACTTATCGAATTGTTGGAAAATCCTATTAAACACCGTACCGGCCCGTACCCGTCCAATAACAACTCAACCGGAAAGAACAAATCAACAGGATGGAGCCGTGCCCACTGAGCGCCAAGGGCCAATCACACGCAGCCGTTCACGGTGTCAACCCATAGGCGCCGAGCCGCGACTTTATAACAGCGCGCTCGCTTCAGATAATCTTAGTATTCGAGTAACTAGAAGCGAACGCAGAAGGCTACGAGAATAATGCGAACCGACCTGAAGAGGGCAGATGTGACTCTACCGAAACGTCGTCATTTTACCATCGATCCCGGCAGGGATCAGTTATCAACTACGCGGATGAATTCCCGGAAACCACCTAAAACATTTAGTGCCCGCGAAATCTTAAAAACAAATATATATATATATATATATATATATATATATATAACTCAATTTCCATTTAAAATTTGCTTCCTAAGTTATCCGAAATTAATAAAAAATTAGAGATTTCCTTCTTAATTTTTTAGCATTATTTGACGAAGAAACGCAAAATCAAAAACACTTTTTCTTTGCCAATTTTTTTCATCTATATAACTGTAAACTTTCCAGATATAACTCTAAATAGAGCTGAGCTTTTTTCTTATTGTTTATGTCTTTAAAATAAACTCTTAACATATCTCGTTTTTCTTAAAACAACAAGCGACCCACTCGACATTACAGCGAAGGGGCGGAGACAACACAGACCAATCTCATTAAGAATGGCAACTTGGCGAAACGTCTGCTAGATTCAAACCCGATTCGAACGAATGTATTCCCGGATAAATATCGCTTCATATTTTTCCATCCGTGAAAGCTCTCGATTAGACACACACACACACACACACACATATATCCCGGGGCACCAGTATGGGAGAAATCGCTCGAGCTACCATCGTACCGCCGGAAAATGAAATCAGTCCAGCGGCTCTCAGCGATTCGAGTGGCATCATCCTACCGCACTGTCTCTTACGAGGCGGTGAGTGTGATTGCCTCTACCCTACCAATCGACATCCTGGCTGCAGAAAGGGGACGGCTTTATGGCAGAAAGTTAGAGAAAGACCAACCGACAGGAAACAGCGATGAAAGAGCCATGAGTCTAGGGCAATGGCAGGAGAGGTGGGACAGCTCTACTAAAGGCCGGTGGACATATCGATTGATACCTAACATCAGTCGTTGGGTCAACCGCCAGCATGGGGAGGTTGGGTTCTACATCACTCAACTCCTGACTGGACATGGATGCTTTCGAGCATACCTGCACAGGTTCAGGAGGGCAAACTCCCCAAACTGCCCACACTGTACGGACGTTATAGAGGACGCAGAACACGTGTTCTTCTCCTGCCCCCGGTTTCAGGATCAACGTGCTGAAGTGGAGAGGATTCTGGAAACTAATATCGTTCCAGAACAATTAGTAGAAGCCATGCTGAAGGGCCCCCAAGCCTGGAACATGGTATCAGATTACGCGGAGACTATCCTCAAAGAACTCCGCAATACGTTCGAGGAGTAGGCTTTAGAGGCTTCCAATGTAAGAGCAGTAAACATCTGCAATGAACCACCCTTGCGAAGTAGTATTGACTAAGAGTGCCGCAGGGGACCATGGTTGTAGGAGAAAGAGGTTAGGGTTTTAGCGGGTATACGGTATACTGGTTTCAATGCAACGACTTACTCTTGCTTTGAAGTCATTGTATCGGGAGTCCCGCACGACGGCCAGCACGTGCTAGCTAAGTACGGAATGTATTTCCCCCTCTTCGGATAAAAAAAAAAATATATATATATATATATCCCGGGGTGGTTCTTGGTCCACTACCGGGCGCCTCCCCAGGTGGCGGATAGGGGAACGCTCTCCAGCAATGGGGAGTACTGAGGATTTCCTCAGGGCGGACCAAAATCAGATAGGGGAAGGAACCCCGAAAATAAACCATTTATGGATATGGGTGATAAGGTGAACTTAATACCCCAGGTGGGTACCTCTGCAGAGGATAATCCCGCCACCGGTTCCGATCGAGTGAAAGCCTCGGTGGCCGGTGCACGCTCCACGGATTCTGGGGGGAGCGAATTATCACTGGTTCCGTCACATAGTGACAAGAAGAAGAAGAACACTAGTAATGGTACAACATCGACCATTAAAACTAGAGCTGGCAGCAAGACACTATCCAGCCAAGTCCTCCAAAAGGCGAATAGTGGAGTTGACGTCCAACAAAGGGCAACAAATGAGAGTGGCGCTCCAAACAAATTAGGAGCAAAGATCGATGAGCTCTTGAGGTTCATTGGGCCTAGGCACAATGTACATCATGAGATCAAGAAACTGGCACACGCCATTAAGTCAGAATATGACAAATATCAGACGTCAACGACGCGGCCACCTCCTGTAGCGAAACCTGCTACAACACAGACATCGCCATTAAAGTTGTCAAACAGTCAGACACAAGGTGGAAAGCAAAAGGAGGTTCCAAAAGCGGCTGCCTCAAAAGCAGCTAACTCAAAACCGGCTGCATCAACACCGGCGGCCCCAAAGCAGGCGGCTTCAATAAAAGTAGCCTCACTGCCGGGAGACTCGGTAGCAAGGACCTCGCCACCGAAGGCCTCGCCTTCAGTAGCCTCATCAAGTAAGGCACCACTACCAAAAACTCTTAAACCGGTGCTAGCTAGCAAGCTAAAGTCCGGTAAAGAAGGTTGCCAGAACATCGGGCAAACCACCCAGGCAACAACAAGTAGGGTGGTCAATTCAGAAGCGAAGAGAAACAATAAATTAAAATCCAAGTTTAAACCGCAGACCAGAAACAAACCTTCAAACCAGTTGACTGACTGGCAACTGGTAAAGCGGAAAAAGGCCCCGAGGACCAATAAGCAAAAACCAGCGCCACATTGTACGCTGCTTATAAAGAAAGGCGAGAAGAGCTCCCATGCAGATATCTTGCGAGATATCAAAAATGATCCCACCTTGCAGGATATAGGCAAAAAAGTCAATAAGATCCGACGAACAGCTAAGGGAGATCTACTTTTGTTATTCGCCAAGGCAGACGCTCAGGAGATGGAGCGCTATTGTAACGCCATCAAGAATAAGCTCCCAAGCGGGGCCACTGTACAATCTCGAATACCACAAATCGAGATTGAAATTAAAGACTTGGACGAGATCAGTAACAAGGAAGACGTAGTAAACCTGCTCAAAGGTAATATCGACGGCCTGGCAGAGATCACTGAGGAGGCAGTGAAATCACTTCGACGGGCATATAGATCAACTCAAACTGCAGTTGTTTGTCTCCCAGAGGTCCAGGCCAAGAAAGCCATCGCACTTGGAAAGCTGAAACTTGCGTGGGGCACAGTACGTGTTCGCGAGAGGATCAGCCTTCGACGGTGCTTCAAATGCTGGCACTTTGGGCACAACGCCCAGGCGTGCAGAGGCAAGACTGACCGAAGCAGTTGTTGTCACAGATGCGGAGGCGCTGGTCACAATGCCTCGGCTTGTCAACAACCTGCCAAGTGCTTACTCTGCAAAGAGAAAGATAGTAGGTCAGACTGCCGGCACGTTGCGGGTAGTTGGAAATGTCCGATCTACCAACAGGCGATGAGAGCAGCACAAGCCCGTAAATGAAAGTACTGCAACTCAACCTCAACCATTGCGAAGCAGCCCAAGACCTACTGGTACAGCGGGTGCGGGAATTGGATTGCGACGTAGCCATAATCTGCGAGCAGTACAAAAACTTCGACACCCTGTCCTGGGTAAATGACACAACGGACAGAGCAGCGATATGGGCTTGCGGTAAACTTCCGTTCCAACAACTCCCAAATACTCCCTAACCATGGCTTGTGAGAGCCAAAGTGGGAGGGGTTCACTTCTATAGCTGCTATGCACCTCCTAGTGCACAGCTCGAGGAGTTCGAGTTATTCTTGGACACCTTGGCGGAGGATGTACGGAAGCGTGAATCAGTCGCCATCGCAGGAGATTTCAACGCCTGGGCAATTGACTGGGGCTGCCGGGAAACGAGCGCGAGAGGACGAGCTCTCCTTGAGACCATGTTTTCGCTCAACCTGGTACTCCTCAACACAGGAGCCGTAAGCACATATCGCAAAGGCACAGCCAGCTCCATTATCGATGTGACATTCGTTAGCAGCAACCTAATTAAAGGGGGCTGTGAGTGGCGGGTCGATGAGGAGTTTACTAATAGCGACCACCAAGCTATTATATGGGAAATCAACACCACTCCCAAACGAAGATTGTGTGTCAGTCGTGCGAGGCCACAGCTAGTCGGTTGGAACAAAAATGCTTTCGATGCTGATTCATTCGCCTTGGTTATGGAGCAGGAACCATTGTCAATAGCAACAAGCGCAGAAGCCACTGCCAAAGAGGTAATGACAAGCGTTGTCAAGTCCTGCGATGCTTCTATGCCAAGGAGACGGCAGAACAACAGCCGCCCACCAGTTTACTGGTGGAACGACATAATCTCACAACACCGATGAGAGTGTCTCAAAGCACGAAGGCTGCATCAACGAGCACGAAGACGCGACAGGGTCACAACAGAAGAACTAAGGCTCGACTATGAGATCAAAAGACAACAACTACGAAGAGCCATTCTCTCAAGCAAGAGATCCTACTGGAAGGAGTTGTGTGACGAAGTTAATCAAGATCCATGGGGAAAACCGTATAAAATCGTGATGCATAAAATTAAGGCCCCTCCCATGACATCAACGAACTGCCCCGAATCATTGCACCGCATTGTCACTCACTTGTTTCCTGCGAAGCCTGAGCTACCCGCTTATCCTTCGTGGCAGGTGAGGGACGAAGATATACCATCAGTGACTATGAATGAGCTGATGGGCGCGTGCAACCGGCTCCAAAACGGCAAGGCTCCCGGTCCAGATGGCATACCTAACATCGCGCTAAAATGCGCCATAGCCAATAGGCCTGACATGTTTCTACAGATGTATGAGACCTGCCCAAAGCAGGGGGTTTTCCCGACTAAGTGGAAGAAGCCGAGGCTTGTGCTCCTACCTAAAGGGGGAAAGAAACCTCCAGACGAACCGTCATCATATCGTCCCCTCTGTATGTTGGACTCTGCGGGAAAACTCCTTGAAAGAATAATAGCTGATAGGCTGGAGCCCTACGTTGAGCCAAAACTTTCCATCAACCAATTCGGGTTCAGAAAGGGGAAATCAACCATCGATGCCGTGACACTCGTTACCAGCATCGCCAGAGAGGCTATCTCGGGAAAGAGATGGAGAAGAGGTGGAAAAAAGTACTGTCTAATAGCCACCCTGGATATCAAGAACGCCTTTAACTCGGCCCGCTGGGACCGCATTTTGGAGGCTCTTGCCAGGATGGAAGTTCCTCAGTACTTGCGGAGAATGGTTTCAGCGTATTTCAAGGACCGCATCTTGTTGTACCAAACTGAAAATGGGCAAGTAGACTATAAGATCACAGGAGGTGTACCTCAGGGCTCTGTTCTTGGCCCCCTCTTATGGAACGTAATGTACAACGACCTGCTCCTGCTCGGTCTGCCTGAGGGCGTCAGGCTAGTGGCATTCGCCGATGATGTGACATTGATCATAGTGCGCAAGCACATAGAGGAGATACAAACAACCTTCTCATTCGCTATAGCCACAATTCAGCATTGGATGCTCGCAGCGGACTTGAGTTTAGCAGAACAAAAGACCGAAAGACTTCTTGTTAGCAGTCGAAAGGCAAGGGAAACCATCACACTCAAAATAGGCGACACCTACATACAGTCGCAGCCCTTCATCAGCTATTTGGGGGTGCTCCTGGACACACGGCTCAACTTCAGAGAGCACATAATCGTGGCCAGCAAGAAAGCAGCTGGGGTACAGGGGGCATTATCTAGAATAATGCCGAATGTCGGAGGCCCTAGACAGATAAGAAGACAGCTACTGGCAACAGTAACTACTTCTGTTTTGTTGTACAGCGCACCGGTATGGGAGAAATCGCTTGAGCTACCATCGTACCGCCAGAAAATGAAATCAGTCCAGCGGCTCTCAGCGATTCGAGTGGCATCATCCTACCGCACTTTGTCTTACGAGGCGGTGAGTGCGATTGCCTCTACCCTGCCAATCGACATCCTGGCTGCAGAAAGGGGACGGCTTTATCGCAGAAAGTTAGAAAAAGACCAACCGACAGGAAACAGCGATGAAAGAGCCATGAGTCTAGGGCAATGGCAGGAGAGGTGGGACAGCTCTACTAAAGGCCGGTGGACATATCGATTGATACCTAACATCAGTCGCTGGGTCAACCGCCAGCATATGGAGGTTGGGTTTTACATCACTCAACTACTGACTGGACATGGATGCTTTCGAGCATACCTGCACAGGTTCAGGAGGGCAAACTCCCCAAACTGCCCACACTGTACGGACGTGATAGAGGACGCGGAACACGTGTTCTTCTCCTGCCCCCGGTTTCAGGATCAACGTGCTGAAGTGGAGAGGATTCTGGAGACTAATATCGTCCCAGAACAATTAGTAGAAGCCATGCTGAAGGGCCCCCAAGCCTGGAACTTGGTATCAGATTACGCGGAGACTATCCTCAAAGAACTCCGCGATACGTTCGAGGAGTAGGCTTTAGAAGCTTTCAATGGAAGGGCAGTAAACATCTGCAATGAACCATCCTTGCGAAGTAGTATTGAGTAAGAGTGCCGCAGGGGACCATGGTTGTAGGAGAAAGAGGTTAGGGTTTTAGCGGGTATACGGTATACTGGTTTCAATGCAACGATTTACTCTTGCTTTGAAGTCATTACATCGGGAGTCCCGCACGACGGCCAGCACGTGCTAGCTAAGTACGCAACGTATCTCCCCCCTCTTCGGATAAAAAAAAAAAAAAAACACACACATATATCCCGGGGTGGTTGTTGGTCCACTACCGGGCGCCTCCCCAGGTGGCGGATAGGGGAACGCTCTCCAGCAATGGGGAGTACTGAGGATTTCCTCAGGGCGGACCAAAATCAGATAGGGGAAGGAACCCCGAAAATAAACCATTTATGGATATGGGTGATAAGGTGAACTTAATACCCCAGTTGGGTACCTCTGCAGAGGATAATCCCACCACCGGTTCCGATCGAGTGAAAGCCTCGGTGGCCGGTGCACGCTCCACGGATTCTGGGGGGAGCGAATTATCACTGGTTCCGTCACATAGTGACAAGAAGAAGAAGAACACCGTTAATGGTACAACATCGACCATTAAAACTAGAGCTGGCAGCAATACACTATTCAGACAAGTCCTCCAATAGGCGAATAGTGGTGTTGACGTCCCCCAAAGGGCAACAGATGAAAGTGGCGCTCCAAACAAATTAGGAGCAAAGATCGATGAGCTCTTGACGTTCATTGGGCCTAGGCACAATGTACATCATGAGATCAAGAAACTGGCACACGCCATTAAGTCAGAATATGACAAATATCTGACGTCAACGACGCAGCCATCTCCTGTAGCGAAACCTGCTACAACACAGACATCGCCAGTAAAGGTGTCAAACACTCAGACACAAGGTGAAAAGCAAAAGGAGGTCCCAAAAGCGGCTGCCTCAAAAGCAGCTAACTCAAAACCGGCTGCATCAACACCGGTGGCCCCAAAGCAGGCGGCTTCAATAAAAGTAGCCTCACTGCCGGGAGGCTCGGTAGCAAGGACCTCGCCACCGAAGGCTTCGCCTTCAGTAGCCTCATCAAGTAAGACACAAACTCTTAAACCGGTGCTAGCTAGCAAGCTAAAGCCCGGTAAAGAAGGTTGCCAGAACATCGGGCAAACCACCCAGGCAACAACAAGTAGGGTGGACAATTCAGAAGCGAAGAGAAACAATGGATTAAAATCCAAGTTTAAACCGCAGACCAGAAACAAACCTTCAAACCAGTTGACTGACTGGCAACTGGTAAAGCGGAAAAAGGCCCCGAGGACCAATAAGCAAAAACCAGCGCCACATCGTACGCTGCTTATAAAGAAAGGCGAGAAGAGCTCCCATGCAGACATCTTGCGAGATATCAAAAATGATCCCACCTTGCAGGATATAGGCAAAAAAGTCAATAAGATCCGACGAACAGCTAAGGGAGATCTCCTGTTTTTATTCGAGAAGGCAGACGCTCAGGAGATGGAGCGCTACTGTAACGCCATCAAGAATAAGCTCCCAAGCGGCGCCACTGTACAATCTCGAATACCGCAAATCGAGATTGAAATTAAAGACCTGGATGAGATCAGTACAAAGGAAGACGTGGTAAAGCTGCTCAAAGATAATATCGACGGCCTGGCAGAGATCACTGAGGAGGCAGTGAAATCACTTCGACGGGCATATAGATCAACACAAACGGCAGTTGTTTGTCTCCCAGAGGTCCAGGCCAAGAAATCCATCGCACTTGGAAAGCTGAAACTTGCGTGGGGCACAGTACGTGTTCGCGAGAGGATCAGCCTTCGACGGTGCTTCAAATGCTGGCACTTTGGGCACAACGCCCAGGCGTGCAGAGGCAAGACTGACCGAAGCAGTTGTTGTCACAGATGCGGAGGCGCTGGTCACAATGCCTCGGCTTGTCAACAACCTGCCAAGTGCTTACTCTGCAAAGAGAAAGATAGTAGGTCAGACTGCCGGCACGTTGCGGGTAGTTGGAAATGTCCGATCTACCAACAGGCGATGAGAGCAGCACAAGCCCGTAAATGAAAGTACTGCAACTCAACCTCAACCATTGCGAAGCAGCCCAAGACCTACTGGTACAGCGGGTGCGGAAATTAGATTGCGACGTAGCCATAATCTGCGAGCAGTACAAAAACTTCGACACCCTGTCCTGGGTAAATGACACAACGGACAGAGCAGCGATATGGGCTTGCGGTAAACTTCCGTTCCAACAACTCCCAAATACCCCCGAACCATGGCTTGTGAGAGCCAAAGTGGGAGGGGTTCACTCCTATAGCTGTTATGCACCTCCTAGTGCACAGCTCGAGGAGTTCGAGTTATTCTTGGACACCTTGGCGGAGGATGTACGGAAGCGTGAATCGGTCGCCATCGCAGGTGATTTCAACGCCTGGGCAATGGACTGGGGATGCCGGGAAACGAGCGCGAGAGGACGAGCTCTCCTTGAGACCATGTCTTCGCTCAACCTGGTACTCCTCAACACAGAAGCCGTAAGCACATATCGCAAAGGCACAGCCAGCTCCATTATCGATGTGACATTCGTTAGCAGCAACCTAATTAAAGGGGACTGTGAGTGGCGGGTCGATGAGGAGTTTACTAATAGCGACCACCAAGCTATTATAAGGGAAATCAACACCACTCCCAAAAGAATATTGTGTGTCAGTCGTGCGAGGTCACAGCCAGTCGGTTGGAACAAAAATGCTTTCGATGCTGAGTCATTCGCCTTGGTTATGGAGCAGGAACCATTGTCAATAGCAACAAGCGCAGAAGCCACTGCCAAAGAGGTAATGACAAGCGTTGTCAAGTCCTGCGATGCTTCCATGCCAAGGAGACGGCAGAACAACAGCCGCCCACCAGTTTACTGGTGGAACGACACGATCTCACAACACCGACGAGAGTGTCTCAAAGCACGAAGGCTGCATCAACGAGCGCGGAGACGCGACAGGGTCACAACAGAAGAACTAAGGCTCGACTATGAGATCAAAAGACAACAACTACGAAGAGCCATTCTCTCAAGCAAGAGATCCTACTGGAAGGAGTTGTGTAACGAAGTTAATCAAGATCCATGGGGAAAACCGTATAAAATCGTGATGCATAAAATTAAGGCCCCTCCCATGACATCAACGAACTGCCCCGAATCATTGCACCGCATTGTCACTCACTTGTTTCCTGCGAAGCCTGAGCTACCCGCTTATCCTTCGTGGCAGGTGAGGGACGAAGATATACCATCAGTGACTATGAGTGAGCTGATGGGCGCGTGCAACCGGCTCCAAAACGGTAAGGCTCCCGGTCCAGATGGCATACCTAACATCGCGCTAAAATGCGCCATAGCCAATAGGCCTGACATGTTTCTACACATGTATGAGACCTGCCTAAAGCAGGGGGTTTTCCCGACTAAGTGGAAAAAGCAGAGGCTTGTGCTCCTCCCTAAAGGGGGAAAGAAACCTCCCGACGAACCGTCATCAAATCGTCCCCTCTGTATGTTGGACTCTGCGGGAAAACTCCTTGAAAGGATAATAGCAGATAGGCTGGAGCCCTACGTTGAGCCGAAACTTTCCACCAACCAATTCGGGTTCAGAAAGAGGAGATCAACCATCGATGCCGTGAAGCTCGTTACCAGCATCGCCAGAGAGACTATCTCGGGAAAGAGATGGAGAAGAGGTGGAAAAAAGTACTGTCTAATAGCCACCCTGGATATCAAGAACGCCTTTAACTCGGCCCGCTGGGACCGCATTTTGGAGGCTCTTGTCAGGATGGAAGTTCCGCAGTACTTGCGCAGAATGGTTTCAGCGTATTTCAAGGAACGCATCTTGTTGTACCAAACTGAAAATGGGCAAGTAGACTATAAGATCACAGGAGGTGTACCTCAGGGCTCTGTTCTTGGCCCCCTCTTATGGAACGTAATGTACAACGGCCTGCTCCTGCTCGGTCTGCCTGAGGGCGTCAGGCTAGTGGCATTCGCCGATGATGTGGCATTGATCATAGTGCGCAAGCACATAGAGGAGATACAAACAACCTTCTCATTCGCTATAGCCACAATTCAGCATTGGATGCTCGCAGCGGACTTGAGTTTAGCAGAACAAAAGACCGAAACACTTCTTGTTAGCAGCCGAAAGGCAAGGGAAACCATCACCCTCAAAATAGGCGACTCCTACATACAGTCGCAGCCCTTCATCAGCTATTTGGGGGTGCTCCTGGATGCACGGCTCAACTTCAAAGAGCACATAATCGCGGCCAGCAAGAAAGCAGCTGGGGTACAGGGGGCATTATCTAGAATAATGCCGAATGTCGGAGGCCCTAGACAGATAAGAAGACAGCTACTGGCAACAGTAACTACTTCTGTTTTGTTGTACGGGGCACCGGTATGGGAGAAATCGCTCGAGCTACCATCGTACCGCCGGAAAATGAAATCAGTCCAGCGGCTCTCAGCGATTCGAGCAGCATCATCCTACCGCACTGTGTCTTACGAGGCGGTGAGTGTGATTGCCTCTACCCTACCAATCGACATCCTGGCTGCAGAAAGGGGACGGCTTTATCGCAGAAAGTTAGAGAAAGACCAACCGACAGGAAACAGCGATGAAAGAGCCATGAGTCTAGGGCAATGGCAGGAGAGGTGGGACAGCTCTACTAAAGGCCGGTGGACATATCGACTGATACCTAACATCAGTCGTTGGGTCAACCGCCAGCATGGGGAGGTTGGGTTCTACATCACTCAACTCCTGACTGGACATGGATGCTTTCGAGCATACCTGCACAGGTTCAGGAGGGCAAACTCCTCAAACTGCCCACACTGTACGGACGTGATAGAGGACGCGGAACACGTGTTCTTCTCCTGCCCCCGGTTTCAGGATCAACGTGCTGAAGTGGAGAGGATTCTGGAGACTAATATCGTTCCAGAACAATTAGTAGAAGCCATGCTGAAGGGCCCCCAAGCCTGGAACTTGGTATCAGATTACGCGGAGACTATCCTCAAAGAACTCCGCAATACGTTCGAGGAGTAGGCTTTAGAGGCTTTCAATGTAAGAGCAGTAAACATTTGCAATGAACCACCCTTGCGAAGTAGTATTGAGTAAGAGTGCCGCAGGGTACCATGGTTGTAGGAGAAAGAGGTTAGGGTTTTAGCGGGTATACGGTATACTGGTTTCAATGCAACGATTTACTCTTGCTTTGAAGTCATTGCATCGGGAGTCCCGCACGACGGCCAGCACGTGCTAGCTAAGTACGGAATGTATTTCCCCCCTCTTCGGATAAAAAAAACACACACACACACATATATATATATATATATATATATATATATATATATATATATATATATTAGTATTATTATATTTTTTTAAGATTTAATTTTTTTTATTAGCCGTATGATCACCTTTCTTGATGTGCACATATATCGTGATATTGATAGATATTTGTTTGTTAATTCATTTGGTTTGATTGTTTTTATCACTGTTTCGTTTTCGTCCTTTATTCGGCTAGACTGGCTTACTAGATCTCAGGTTCATTCAAAGTGCATATTTTCTGGCAGCTTTAATTTATTTGGATGAACTTTTTGCGTTTTTTTTTCTGTATGGTCTGCCAATCTACAGCATATATCCTGTTTATGACTAGAGTATTTTTCGCCTCACTTGACAAGTGTTTCCACCAAACATTTGTTTTGTGTTTCATGCTATGGCAGCATATCTATGAATTAATTTCAAAAGTTAAACTAACCGGTTTCTGTTCATTTATTTCACAACAATGTATTATTTAATTTTTACAGTCTATAACATATTTGCAAGATTAAAAGTATGGAATCACGTCAAAACTTCAGTTAAGTATTTACATTTTGTTGCAAAAATAGTCATTTCAATATTGCCAGTGTGTCAAATTTCTATATACTAGCTGTCGCCTAGTGGTCGAAATTCGACCAATTGTGTCAATATCTCTGGTAGATAAAATAACCTGAAAATCTTATCGTGACATTCTATTCTAAGACTTTAGGGAGAACAGCAATTACACGGATCGGATCCAGATTCGGAACATCTGTGTCATAGTTTTCTCGAAAATCCTAGATGTCGGTCTTACATCTCGCTTCTACAAATAAGTAAAGAAATTCAACTGTTTTTCATATATAATTCATAGGACTTTATTTGTTTTCAAATTCGTAATTCTTAATTTAATATGACAACAAAGCAACTGCTAATGGGCTACCCTACATATTTATTTTTTCTAACCTCCCTGTTTAGCTATAATTGCACTGAATTCTCAAACATTTATTAAAATCCTCATTATAATAATTTAATCTCATTATATATTTCCACCACCCTGTATATGCAACTGCTCATGGACTACGCATAATATTTTTTAACATTTTTGAACCACCCGGTAAATCATTCTGTATATGCCACTGTCTATGAGCCATCGTATTTACTATTTTTGTTTATGAAATTTTTAACGATATTCTGTAGCTATAATTCTACTCTGACCTATATTTCAATCAGCATATATATATATGGAACTCTTCGTGGGCTACTCTATAAATCATTTCCGTTTCTAACATTTTTTATCATCATCCTGTATATCTATAATTCCTCTCACCCTATATTTCATCTACCCTATATATACAACTGCTTATGGGTTACGAAATGTTGCATTTCCCTTTCCGCCACCCTGTATATGCATCTCTGTATAATATTCTTTGCAACACCCTGTATAACTGTAATTCTACTGCACCTTCTATTCCAAGAACCCTGTAAATGCAACCGCTTCCCTATATAATTATTTTATTAGTTATAATTGCACTCTACTCTGTATTTTAAACACCCTACATATGCAACTGCTTATGTGTCACCCAGGAAAAAAATGATTTTGAACATATCTGGAATCGCCCTGTAATATTACAATATATACAACGATTACTTTACCACTAAACAATAACAACATTTGCATGCCACTTCCAGTAGTACATGCTCTAAGTATAAACAGCATTGGTCCCTCTATATATAATTACTCAATGTTTTGAGTCTGGGGGCGGCGGCACATTCAACTGTTTGGCGTTGACATTATGACGTAAACAATGAATTTTTATTATATTTTATTTAATGAATGAACCATTATTATAAATTAGTATTAGCATTTTGTACTGAAGGTCGTCAGTAGCTACAAAAATGAAGAAAATCGGTTGAGAGACAGAGGAGAAAATGGTACCTAATCGTTTTGTCTTTGCCTATTTATATATAGATTATTCTGATTTTGGGTGGTTTAGACTTTCTTTGAACATGTGACACATCTTGTCTAATTATTTCAGCGGTGTTCGCATCTAATTTTGAAACTGCTGTTTCCACGCCACATATTATGCTCTCTGTTGGTATGTGAAATCTACCTCGATTGGCGTGTTGGCTAAGGGATTCAATTACGCTATTGCTCCCTCTCACATTTCAACAGGAAGCATAATATGTGGCGTGGAAACAGCAGTTTCAAAATTAGATGCAAACAACGCTGAAATAATTAGACAAGATGTGTCACATGTTCTAAGAAAGTCTAAACCACCCAAAAGGAACCTATCTATAGAAGAAAATGAGGCCTTGAAACAACTTCGCCTCAACAAGGACATTGTCATTCTACCTGCGGATAAAGGAAATCCGACTGTAATTTTAGATACAGCGGATTATTTAAACAAAATTCAAACATTGCTACAAGATCCAGCATATAAACAAATTACTACCGACCCAACAACCTATCTGGAGAAAACAACTGAGGCCAAAATCCAAGCAAGTAGGATTGACAAAAATCTCCAACTGCAACTCATTACGCGTGAAAAGTCATTGAGATATCCGAAATTCTATGGGTTGCCAAAAGTACATACAGAAGGTGCACCTTTGAGGCCAATAGTAACTTCAATTGGATCCCCAACACAACAGCTAGCCAAATACCTAGCCCAACAACTTCAACCGTTTGCAGAGGGGGCAGACTAATATGTCAAAAATTCGACACATTTCATCGAAATACTTAGAAAAATGGTTTTACAACCTGAGTGTCTTCTGGTCAGTTTTGACTTAGTGTCCCTTTTCACCAACATCCCTATCGAAGAAGCCTTGGATATCATAATAGAAAAATACATAGTACCTCAACTCCTTGTAGACTTAACAAGGCACTGCCTGATGAACACCTATTTTGTTTACGAGAACCAACGATACAAACAAGTGGAAGGAGCTCCAATGGGATCGCCACTCTCATCAGTTATAGCGAACCTTTTTATGGAGAACTTTGAGGAGCTGGCACTAAGAACAGCAACTCTTAAACCCAGTTTATGGTTGCGATATGTGGATGATACTTTTGTGATTTGGCCACATGGGCGGGAACATCTCAACACCTTTTTAGACTACCTTAATGGCATCCATTACAAAATAAAATGCACCATGGAGGTTGAAGCCAACAATCAACTACCATTCCTTCATGTTCTCATAAATAGGAAGGGAGATGGAACCCTTGGTTATACAGTATATAGGAAAGCAACTCACACCAACAGATACCTTCATGCTAATTCTCATCTCCACCCAGCCCAACTACAAGCCGTCGTTAAAACTTTAGTAACCAGATCACAAAGACTAGGTGACCAGGACAACATCAAACAGGAAATGGACAGTTTAAAAACAGCTCTGAGACAAAACGGATTTACAGACCGAAATATACAAAGAGCCCTAAAGGCAAAACCGAGACAAACAGACGAGGAGCATGAGACACCAATAACCACGGCTTATTTACCGTATGTCAAGGGGACCACGGACAGTATTGCAAGAATTCTACGGAGACACAATATCGATACTATTTTCAATACAGACAGAAAAATAAGCACGGTGTTGAGGACTCCGAAGACGAGGATCCCTTTAGAACAACAGGGAGTGTACGAGATTCCATGTGCAGACTGTCATAAAACCTATGTGGGGCAAACTAAAGAAGAGTTCAAGCTAGACGTGATGAACACCAAAACGCTGTAAGAAAGCAAGAAAAAAACAACATCCATTGCGGAACACGCCACTACGATGTCACACCGATTAGACTTTGAGAACACCAGAGCACTGGCAAATATAGAACACCCGAAATCAAGATTCGTAAGAGAGGCAATTGAAATAGCAATGAAATTCAGAACTTATCGAATTGTTCGAAAATCCTATTAAACACCGTACCGGCCCGTACCCGTCCAATAACAACTCAACCGGAAACAACAAATCAACAGGATGGAGCCGTGCCCAATGAGCGCCAAGGGCCAATCACACGCAGCCGTTCACGGTGTCAACCCATAGGCGCCGAGCCGCGACTATATAACAGCGCGCTCGCTTCAGATAATCTTAGTATTCGAGTAACTAGAAGCGAAAGCAGAAGGCTACGAGAATTATGCGAACCGACCTGAAGAGGGCAGATGTGACTCTACCGAAACGTCGTCATTTTACCATCGATCCCGGCAGGGATCAGTTATCAACTACGCGGATGAATTCCCGGAAACCACCTAAAACATTTAGTGCCCGCGAAATCTTAAAAACAAATATATATATATATATATATATATATATATATATATATATATATATAACTCAATTTCCATTTAAAATTTGCTTCCTAAGTTATCCGAAATTAATAAAAAATTAGAGGATCCTTCTTAATTTTTTAGCATAATTTGACGAAGAAACGCAAAATCAAAAACACATTTTCTTTGCCAATTTTTTTCATCTATACAACTGTAAACTTTCCAGATATAACTCTAAATAGAGCTGAGCTTTTTTCTTATTGTTTATGTCTTTAAAATAAACTCTTAACATATCTCGTTTTTCTTAAAACAACAAGCGACCCACTCGACATTACAGCGAAGGGGCTGAGACAACACAGACCAATCTCATTAAGAATGGCAAGTTGGCGAAACGTCTGCTAGATTCAAACTCGATTCGAACGAATGTATTCCCGGATGAATATCGCTTCATATTTTTCCATCCGTGAAAGCCTACTATTAGACACACACACACACACACACCCCGGGGTGGTTGTTGGTCCACTACCGGGCGCCTCCCCAGGTGGCGGATAGGGGAACGCTCTCCAGCAATGGGGAGTACTGAGGATTTCCTCAGGGCGGACCAAAATCAAATAGGGGAAGGAACCCCGAAAATAAACCATTTATGGATATGGGTGATAAGGTGAACTTAATACCCCAGGTGGGTACCTCTGCAGAGGATAATCCCACCACCGGTTCCGATCGAGTGAAAGCCTCGGTGGCCGGTGCACGCTCCACGGATTCTGGGGGGAGCGAATTATCACTGGTTCCATCACATAGTGACAAGAAGAAGAACACTAGTAATGGTACAACATCGACCATTAAAACTAGAGCTGGCAGCAAGACACAATCCAGCCAAGTCCTCCAAAAGGCGGATAGTGGGGTTGACGTCCCCCAAGGGACAACAAATGAGAGTGGCGCTCCAAACAAATTAGGAGCAAAGATCGATGAGCTCTTGACGTTCATTGGGCCTAGGCACAATGTACATCATGAGATCAAGAAACTGGCACACGCCATTAAGTTAGAATATGACAAATATCTGACGTCAAAGACGCGGCCATCTCCTGTAGCGAAACCTGCTACAACACAGATGTCGCCACTAAAGGTGTCAAACACTCAGACACAAGGTGGAAAGCAAAAGGAGGTCCCAAAAGCGGCTGCCTCAAAAGCAGCTAACTCAAAACCCGCTGCATCAACACCGGCGGCCCCAAAGCAGGCGGCTTCAATAAAAGTAACCTCTGTAGCAAGGACCTCGCCACCGAAGGTCTCGCCTTCAGTAGCCTCATCAAGTAAGGCACCACCACCTAAAACTCTTAAACCGGTGCTAGCTAGCAAGCTAAAGCCCGGTAAAGAAGGTTGCCAGAACATCGGGCAAACCACCCAGGGAACAACAAGTAGGGTGGTCAATTCAGAAGCGGAGAGAAACAATGGATTAAAATCCAAGTTTAAACCGCAGATCAAAAACCAACCTTCAAACCAGTCGACTGACTGGCAAGTGGTAAAGAGGAAAAAGGCCCCGAGGACCAATATGCAAAAACCAGCGCCACATTGTACGCTGCTTATAAAGAAAGGCGAGAAGAGCTCCCATGCAGATATCTTGCGAGGTATCAAGAATGATCCCACCTTGCAGGATATAGGCAAAAAAGTCAATAAGATCCGACGAACAGCTAAGTGAGATCTCCTTTTGTTATTCGCGAAGGCAGACGCTCAGGAGATGGAGCGCTATTGTAACGCCATCAAGAATAAGCTCCCTAGCGGGGCCACTGTACAATCTCGAATACCGCAAATCGAGATTGAAATTAAAGACCTGGACGAGATCAGTACCAAGGAAGACGTAGTAAACCTGCTCAAAGATAATATCGACGGCCTGGCAGAGATCACTGAGGAGGCAGTGAAATCACTTCGACGGGCATATAGATCAACACAAACGGCAGTTGTTTGTCTACCAGAGGTCCAGGCCAAGAAAGCAATCGCACTTGGAAAGCTGAAACTTGCGTGGGGCACAGTACGTGTTCGCGAGAGGATCAGCCTTCGACGGTGCTTCAAATGCTGGCACTTTGGGCACAACGCACAAGCGTGCAGAGGCAAGACTAATCGAAGCAGTTGTTGTCACAGATGCGGAGGCGCTGGTCACAATGCCTCGGCTTGTCAACAACCTGCCAAGTGCTTACTCTGCAAAGAGAAAGATAGTAGGTCAGACTGCCGGCACGTTGCGGGTAGTTGGAAATGTCCGATCTACCAACAGGCGATGAGAGCAGCACAAGCCCGTAAATAAAGTACTGCAACTCAACCTCAACCATTGCGAAGCAGCCCAAGACCTACTGGTACAGCGGGTGCGGGAATTGGATTGCGACGTAGCCATAATCTGCGAGCAGTACAAAAACTTCGACACCCAGTCCTGGGTAAATGACACAACGGACAGAGCAGCGATATGGGCTTGCGGTAAACTTCCGTTCCAACAACTCCCAAATACCCCCGAACCATGGCTTGTGAGAGCCAAAGTGGGAGGGGTTCACTTCTATAGCTGCTATGCACCTCCTAGTGCACAGCTCGAGGAGTTCGAGTTATTCTTGGACACCTTGGCGGAGGATGTACGGAAGCGTGAATCGGTCGCCATCGCAGGTGATTTCAACGCCTGGGCAATTGATTGGGGATGCCGGGAAACGAGCGCGAGAGGACGAGCTCTCCTTGAGACCATGTCTTCGCTCAACCTGGTACTCCTCAACACAGGAGCCGTAAGCACATATCGCAAAGGCACTGCCAGCTCCATTATCGACGTGACATTCGTTAGCAGCAACCTAATTAAAGGGGGCTGTGAGTGGCGGGTCGATGAAGAGTTTACTAATAGCGACCACCAAGCTATTATTTGGGAAATCAACACCACTCCCAAACGAAGAAGATTGTGTGCCAGTCGTGCGAGGTCACAGCCAGTCGGTTGGAACAAAAATGCTTTCGATGCTGAATCATTCGCCTTGGTTATGGAGCAGGAACCATTGTCAATAGCAACAAGCGCAGAAGCCACTGCCAAAGAGGTAATGACAAGCGTTGTCAAGTCCTGCGATGCTTCCATGCCAAGGAGACGGCAGAACAACAGCCGCCCACCAGTTTACTGGTGGAACGACTCGATCTCACAACACCGACGAGAGTGTCTCAAAGCACGAAGGCTGCATCAACGAGCACGGAGACGCGACAGGGTCACAACAGAAGAACTAAGGCTCGACTATGAGATCAAAAGACAACAACTACGAAGAGCCATTCTCTCAAGCAAGAGATCCTACTGGAAGGAGTTGTGTGACGAAGTTGACCAAGATCCATGGGGAAAACCGTATAAAATCGTGATGCATAAAATCAAGGCCCCCTACATGACATCAACGAACTGCTCCGAATCATTGCACCGCATTGTCACTCACTTGTTTCCTGCGAAGCCTGAGCTACCCGCTTATCCTTCGTGGCAGGTGAGGGACGAAGATATACCATCAGTGACTATGAGCGAGCTGATGGGCGCGTGCAACCGGCTCCAAAACGGTAAGGCTCCCGGTCCAGATGGCATACCAAACATCGCGCTAAAATGCGCCATAGCCAATAGGCCTGACATGTTTCTACACATGTATGAGACCTGCCTAAAGCAGGGGGTTTTCCCGAATAAGTGGAAAAAGCAGAGGCTTGTGCTCCTACCTAAAGGGGGAAAGAAACCTCCAGACGAACCGTCATCATATCGTCCCCTCTGTATGTTGGACTCTGCGGGAAAACTCCTTGAAAGAATAATAGCAGATAGACTGGAGCCCTACGTTGAGCCAAAACTTTCCACCAACCAATTCGGTTTCAGAAAGGGGAGATCAACCATCGATGCCGTGACACTCGTTACCAACATCGCCAGAGAGGCTATCTCGGGAAAGAGATGGAGAAGAGGTGGAAAAAAGTACTGTCTAATAGCCACCCTGGATATCAAGAACGCCTTTAACTCGGCCCGCTGGGACCGCATTTTGGAGGCTCTTGCCAGGATGGAAGTTCCTCAGTACTTGCGCAGAATGGTTTCAGCGTATTTCAAGGACCGCATCTTGTTGTACCAAACTGAAAATGGGCAAGTAGACTATAAGATCACAGGAGGTGTACCTCAGGGCTCTGTTTTGGGCCCCCTCTTATGGAACGTAATGTACAACGACCTGCTCCTGCTCGGACTGCCTGAGGGCGTCAGGCTAGTGGCATTCGCCGATGACGTGGCATTGATCATAGTGCGCAAGCACATAGAGGAGATACAAACAACCTTCTCATTCGCTATAGCCACAATTCAGCATTGGATGCTCTCAGCGGACTTGAGTTTAGCAGAGCAAAAGACCGAAACACTCCTTGTTAGCAGTCGAAAGGCAAGGGAAACCATCACCCTCAAAATAGGCGACACCTACATACAGTCGCAGCCCTTCATCAGCTATTTGGGGGTGTTCCTGGACACACGGCTCAACTTCAAAGAGCACATAATCGCGGCCAGCAAGAAAGCAGCTGGGGTACAGGGGGCATTATCTAGAATAATGCCGAATGTCGGAGGCCCTAGACAGATAAGAAGACAGCTACTGGCAACAGTGACTACTTCTGTTTTGTTGTACGGGGCACCGGTATGGGAGAAATCGCTCGAGCTACCATCGTACCGCCGGAAAATGAAATCAGTCCAGCGGCTCTCAGCGATTCGAGTGGCATCATCCTACCGCACTGTGTCTTACGAGGCGGTGAGTGTGATTGCCTCTACCCTGCCAATCGACATCCTGGCTGCAGAAAGGGGACGGCTTTATCGCAGAAAGTTAGAAAAAGACCAGCCGACAAGAAACAGCGATGAAAGAGCCATGAGTCTAGGGCAATGGCAGGAGAGGTGGGACAGCTCTACTAAAGGCCGGTGGACATATCGATTGATACCTAACATCAGTCGTTGGGTCAACTGCCAGCATGGGGAGGTTGGGTTCTACATCAGTCAACTCCTGACTGGACATGGATGCTTTCGAGCATACCTGCACAGGTTCAGGAGGGCAAACTCCCCAAACTGCCCACACTGTACGGACGTGGTAGAGGACGCGGAACACGTGTTCTTCTCCTGCCCCCGGTTTCAGGATCAACGTGCCGAAGTGGAGAGGATTCTGGAGACTAATATCGTTCCAGAACAATTAGTAGAAGCCATGCTGAAGGGCCCCCAAGCCTGGAAGTTGGTATCAGATTACGCGGAGACTATCCTCAAAGAACTACGCAATACCTTCGAGGAGTAGGCTTTAGAGGCTTTCAATGTAAGAGCAGTTAACATCTGCAATGAACCACCCTTGCGAAGTAGTATTGACAAAGAGTGCCGCAGGGGACCATGGTTGTAGGAGAAAGAGGTTAGGGTTTTAGCGGGTATACGGTATACTGGTTTCAATGCAACGATTTACTCTTGCTTTGAAGTCATTGCATCGGGAGTCCCGCACGACGGCCAGCACGTGCTAGCTAAGTACGCAATGTATTTCCCCCCTCTTCGGATAAAAAAAAAACACACACACACACACATGGTGAACTTAATACCCCAGGCGGGTACCTCTGCAGAGGATAATCCCGCCACCGGTTCCGATCGAGTGAAAGCCTCGGTGGCCGGTGCACGCTCCACGGATTCTGGGGGGAGCGAATTATCACTGGTTCCGTCACATAGTGACAAGAAGAAGAACACTAGTAATGGTACAACATCGACCATTAAAACTAGAGCTGGCAGCAAGACACAATCCAGCCAAGTCCTCCAAAAGGCGGATAGTGGGGTTGACGTCCCCCAAGGGACAACAAATAAGAGTGGCGCTCCAAACAAATTAGGAGCAAAGATCGATGAGCTCTTGACGTTCATTGGGCCTAGGCACAATGTACATCATGAGATCAAGAAACTGGCACACGCCATTAAGTTAGAATATGACAAATATCTGACGTCAAAGACGCGGCCATCTCCTGTAGCGAAACCTGCTACAACACAGACGTCGCCACTAAAGGTGTCAAACACTCAGACACAAGGTGGAAAGCAAAAGGAGGTCCCAAAAGCGGCTGCCTCAAAAGCAGCTAACTCAAAACCAGCTGCATCAACACCGGCGGCCCCAAAGCAGGCGGCTTCAATAAAAGTAACCTCTGTAGCAAGGACCTCGCCACCGAAGGTCTCGCCTTCAGTAGCCTCATCAAGTAAGGCACCACCACCTAAAACTCTTAAACCGGTGCTAGCTAGCAAGCTAAAGCCCGGTAAAGAAGGTCGCCAGAACATCGGGCAAACCACCCAGGGAACAACAAGTAGGGTGGTCAATTCAGAAGCGGAGAGAAACAATGGATTAAAATCCAAGTTTAAACCGCAGACCAAAAACCAACCTGCAAACCAGTCGACTGACTGGCAAGTGGTAAAAAAGGAAAAAGGCCCCGAGGACCAATAAGCAAAAACCAGCGCCACATTGTACGCTGCTTATAAAGAAAGGCGAGAAGAGCTCCCATGCAGATATCTTGCGAGGTATCAAGAATGATCCCACCTTGCAGGATATAGGCAAAAAAGTCAATAAGATCCGACGAACAGCTAAGGGAGATCTACTTTTGTTATTCGCCAAGGCAGACGCTCAGGAGATGGAGCGCTATTGTAACGCCATTAAGAATAAGCTCCCAAGCGGGGCCACAGTATAATCTCGAATACCGCAAATCGAGATTGAAATTAAAGACTTGGACGAGATCAGTACCAAGGAAGACGTAGTAAACCTGCTCAAAGATAATATCGACGGCCTGGCAGAGATCACTGAGGAGGCAGTGAAATCACTTCGACGGGCATATAGATCAACACAAACGGCAGTTGTTTGTCTCCCAGAGGTCCAGGCGAAGAAAGCCATCGCACTTGGTAAGCTGAAACTCGCCTGGGGCACAGTACGTGTTCGCGAGAGGATCAGCCTTCGACGGTGCTTCAAATGCTGGCACTTTGGGCACAACGCCCAGGCGTGCAGAGGCAAGACTGACCGAAGCAGTTGTTGTCACAGATGCGGAGGCGCTGGTCACAATGCCTCGGCTTGTCAACAACCTGCCAAGTGCTTACTCTGCAAAGAGAAAGATAGTAGGTCAGACTGCCGGCACGTTGCGGGTAGTTGGAAATGTCCGATCTACCAACAGGCGATGAGAGCAGCACAAGCCCGTAAATGAAAGTACTGCAACTCAACCTCAACCATTGCGAAGCAGCCCAAGACCTACTGGTACAGCGGGTGCGGGAATTGGATTGCGACGTAGCCATAATCTGCGAGCAGTACAAAAACTTCGACACCCTGTCCTGGGTAAATGACACAACGGACAGAGCAGCGATATGGGCTTGCGGTAAAGTTCCGTTCCAACAACTCCCAAATACCCCCGAACCATGGCTTGTGAGAGCCAAAGTGGGAGAGGTTCACTTCTATAGCTGCTATGCACCTCCTAGTGCACAGCTCGAGGAGTTCGAGTTATTCTTGGACACCTTGGCGGAGGATGTACGGAAGCGTGAATCGGTCGCCATCGCAGGTGATTTCAACGCCTGGGCAATTGACTGGGGATGCCGGGAAACGAGCGCGAGAGGACGAGCTCTCCTTGAGACCATGTCTTCGCTCAACCTGGTACTCCTCAACACAGGAGACGTAAGCACATATCGCAAAGGCACAGCCAGCTCCATTATCGATGTGACATTCGTTAGCAGCATCCTAATTAAAGGGGGCTGCGAGTGGCGGGTCGATGAGGAGTTTACTAATAGCGACCACCAAGCTATTATATGGGAAATCAACACCACTCCCAAACGAAGATTGTGTGTCAGTCGTGCGAGGTCACAGCCAGTCGGTTGGAACAAAAATGCTTTCGATGCTGATTCATTCGCCTTGGTTATGGAGCAGGAACCATTGTCAATAGCAACAAGCGCAGAAGCCACTGCCAAAGAGGTAATGACAAGCGTTGTCAAGTCCTGCGATGCATCCATGCCAAGGAGACGGCAGAACAACAGCCGCCCACCAGTTTACTGGTGGAACGACACGATCTCACAACACCGACGAGAGTGTCTCAAAGCACGAAGGCTGCATCAACGAGCACGGAGACTCGACAGGGTCACAACAGAAGAACTAAGGCTCGACTATGAAATCAAAAGACAACAACTACGAAGAGCCATTCTCTCAAGCAAGAGATCCTACTGGAAGGAGTTGTGTGACGAAGTTGACCAAGATCCATGGGGAAAACCGTATAAAATCGTGATGCATAAAATCAAGGCCACCCCCATGACATCAACGAACTGCCCCGAATCATTGCACCGCATTGTCACTCACTTGTTTCCTGCGAAGCCTGAGCTACCCGCTTATCCTTCGTGGCAGGTGAGGGACGAAGATATACCATCAGTGACTATGAATGAGCTGATGGGCGCGTGCAACCGGCTCCAAAACGGTAAGGCTCCCGGTCCAGATGGCATACCTAACATAGCGCTAAAATGCGCCATAGCCAATAGGCCTGACATGTTTCTACACATGTATGAGACCTGCCTAAAGCAGGGGGTTTTTCCGACTAAGTGGAAAAAGCAGAGGCTTGTGCTCCTACCTAAAGGGGGAAAGAAACCTCCAGACGAACCGTCATCATATCGTCCCCTCTGTATGTTGGACTCTGCGGGAAAACTCCTTGAAAGAATAATAGCAGATAGGCTGGAGCCCTACGTTGAGCCAAAACTTTCCACCAACCAATTCGGGTTCAGAAAGGGGAGATCAACCATCGATGCCGTCACACTCGTTACCAACATCGCCAGAGATGCTATCTCGGGAAAGAGATGGAGAAGAGGTGGAAAAAAGTACTGTCTAATAGCCACCCTGGATATCAAGATCGCCTTTAACTCGGCCCGCTGGGACAGCATTTTGGAGGCTCTTGCCAGGATGGAAGTTCCGCAGTACTTGCGCAGAATGGTTTCAGCGTATTTCAAGGACCGCATTTTGTTGTACCAAACTGAAAATGGGCAAGTAGACTATAAGATCACAGGAGGTGTACCTCAGGGCTCTGTTCTTGGCCCCCTCTTATGGAACGTAATGTACAACGACCTGCTCCTGCTCGATCTGCCTGAGGGCGTCAGGCTAGTGGCATTCGCCGATGATGTGGCATTGATCATAGTGCGCTAGCACATAGAGGAGATACAAACAACCTTCTCATTCGCTATAGCCACAATTCAGCATTGGATGCTCGCAGCGGACTTGAGTTTAGCAGAACAAAAGACCGAAACACTTCTTGTTAGCAGTCGAAAGGCAAGGAAAACCATCATCCTCAAAATAGGCGACACCTACATACAGTCGCAGCCCTTCATCAGCTATTTGGGGGTGCTCCTGGACACACGGCTCAACTTCAAAGAGCACATAATCGCGGCCAGCAAGAAAGCAGCTGGGGTACAGGGGGCATTATCTAGAATAATGCCGAATGTCGGAGGCCCTAGACAGATAAGAAGACAGCTACTGGCAACAGTAACTACTTCTGTTTTGTTGTACGGGGCACCGGTATGGGAGAAATCGCTCGAGCTACCATCGTACCGCCGGAAAATGAAATCAGTCCAGCGGCTCTCAGCGATTCGAGTGGCATCATCCTACAGCACTGTGTCTTACGAGGCGGTGAGTGTGATTGCCTCTACCCTGCCAATCGACATCCTGGCTGTAGAAAGGGGACGGCTTTATCGCAGAAATTTAGAAAAAGACCAGCCGACAGGAAACAGCGATGAAAGAGCCATGAGTCTAGGGCAATGGCAGGAGAGGTGGGACAGCTCTACTAAAGGCCGGTGGACATATCGATTGATACCTAACATCAGTCGTTGGGTCAACCGCCAGCATGGGGAGGTTGGGTTTTACATCACTCAACTACTGACTGGACATGGATGCTTTCGAGCATACTTGCACAGGTTCAGGAGGGCAAACTCCCCAAACTGCCCACACTGTACGGACGTGGTAGAGGACGCGGAACACGTGTTCTTCTCCTGCCCCTGGTTTCAGGATCAACGTGCTGAAGTGGAGAGGATTCTGGAGACTAATATCGTTCCAGAACAAATAGTAGAAGCCATGCTGAAGGGCCCCCAAGCCTGGAACTTGGTATCAGATTACGCGGAGACTATCCTCAAAGAACTCCGCAATACGTTCGAGGAGTAGGCTTTAGAGGCTTCCAATGTAAGAGCAGTAAACATCTGCAATGAACCACCCTTGCGAAGTAGTATTGAGTAAGAGTGCCGCAAGGGATCATGGTTGTAGGAGAAAGAGGTTAGGGTTTTAGCGGGTATACGGTATACTGGTTTCAAGGCAACGATTTACTCTTGCTTTGAAGTCATTGCATCGGGAGTCCCGCACGACGGCTAGCACGTGCTAGCTAAGTACGCAATGTATTTCCCCCCTCTTCGGATAAAAAAAACACACACACACACACACACACACATATATATATATATATATATTAGTATTATTATATTTTTTTAAGATTTAATTTTTTTTATTAGCCGTATGATCACCTTTCTTGATGTGCACATATATCGTGATATTGATAGATATTTGTTTGTTAATTCATTTGGTTTGATTGTTTTTATCACTGTTTCGTTTTCGTCCCTTATTCGGCTAGACTGGCTTACTAGATCTCAGGTTCATTCAAAGTGCATATTTTCTGGCAGCTTTAATTTATTTGGATTGACTTTTTGCTTTTTTTTTCTGTATGGTCTGCCAATCTGCAGCATATATCCTGTTTATGACTAGAGTATTTTTCGCCTCACTTGCCAAGTGTTTCCACCAAACATTTGTTTTGTGTTTCATGCTATGGCAGCATATCTATGAATTAATTTTAAAAGTTAAACTAACCGGTTTCTGTTCACTTATTTCACAACAATGTATTATTTACCTTTTACAGTCTATAACATATTTGCAAGATTAAAAGTATGGAATCACGTCAAAACTTCAGTTAAGTATTTACATTTTGTTGCAAAAATAGTCATTTCAATATTGCCAGTGTGTCAAATTTCTATATACTAGCTGTCGCCTAGTGGTCGAAATTCGACCAATTGTGTCAATATCTCTGGTAGATAAAATAACCTGAAAATCTTATCGTGACATTCTATCCTAAGACTTTAGGGAGAACAGCAATTACACGGATCGGATCCAGATTCGGAACATCTGTGTGATAGTTTTCTCGAAAATCCTAGATGTCGGTCTTACATCTCGCTTCTACAAATAAGTAAAGAAATTCAAGTGTTTTTCATATATAATTCATAGGACTTTATTTGTGTTCAAATTCGTAATTCTTAATTTAATATGACAACAAAGCAACTGCTAATGGGCTACCCTACGTATTTATTTTTTCTAACCTCCCTGTTTAGCTATAATTGCACTGAATTCTCAAACATTTTTTAAAATCCTCATTATAATAATTTAATCTCATTATGTATTTCCACCACCCTGTATATGCAACTGCTCATGGACTACGCATAATATTTTTTAACATTTTTGAACCACCCGGTAAATCATTCTGTATATGCCACTGTCTATGAGCCATCGTATTTACTCTTTTTGTTTATGAAATTTTTAACGATATTCTGTAGCTATAATTCTACTCTGACCTATATTTCAATCAGCATATATATATATATGGAACTCTTCGTGGGCTACTCTATAAATCATTTCCGTTTCTAACATTTTTTATCATCATCCTGTATATCTATAATTCCTCTCACCCTATATTTCATCTACCCTATATATACAACTGCTTATGGGTTACGAAATGTTGCATTTCCCTTTCCGTCACCCTGTATATGCATCTCTGTATAATATTCTTTGCAACACCCTGTATAACTGTAATTCTACTGCACCTTCTATTCCAAGAACCCTGTAAATTCAACCGCTTCCCTATATAATTATTTTATTAGTTATAATTGCACTCTACTCTGTATTTTAAACACCCTACATATGCAACTGCTTATGTGTCATCCAGGAAAAAAATGATTTTGAACATATCTGGAATCGGCTTGTATAATTATAATATATAACGATTACTTTACCACTAAACAATAACAACTCTTGTATGCCACTTGTACACACATGCACACCAGTAGTATATGCTCTAAGTATAAACAGCATTGGTCCCTCTATATATAATTACTCAATGTTTTGAGTCTGGGGGCGGCGGCACATTCAACTGTTTGGCGTTGACATTATGACGTAAACAATGAATTTTTATTATATTTTATTTAATGAATGAACCATTATTATAAATTAGTATTAGCATTTTGCACTGAAGGTCGTCAGTAGCTACAAAAATGAAGAAAATCGGTTGAGAAACAGAGGAGAAAATGGTACCTAATCGTTTTGTCTTTGCCTATTTATATATAGATTATTCTGATTTTGAACAGAAACGAATTTACCTTATATCTAAACTATTTTAAACTATCTACAAAAGAACAATTTTTAATTTTTAGTTATTGATTATGCTGCCCTTTTTTGTTGTTTTTTATCGTATTGCAATATGCTTCCGTTTCTTTTCTATAAGTATAAATTTGATTACTACCTTCCTGGCTTATTTACCTTATCAAATTCTGCCTCTTAATACATTCTAAAATTTGCAATTATTGAACCCATATGATCTTACCTTTATTAATTTTAATATACTACTATAGTATTTTACCTATTTTTGATTGAGATCGATACTTTTGTAACTACTTTTGAACCATTGCCTGTCCAAATTCACATTTCAATTTAGAATTATCTATTTTCTTTAGAATTTTTATTGATTCACTAGTAATGTTCTTTTTCGTTTAATTATTTTACTGCCTTATTTATCAAAGTTTTCACAACCATGCGAAGATTTTGAAAATTATTGTAGGACTTATGTCAAAGTAAACTTTATGTGTAAGTCTGCATTTTAATTTAATCTATACACTTATTCATACTATATGTTATTAGAATTTGTCTTTGTCCGATTATTTATCTGTTTGTACTACTTAAAATGTCTTTCGTCGCATACTTTTTTCTTATTTCCTGCTTACTATATTTGAATATTGTACTGACTATTTTTGTAAACACTCAATTCACTATTTGAAAGTACTAAACAGTAATTAATTTCCAATTGAGTTTCTACTGTTTACTCCATACTGTATAAATTTGTGTAAATCCTAACTCCCTTTGAAACATTTTGACAACTATTTACACTAGTTTCAATTTTTTAAAAATCCAATGCTCAAGTATGCTTCATTATCAATATCGGCTTGACATTTGTACTCATTTACATTTACCTCATATCTGACTCAAAATAATTGTGTAATGATTTTATATCTATTATACTAGTGTATTAACACGACTCTTAATTTCTGATCATTCATAATATTGTTGCGAAATTTAACTAAGCCGGCCCTGTTTTTATTTCAATACGACATCGATAGCTGTGAGGACAAAAACTTAATCTCGAAATAGCTCGGAAACTGTATAATTGATAATGGATTGTACTGGAGAATTCGATGCTGATTTTAAAAGGAGTAGCCCATCATCGCAGGAGTGAGTTAGTGCGGCGAAGAGCTTATGTTTTGTTATTATTGTGATATTTGAATCAGCTGTTGTGTATATTTGATGTAAATAAAAAGTTTCTAGAAAGTGAGAGTGAATATTAGTTTTTAAATTTTAATTGAACCCACGGAGATTATAACAATATAACCAACTTTGCTAAAATTCTAAAGTTATAGAAATCAGAACGAGAACAGTTTTTTGTCGGCAGATAGGAAGATTACAGGGTCATAATTTAATATACCTATTCAGTGCGTTGGGAAGTTTCCAAATATGTAAATGTGTAAGACTTAACATGTTCATTATTGTTTAATTTACATACAATATGTAAACATCAATTAATACAAGTTTTTAAACAAAATTTCTTTAAGGCAAGCAAGCACTGCAAGTCAAGCATTTTTTGTGATATCTTTCTATTGCTTTTCTACCACCTAGGACAACCAATGTTTCAGAAAATTGGTACAGATATGTTACAAATTAAAATGTTTCTGTATTATCAAAATTGTAGTATGAAATTAATTAAATACAATATCAAAATAACTGTTAATTAACTAACTCATAAAACAGGGTTTTCCAAATAGTGAATATGCAGTGAGTACTTATGTTTGAATCAAATCAAACATTCTTAATCTTGTTATGAAAAATGTATTATTTATATAAAGGTTGGTCTGAAATCTAAAATGACATTATTTACATATCAAGTTTGTTCAATTTTGTAAGAAGTTTGTCACTAAATTTTTATTTTGCTAATAAGTAAAGCAAAACTCAAAATAAAATCAATAGTTTTGTTACTGACAATGACTATACTTGCAGTTCAATATAATCAACTAGTATTTCTTTCACATAATTATATTATCAAATGTGAAAGGAACCTTCAGTCCCTCATACGGGATTACTGTCAATTTCATCCAATATAAGTCATAATTGATTCGGTCCCAATTTTTTTTTTGATGAGTGATGCAAATGAAACCAGATTCATTACTATATATAAATTCATATTCGTTATTTGAACAGTATTTAAATATTCTTTATATGTAATGCTATTGCAATTGTCTAAAAATTTCTCTGGTCCCTCTTGAAGGCACGATAATCTACCATTAAATCTTAAATCACCTCACAATGCTGTTAAGTGCAAGTAATAACTAATTTAAAATATCTGAGAAATGTTCAGAATCTCCCGATTAAAGTTCTTGTATAGCAAGTGTGGGACGGTGGGTGGTAATTCTCGCGGTTCATAATCACGGGTTGTCAAAAGGAAATGGAGATGTAAGTAAGAGACAATAGATCGTTCACTCCCGCATTTGCTTGATAGGTGGAAGAAGAAATGCAGAACGTCTAGTGTTCCTTCGATAATAATAATGCGATACTCTATAAAAGCGGAATGAATTAGCTAGTTTGGCACGTGTGGGAGATAGTCTGGCAATTTCTGATTGAACTTATTAAATATATTAAGTAACTTCATTTGAATCTGACACATGTCGATTTACAATAACAATTTGTTAACCATGACTTCCTTTTCGTTTAACATTGTAGTATATTAAATTGCTGATATGTTCCTGTAAATATAATTATACATCAGCTATATAATTATATTTTAATTGTGATAGTACAGATGCGATTGATATACATTTCAATTCTAAATGTGTTGATAGATACTTTTTAAAACCTCATACCTTTATTTTTGACCATTATATTTCTAATAAGTGATTTCTCATTTGGCTTGATAAATCAGAATTTTCTATATTTGTGCACTTATTACTTTGTTGATTTTGAGTTAAAAATATAGTTTTTTGGGAAACATTGAACTGATTTATTTATTTATCACTTGTAACAATGGAACTTGGAACTTTTTTGTGGGTAAGTAAATGAATCGTGTATCTTTTTTAAACACATGAATGAAATCTCCAATATAAGAATGATATCAATCGATAATGGGAAAACTGTATTTACGAATTTAATAAAAATTTACTGGTATCACTTTTCTATTGGGGGAATCCACTTAAAATGTTTTCAAGCATGTGCCACTTCCGGTTATACCGGAAGTTGATACCAATTTCCTTATTTCAAATAGAACACCCTATAAGTTATTGCAATTCTGAATTCTACGGGTAATTTTAAGACTAATTCATGTATACTTAATATCATCCCTTTTCGAGATATTCGAAAATGTTTATTAAAATTGAAATTTTAAGGCCTTCAGATAAATGCCAATTATGCAGTAATGCAGCGGAATCAAGAGATTTTTTTTTTCGGGCAGGTGATAGAATGAACTTTGAGCTTTCAAAATATGTAGTATCAGTTTGAAAATTCTGTAGAGTCTTTAAAAAAATCCCGAAAATTGAAGTGCAAAATCATGAAAAACTCAATTTTTTCAAATGGAAACCACCATTTTTTATATCTTTATCACATTAAGCATGGCAAATAAGAGGAACTTTGTTAGAAGTTATCTATACAAAAATCTGATAGATTTCAACTTATTCTAAAAGAATTAAAATTTTTCAGTATCCTTAATAAAAGTTACTAAGTTGGCTATGACGGTTGCTAAGGACTCAAATGAAATGTCAGTGTGAGTTAATTCAGTATAATAATACTCTCTTTGAGGTGTCATTCCTTTGTATGCAAGACAATATATATTATATATAAATATAATATATATTGTTTCTAGTCGGGAACCTTCATCAGTTGCGCTTCCCACAATTGAATGTTCTCTCGAACACTTCTTTATGCATTTGATGCATTTCGTTAAATTTGAAGACGCGAGATGTAAGACCGAAAATCCTATATGTCGGTCTTACATCTCGCATCTTCAGTATAATAATGTTGAATTAAACGATACTTCTCAGTATGTTAAATTTGAAAAAAATTCAAGCGTTTAAATTATACAAACGAAGATTATTTAAATTGACTTATTATTTATGGAAAAAAAATCAATTGTTGAATAAGAAACAATGGAAACTATGGTTTAGCTTAATAAATGTTCAGATTGGTGACCATCTACTTGATGACACTTCTCACATCTCATAATGTTGCTCATGGATGACTCTTTTAATTGAACGAGTATTAAAATTTTGAAATGCATCTCGTATTCTCCGTTTGCAATCTTTTTTGGTAGTTATTGGACCTTAATAAACTTGATTTTGGATTGCACTCCAAATAAAAAAATTCAGTGCAGATAGATCGGTTGACCGCGGTGGCGAGAGAAAATATGCGACTGCTAATGGACTACACTATAAAACTTTTTGTTTGGAATTTTTTTTAACCGCCTATTATAAATTTATTTCTATTCCGCCCTATATTTCAACCCATCGTATATATAAAACACCTGGTAGGGTACCGAATAAAACATTTCTTTTTCTAAAAATTTTTAATCACCCTGTAAAACTACAATTCTTGTCCAGCCTATATTGCAACCAAATATAGCACTTTGGTTCTAGAATTTTTTAAATGAAACTACATAACTATAATTATACTCCAGCTTATACGTCACCATCCTGTATGTGCATCTGCCAATACAACCCAATTTAACATTTTTTGAACCACCCTGTTAAACTATAATTCCACTCTACCCTATACTCCAACCATTCTTTATTTGTAACTGCTAAGAGGCTACTCTACAGGTATAACATTCTTTTACCTTATTTAAAACTTTTATAACATATGTTCTACTCGACCTTATCTTTCAACTATCATATTTAATCAACTGGTTGATTTTTTTTTCTAGTTTTTTTTTTCTAACCAATCTGTACAACTACAATTTCTCTCCACACCAATCTATATTCTAACTTATCTGTATGTGCAATTACTCATATGCCACCTAACAAAACATTTAGGTTCTAAAGTATTTTAACCATCATGTATAATTATAATTATAAAACGCCCTATATTTCAACGAATTTATATAAGCATATAAAACTACCTATTGGCTACATATAATTTTTTTTACCATCTATATAATGTAATGGCAGGAACTCACCTTCAGGTGTGCCTCAATTTAACATATGACTCCTAAGCTTTTACCCATCTTAAAATCGCCAACTTTATTCGTTGAAAACGTTAACTAACGTTAATTCATAACCAGTTTCGATATTACCAACAGAAATGGTAGATTCTTTACTATTATGGAAAATCCATCTTTTTTACAAACCTCGTCTCATTATTGATAAAAGTAACATATCATCATTTCTTAATATCTTACAAGATTATGCAATTTTTTTATGGAAACTAAATTATATTTTCTAGATATTATTAGTAAGAAAATTTTCGATATTAGTCTAACTTAAGTGCAGATTATATACATAGGCAAACAAATTGAAAAAATATGGGACCAATCGGGAAGCATATTCTATGGAATGAAAAAAGAACGATAAAAATCGGTTCATAGTTGCCGAAGTACTGAGGTAACGAAGTTAAAAAAAAACATACGACCGAATTGGGAACCTCCTCCTTTTTGAAGTCGGTTGACCGGTTTTCTTTATTTTTGTAATGTTTAGTAGCTATTGACGAGCTTCAGTGCATTCATTCACTAAATAAAAAAAATAAAAGATTAAAATGTACGTCCACACTGTCAATGCCAAACAGAAACGCCAGATTGCTTGGAAAAACACACTAAATTAAACAAAAAACTAACAAATTATTCCTCATTGTCACGCTATTCAGATCTCACGCCTAACAAATTATATTATATGATAATAACCATTTATTTGGTACTCGCAAGTTTGAAACTTTAATTTCATTCTAAATATGCTTTGTCAATTAAAATTAAAATTGTATATTGTGTGGCAACCGATCAATGAGTTTTCGAGAATATTTTATTATTTTAACACTATGCTTTTAATTTATAATATTTCTATCTAAATTTCCCATCATTCACTTGATGACGATAGCAGATCCAAAGATATTGAAACGTTGTGAGATCAATCTTTTCAAGACAATGGAAGTCCAAGGAAACTTCAAGAGCTGTTTTCGCGGTAACGATTCAGGATGCATCCAGGATAGAGCGCATGCGCACAGCCATTCTAGGCGTTCGTGGTAACAGAATTTCGAATACCTGATGGGAAATTCGGTGTTCGCGGATAACAAAGGATTCATCCTGGATCGATTTGGGACGAGTGAAATGAGTCCGCTGACGTGAGGAAGAATGAAGAGTTCGAACATGCGCATTATGAGTATTTTTAAAATAATTTTATATTTCTATGAGTTTGATGCTCTACACCAAAGTACAAAAACTTTTATTTTAGAATCTATCCATATACGTTTTGTCAGATTGTCTGATCTGTGTTAGATGATAGCCTTAGAGGTTAGAAGTTAGAGCACTGCAGATCATAGAAAGAGAAGGTTAGAGCTTGTATCAAATATTAGTGTATTGACAAGAAGATATTAGTGGCTCTGCATGTCTTCATTTCTTGCGCAATAATTTCATACATGTGTTTATATAAGTCAAGAAAATACAGGGTACGATTATTGTTCCATACAAACGGAGTGGCCGTACTTTCAATCGAAAGAACTATTAACTCTTCAAAATAAGAATATAAATTGGAATAGAGATATTAGAATTACAATCATCAATCATGTTACCTTCTGGTGAACACATTGTTATTGAAATTAATCATTATACTAATTGTTAAACAATCAATCCAAAACAAATCAAACTTCACAAAGTATTCGCACAAATTACTCTAGAATAAATATATGTAAATTGTAAGGTTAATGCCATAAATGTATTGTGGTTCACAGATCAAACACAAGATTGTGGTTATTAATGCATTACGACAAAATATGTAAATTTGACAGTTCTAAAATCGTTCGTGGTAGAAAGAAATCTGGTACGTGTTCGTAACTGCACTTGCGTATAAAGCAGATCCGGGATTCGTCACGCATCCATCCAGGATGCATCCTGAATCGTTACCGCGAAAACAGCTAAGGACTCTCTTTAGCGTTGATGATGGATCACGAAATTCCCGTTCAACAGTTCTTACCGATGCATTAGAGTTTTCGTTAACAGCTTGTAAAATGTTTTCGATATTGTTTCGGCTTCTTGGTTGTTCAAAAGGCTTATGATTAATTAAATTATTTTTTTGAATTGGGCTTTAAGAGGCTATCATCGTTCAAGATACATCTCTAAATACCATGCTGAGGCAATATCCGCATTTCTGTGTGATTTTAAGTACAGCGCTAGCATGTCAAACTTTCCTTCATTTCAATCATCTGCCATTTTCAACAGGTTGCGACAATTTGTGTTTCACATTTATAACTTTAATCAATGAGTTATAGAAGCAGATACGATATTGAAAATCAAATGTCGAGAGAAAAATTATACAAGCTGTCAACGAAAACCCTAATGAATCGATAAGAACTGTTGAAAAGGAATTTCATGTGTCAAAATCAAGGATATAGAGAGTTTTAAGAAAGAATAAGTACCCTTAATCCATAATAGTTCAAGATCTTATGGAAACTAATTTTTCAAGACAAATGCGCTTCCGTGAGTGGTATAGTTGGAAGTTCCGATTTTGTAAATCATGTCTTTTAGTACGATGTGAGTAGGGTTATAAATTATAGAGTTTTATTAAGCAAAGATCATAATTGGGCTTTTGAAATTCCTCACGAGTCTTATTTTGGGATAAAAAAGTCCTGGTGTCCTTAGAAAAATTAAGGTAATACTTTATAATGTATTATATTTCGAAAATTCGATGGTGATAGCAGTTACTTTGTGATAGTCAATCATGATGATCAAACAAAAAAAAAACATAATGAAAGGCCGACATGATTCAAGACAAAAAACTAAATTAGCGGTTCATACGAATAAATTAAAGAAATTATGGGGTTAAATGTTCGTAGTAGCAATCCCTTGTTCATGACAGGTTTCCTCTTTTCTTCTGAGTTTCACATTTTGTTGATGAAAAACTTCCAGTGTACTACAGTTGTTTTTAACTCTTTTGTGTAATACTTTTAAAATTTCAGTTTTTGCTGCTCTGGTATAATTTTAGCACTCTCAATTCACATAAAGTAGCAATAAGCAGTAGTTTCCATCTTCCTTGTAAATGGTTCAAATGATTCAGCAACCTCGGAAGTTTCCCTTTCCGTCAGGCCAATAAAGAAAGTGTCGCCGGCATACCTTATCAAGAGCTCGGGTAGTAATTTGTTGTACTTGCATGTAGAACTGGTCTTCCTAAAGAAAAAAACAGTTTCTAAGAACGCATTACATAAATCCATAATTTTGGCTATTGCGAATTCCGCTATGTAAGGCCTTTGTATTCTGTATCTGTAGCAGTAATCAAGAAATTTATTTAATGTCACGTTCTTGAGGATATTCTCGACATAGAAACTCAAAAGAAGGCCGTTGGTATGTTGTGATGGTAATTGTCAGTCAACATTATACAATAGAGGCTATTTGTTGCTGCTAGTCTAATACGTTAACTACTGTGTCCGAACTTGTGCCACATTTACAAATATTTAGATCAATATTGCAAAAAAACTAAGTTGAAAAACATAATTTATCAGTAAATGTCATGTCAACTAATTTAAGGTTCTGGCACAAAATTACCTACAAATCACAGTAGTATGCATGTTGTTATGTTTTCACTATTTATTTAAATCATTCAGGTTGATTCCAAGAAAACTGTAACCTAATATGTAATCATTTATTTAAAATTTAAACACCAAAAATTTAATGAGCAACGATGTAACTTGCACGTGAAATGCGAAATTGCAAACAAACATATATCAAGAAGAGAAATCATCTAAAGAGTAATTTATCTTGAAATGGAAAAACTTTTTCTTGGATAAAGTTGTAACAGACAATATGTCTCGGAAGTACAATTCATAACCACGAATAGGTTGAGGTAGGTTCAACTACCATATATACCAATCAATTCTGTGAATAATAAATCACATTACAATTGAATTCTATATGAGGGTCTTATAGCAATAATACAAACATTTTTAGGTTATGCGTACTGCATAGATTTTACGTACATGTACATTTTTAATGCCATATTAGCACATCAATCATATTGAAACGGAGATTGATAATGTTAGAATAATAACCAATTTGCATCTCATACGAGAACATTAATATATAGGAAATTCAGTTACAGTGGGAAAGTGCCTTATGTAAAATGTTAGGTTATGATTTTATATGTGAGTGATTTTTGAACAGATATTTATTCTGTAGGTGATAAAATATTAAAAATGGCGTTCAGAATAAATAATCAGGGTCACGAAACCAACGCACAATGAACTATTGCATAATTGCAGGAAGAGCTAGAACCTGCTAGTTGGTTTATTTATTTGTTAGGCGTCATAATGTGAAAAACTAAAGCCATTCCAAAAATTATTGTGTAACAGAGCAATGACTTACTTAGATTTTAAAAATTGTAACTTAAGTTAAATTCTACTGGCTGATTTTTGTATATTTGTTTTGTAATATATCATTTCAAACTAAATGCTTTATAGCTCCCAAAAAAACTTTACTTAAAATCTGAGATTTGATATTTATATATGTTATTTAGGGGATTATTGCATTATTGCAAATATATAATATAGTTTTGCAATATGTGATCAGCTATACGAATGGTAAGGGCCAACCTCCCCCCTTCCTCGACCCAAAAATTTGAGTTTCAGCCTTGAGTTTTAGATATGGTGAGTTATCTGTGCGAAATTATTTCCTCTTCTTAAACTAATTCTAAAATATACAGTACTGTATTGAACAATTTAAGACGCGTTTGTTGTAAATAAAACTCTGGAATAATAACTTGATCTTATTATTCGTAACTAAAAATGTACAATAGTAATTTACGATTGTTCAAACTGATCACATATTGTTGTGACATAACCCTGAAAATGACATATTAAACGTCAGAACGTCAGTAAGGTTTGATTATTTATTAAGAGCTTTAAAGCATACTTTGTTATATTTTATAAAATGTTAATAAAAATCTGACATGATAATTTAACTTGTTATTTTTAATTACCCTTCTCCGGTACCCTGTAAATCGGCCATCAGTCTTACTTGAGAGTTACGCAGACGTTCAAAAGTACACTCAAAACCTCCAGTTGTCTCTTTCAGAAAATAAGCTACATCTGGAGGTCATGGGATTGTGAAACAAAAGTTGAATTTTTTAACATTTCAGAAATTTTAAATCTTTTAGCAATTAACTTGTTCCTACGCTTGCAATAAAGTGTATTGAGCTTTTCAATAGTTTTTTCAAATTGCTGTATGGCTAATAATTTTGCATATACGCCCTTTTAATTATTTTGCAAAATTCCAGTGTCTGTTATTATTAGGTTTTGGAAATTGGGGTTCTGATTGGTATAACACTATGGTTCGCAACCGTATAAAATTGGAAAAAATGTTTCGATACCAACTTTTATTTATCACTTAATTTTATCTATTAAATTTTTAGAGATCAAGCAAGTCACCGGTGTCTCATATTATACAGAAATAAGTACTCAAATATGTAACATGTGAGACGCCGGCACCAAATACCCGCATACTTGCAAGATGCTGCCAGTCTTTCAATCTGATTACAAAAGTCAAACGTGATATTAACAATAGGTGTATTATTTTGCCATAGTGACTATTCACAACTCAATACTCATCGCAATGACAGCCACGATCATAGCAGTTAGAAAAATTTTGTATTACGGTCTATACAATAATTCTGGACTAAGAGGAACGAGTGATATGCTTCAGGGTCAAATTACTCCTATAAATAATGACACTTTAGTCTGGTATAACAAACTCAAACAGGGCATTGGCAACTCTGATCAAACGGTGTGTTATTATATTGTTTTCAGAAAAATGAGTTGGTACCACAAAATAGCACTAGTTACTCTTGAGAACTACAGCTCTCGAAGGATAGTTTTTGCATACTTAACAAAAGACCAGGGAAAAAGTTTACTGGCAGACATTTTTGTAATTAAATGGTTTATAGTCTTCCTGCAATTATTACAGAAAGACCGGTAGCGAAAATACATCAGCTGAATGAAGAATAAGATAGTTGCAAACGAAAGATGAAATTGCATGTCGTGCTATAAGACGCTGTTAAAAACAATGAAAATTAGTACAAGCAAATTGTAAGCAGATATCAACATTTTGTAAGAAATGTCCAAAAAATACATATATGTATGTATTTGGGTTGCTTCCGTTGCTTTAACTCCAAGCATTAACAATATGTTATTTTAAAATTGTTGTTTATATAGACATATGGTTCTATTATTTGGTTTTGTACGTTTTTAATTATCTGTAATGTTAGGTGGTATCTTAAACAAAAATATTTTTCTTTATTATAGGGCTTACATACTGCCTTCCTTGAAATCACTCGAGACGTAGGATATTTATTTCATTTAGTACCAACAGCACAAATCCTATATCGTTATTTGCAAACCAGACGTTATACTACAGGAAATGAAGCTCAAAAAATGGCAATACCTCGCAATTCTATCGTCTAGAATCGATTTGTTCAAAAATTTGGGGTTGGGTTCATTTCACCCTCTACTTGATTTTCGATATAGTGCCGTTGTTCGCTGTTTGTTTTGTAAAAACTATCCCTAATTGTAAAATATTACTAAATATTTTAAACTTTATTATGTGTAATATTAGGTTTGGTTTAGTTAAATAAGGATTGTTTTATGCTTTAAGATACAATATCATGTTTCAACCCTTAAAAATCAATCCTTGTTAGAGTTAATGTAAAAAATATTTATCCTAAACAAATGATTTTATCTTGCATCGATTAGCACAAAACATTGAAATTAGGCTAGCTCGTCTCACCCTCTACTTCAAGGTCTATATCATGCCTATGGGCACTTTTTATATTGTAAGGGTGAAAACTATCCCTATTTGTCAAAAATTATAAAATTACATTGCATACCGTAAGATGGGTAAAATTTGGTTTAAATTGGATAAATATTGATCTTATTATGCTCTGGGATATGATTTCATAATTTTTCAACAATTAAAAATAAAAACCCTTAACAAATTACAATTTTTATAAAGTAATATATAAATAGAAAAAAAAAGGAGAATTAAAAAAATATTTACACAAAAATACACCGCATATTCCAAACATTTATATGAGCAGATGTTGCGTCTTCTCTGTCTTTGGATTTGAATGGAAAAAGTGGAACATTTAACCTATTATAGCTTAATATATCGGTTCTGTAGATTATTACACTCGAAAGCGGGCTATTCGAGTTTTTCAAAAAATAATTGATTGGTTTTTTAAAGATCCTCCTTTCTTTTTGAGTGGCAGAAAATTTTTTCAAAAAGGATTTTGTAGAGTTCTTCAAGAGCACCATGTGAATTAAATTCCATTAGATCCCTTAGTTTTTGTATGGGGTGAGTTTAAAGGGCTCGAATAAGATGGTTTTCGCTCGTAAATGGAGGATTAAAATGCCAAATCTCACTAAATATACACCGTACAGAAAATCTAAGCACAGAAAAATGTTATTCATTAAGAAAGATACATTCAACACCCAATTATTTTTTTCGTTTCTCCAGTATTTTCGAAGATATTTTGAAGAAAATGGTGAAAATTACCAAATTGCAAAAAATCGTTTTCTATTTAAACTTCAATTTTTCTGAAATTAGGTAGTATAAATTGGTCAAACTTCTTGGGTGTATTGATAATACATATCTAAAGAGAATGACAGAAGGGTTAAGATCAATTTTAATTAGGGGGTAGTTAAGGGGTTCTTTCCACAGATTTTTTTGTAGAAAAGTAGGTTCGGACTTTATTTTGAGCTCAATTTTCATGCCAGAGGTTTTTTGAAAGGCCAAACTATATACTTTAAAAAAGATTTTATAAGTTTTCCTTGAAAAACGGAAAATTTTCTCGTTAATTGGCTGGACAAAAAGCTAACCATTAACATTCCGTATCTCGGCTCGTAAAATTTTGCTCCTTGGAGTTTTTTTGACAAAATGCATATTTATCACGTTATTCGCAAAAAACCTTAAAAACGTCGATTTTTTCGTTAAAAAGCTGTTATTTTCAACCACAAATAATGCGACAAATATTAGTTTTACGAAGAAAAGGCAAGGAAATTTTTTATGATTATTACTTTTACCATCGATTCCTATAGTTAATATGTAATAAAAAATTCCACCCTCCGCGGGGGGGTGGCGACCATCCCCAAGGTTTTAACGTACAGCGGGATGATATAGAAAATGATCCGTGGGTTATTCCCTAACTTCTGTGAAAATTTAAATTATATCCATCCTAGACGAAAAAATTGCTAGCGAACATGCTTCATTTCCTATACATACGAGTATCATTTGTGATAGCATGCGTCTCATATAGTACCAATGTTATTTATGTTTTTAATGAATAAGTACAATCGTTAATTTGCAAATATTCAGTTTATGAGAGGGTGGAAGGTGTTCAGAAAAACTGGAATAAATTATGAAAATTCCCATTCAGACTAATCGCAATTGAAATTTTATATCATTTTTGGAAATGTTGGAAATATTAAAATTGTTAAGTTACAAAAATTTTGCAAAAGAAAAAAATGACGATATAGTAAATAGCAATATGTGCGAACATTCCAGATATCACAGAAATTGTAAAATGACAAAAAAATCCATAATAATAGTTTAAAATACCAGAAAGACCAAATGTCTCAAAATAACAAATTCACAAAACATTTTAACATCATTTTAAGAATCTTTTATCAAAGATCACAAACTATCTTAAATTACTAATAAAATAATATGTTTCATATTTTTTATGTTGCTATTGTAGTTTCATTTGTAAAAAGGGATGTTAAGATAATTTTTACCAAAAATGTCGAAAATATGAAAAGTGTCTTGCCAATAATTAAGCAGGGAGACCCAGCGGCAACCAATCTCCAAAAAGAAGCACACCCTATTCAAAATATACTACAAAGCAGTACATAAATGGGGGGCCTCTACGAAGACAGTAAGAAATTAAACATGTAGGCTTCGATCAATCAATCGGCTACATCATATTTGATACAGGTAATATAGACGGCAAGCTGGAGCGGCGAACCATTATAGGCGACACAACCAAAACTGCTCCTTGATGATTCATCCGCCATTAGATTCTAGTGGCAGTAACTGAAATTCACTTTTTATTGAGCATACAATATACGTTGTCTTGTTTATAGGATGAGAAAGATAGACTAATAAATTTTTAAATGAAAATCAACCAAAAAAGATATGGAGTGTAATAAATAATGAGCTAAAGAACGATTGCCTATAAGATATTCCAGGTTAATATGACCACCCCTCTAATGATGAACTACACTTAGAGAGGACTATTTCAGAGTCTAGTGAAAAATAAATATTCGAGCTGGCTCGAAGTATAGGTAGCGAGAAATAGTCTGAAACTTTCAAATAACCCTTGAACGGATTTTATTAACGTGACATTGATCACTGGTCATTTGTAGGTAGGTACAGTCTTACGCACTGACACAAAGGTATAACATTCCTGAAAAAAAAATATATATATATAGTCGTTTACATAATGTGTGAGGAATTGAACATTTTTTGATGATTCACTGTGCTAATTCTATTTTTCCCTAATTTTAAAAAACGCAGGTAAGTAAATGAATGATTCCTGCCACATTATACAGTATTGATGTATCTAAAATAGAGCCTTACAGAATTTAAAAAAACGGCGACAGGAAAAGTTCATTCACAAAGTAGTTGTATTCATTGAATATTCTAGACCCAAAGCAGCAGGGGGCTAGGGCAACTCCACTTAGAAACTAACCCGCTAAAGAAAAGACCGACGGAACAGATATCAGTTATCTTCTTATATATAAATGAGAATGTTTGTGTGTATGTCCTTTATAGAATCGTAAACGGCTGGACCCATTTTGATGAATTTTTTTGTGTTTGTTCATGGGGATTCGAAAATGGTTTAGATTCACAATTGAACCCGGCAGGTTGCGCTAAGATCGGGCTCTAGGAATTCTATTTATTTTTGTTGATTTTTTTTTTATTTTTTCGCACGTTTGTATACGATTTATCGAATTCTAATCTAAAAAAAATGATGATCCCGCTAATAGCTCCAAGCCACGTTTGGTTCGAACAACGTCTGTCGGATCCGTTAGTTATTTATATTTGCTAACATAGAAAATTCAAACATAAAATGGTTGTTATTTTGTGTTTATGTTTACAGCTATTCAGTTCTAGAAAAAATATATTTAAGTTTGCAGAATATCATTTTCTATTTATTGCTTGAGTAGTATCATACTTGTACTGTCGCACTGATTTAATGGTATCAGATAACTTACCTTTCAGATAAACGTTACCGAAGATTACATATTTTCTTTCAAGTTTTCCAACGAACTAAATACTGAAATAGCTATTACGAGTAAATTGAAATACACCTTTCGTTAACAAAAATCATTGAACTAATTTAAAATGTCATTTTGTTAAACGAAATGTCATGTAACAAAGGAAACTTATTCTCTCAACATTATTTTAATCTTGTATATATTTGCAAGAGAATCATAAAGACATGTTTTAATATGAAATATAATTCCTAAAAGCACTTCGTATGAAACCGATTATTTCAACTCTGTAGAACTAATGCTCTTATATTTTACATAAATATAGGACGCAAATTTTAATGAACATTCTGTTCATTCTCCACGTGACTTTCAACTGCAGTAATTTAAAAGAGCCGCTGAGCCTTGCGTCCTAAACTGACTTTGAATTATGACTTTATAATTCATTAAATCAAACTATATGACAGACTTACGAATACACCCGAATATTAAATCCAATTACGGTGGTTCATTGCTATTTGTCACGGAATGTGGTAGTAAACTACAAAGTGACATAATTTCTAACTCTGTACTTTATACTTTAAGCCGAGAAATATAATATTCACCTGTGAAGTTGAAATATTCACATTGTTGCTATTGTGCAATTATTACATGCAGCGAGAACACGTATGTTAGAACAAACTCATTTAAAATTGAGGTGTTGGTTTTTTGGAATAACGCTTGGACACATCGGTTGTTGTGATGATAATCTCATTTATACAGGGTGGATCAGAAATAAATTGCGACCATCAGCTTCATTTTTTCAAATGGAAATTTGTTTTTTATTTTATTTTTAAATTCTGCAAAAAAACATCATCATATCAAATTAAATGTTCAAGTTATTGACCATTAACTTCCTGACAATACCTAAGACGGTTTTTAAATTCTCCTAACACTTCATTTAGCGTTTGTGGTAGGATTCCTTTCGATTTCACGTAACCCTAAAGATAAAAATCTAACAGGCTTAGATTTGGAGATCTACCTGCCCATTCGATATTACCTCTCGTTCCGAACCATCTGTTTGGAAAAGTATTTTCAAGATAATCTCCCACTGTTGGCGAGTAGTGCGGGGGCTCCATCCTGTTGAAACCATACCGAATCTGCCAGGATATTGGGGTGTTCACCATTCGGGCAAAGTTCTGTTAAACAGGGTATTTTGTAATAGGTCTAAATACTTTTTCGAGTAAGTGTTAAAAAAAGACCCACAATTCCGGCCCATACGTTAAGTTTCGTGTAAAACTGTGTCTGACTTTCCATAATCCAATGTGGGTTTTCCGATGCCCGATATCAAAAATTTTGTTTACTAAGCCATTTAAACAAAATGTTGGCTGGTCGGAAAAAACTATCTTACTTGAAAAGTGCGGGTTGGCATTGCATCTATCCATCATTATTTCGCATAATTCTACTCTCCAGTCCAAATCATCTTCAGTAAGTTCCTGAACTAAATAAACTTTGTATGGGTGCCATTTATTTCTATGCAAGCATTTTAGAACAGAAGATTTACTTACTGACAGTTCTGCGGCTAATTGTAAGATCAGATAAGATAAGATCAAATTATAGAAACTTTGTTTCTATTTTACTAACTGCCGATCGTGTAATAGGCCGCCATATCCTACCATCCTCAAAATTTCTATACACTGCTTTTCAGATAAACGCGTCATACTTTGAAACTTCGCAACTCCACTTGACAACTACCAGACGTAAATAAATAGATTCAAACCAACAGACACCTTACTTTTACCGTTGTTTTCTTAACTTTAGAAAGAAATATATTTTTTAATAACTGATAATTTTCGGTATTGGACATTGTACATGAAAAATACTTAGAATTCAATTCAGAATTCAAAAATAAAATAAAAAACAATTTCCATCAGGAAAAAAGATGTTGATGGTGGAAATTTATTTCTGACCAACCCTGTATAAATGAGTACAGGATTTAATCGGCTATTTCGTGGACTGGAAATGCATCCGATATTTCGTGGAATAGAAGAAGTTGTTTGTCTGGCGCCTAGAGGCCGGCGTTTGACATTGCTGACATGCTCGAAGCATTCGAGAGTCCATTATGCGAATATCTTGGTGGCAATTGGACCTTCTAGAACCTTCTTAGGAGAAATATATAAATAGGGACAGCTGACAAAAGGATTCATTTAGTATTCAGTTGTCGTATAGTAAACAGCAGGTGTTCAATATAAATTGTAAATAGTTGTGTGAATTTAAAAGTAGTGAAAATAAATTACAGTAAGTTCGAATATTGTTTAAATAAATCCAAGAACCCGACGTGAACATAAAAACATTACAGTGGTGTCAGATGTTCGGTGAATTTCTGGAAATTTAGAACAAGAAAATAAATAGACTAACAATTGTTCAAGCGGTGTGTTTGGACCAACTGAAATTGACATATTTGAAAAAGAATTGCAGTAAAGAAATTTCGAAATTAGTGGAAAGAAAAGTGAATTAATATAACGGCTTTGAGATGTCCTAATAAACGAAGGTAATAATCCTCATACTTATTTGTTTGAAGATTGTGGTAATGGGTACGTGAGTGTGCCATTTTGCTATTAACAATAGGGAAGAAAATTATAAGGCTTTACAAGATCAATTGCTAAAAAATTTTCAAATCTGGAAAGAGGGGTTAGGTTGGTAAAAAGTCCTAAAACACTAGAAAACAAATTACTAGAAACGTTTAAAACACTACAAGACATGTTACTAGAAAACTCTAAATTCTTAGAAGAAAATTTGAAAAGCATTGTACAAAAAAATTCAGAAATGATGGAAGAGAGAATAGTCGAGAATGAAGGTCGGTTCGAGAAGCTGAAGTTGACGACAGTCAAACATGAAACGTGGATAGAAGAGCTAAAACAGCTAACAGAGAGTGAGATCAGCAAAATACAAGACCAGGTAGTTACAATACAAAGGGGAGAAACTCCACCAAAGACCGAAAGCAGCAACAGTCCGGAAGTAGTGGTTTCGAAAATTTGCTTCGAGGGAACAAGACACAAAATGAAACCTCCACAATTTGAAAGAAAATCGTCATGGACTAATATTCGATGCCAATCCAGGCTGCAGCAAAGCTAAACGGATATTCGGCAGAAGAGTAGGCAATAGTATTAACCCTCGCCTTAAGAAGGGATGCTACAGATATTTTGAAAACGTTGAATCCTCTGAGTAAGAAATCTACGAACAACGGATCAAACATTTAGAACTGAGGTACGAACAAACCCATTTGGAACATCTTTATCACTCCCAACTGAAAAATGGACACCAGAATTCAAATAAATCCCTACAAGAGTTTGAAGCTGATATTTCTGGTCTGGTACGCCTTGCCTAATGTGATAGAAAGATTAGCAGTGCAGCGTTTTTGATGGTTTTCGGGACCACGAATCCAGACGAGTATTAGTACATTCAAACATCCGGCATTAATGGCGGACATCGAAGTCGAATCTCCAAGGAATTCGAGTTAATCTTTAAAAATGGAGTTCCACGAGTGAATGGCGTAGAAGTGGTACTTCATGAAAAAGATGACATAATGCTACGAAGAATCTGAGCAGAGGATGCTGATGCTTGCCTTTTTGTTTCAGTGGAGGTGCAATTCTCTAACCGAACGCAAAGAGGGTACTGTCGGGTGGGGTTCGACCAACTAAAACCCCTTCATCGCCCTCTAGGTACCTGAAACCCATCCCAGGTATATCTACAGGTACCCCGGTACTTGCTGTGATGTTTAACAGATAGTCACTAAATTGCTTCCACCCTATGCGGTCGGCGGTTATAATCTTCAGTATATTTTACAGCATTACTACTCCCCTCCCTAGCTCTGCTGCCATCACCCCTCTTTCGTTGCCCCACATTTCACACTCCATCACCGTATGCTGTGGGGTGTCGACCCCTTCGACAATATATACATACATCATCCTCCGCTCTTCTCATTCACAACATGTAGATGCTTGCCTAGATGAAAAACTGAACGCTGTAACAGTAATGTTGCTTGATTCCGAATTTCACGAAGGAAATGTAGGCAGAGGTATCGCCCCAGGAAAGACTTTGTTTCGTGCTATTCGTGCTACGTAGATTGCCATTAAGAGTAATGAACCTAAATGCTTACTCGGTTATCTAAAGGAAAGGAACAACTTTGGGCCACTGATCAACAGTCTCCTCTGTAGACAGAAGCACACAACATACAGCAATCACCAGGTAAACTATATGAAGAACTGGAGAAACTCATAACAGATTCTTACAAGAAATTACAACCATCCCGAAAGCAAAGTTGAGGGGCATCGTTAGAAAGTATCAGGATATCTTCGACGTAGGGAACGAACAAAGAGGACAGACTGATCAGATATAAACTAAAATTAATACCGGGGACGCTCAGTAGACGACTACACTCTCCCTAGCTAAAAGCTAAAAAGAAAGAAAGGCTTTACACGATTTTGCGTTGACTATCGGCAAATAAATCACGTCACAAAGAGAGATAGCTATCCTTTATCAAGAATAGACTATACTCTAAATGTTGGCTGGATCGAAGATGTTTTCCACCATGGACTTGAAGAGCTGTTGTTGGCCGGTGGCACTAACTAAGGAAGAACGTGAAAAAACTTTTCACGATCGGCTCAGAACTTTGCCAATTCACGCTGATGCCGTTTGGGTTTTGTCATGCTCCAGCAACGTTTGAAAGATTGCTGAAAACTGTTTTGACATAGAAAATGTTTGATGTATCTCGACGATATTATCGTGGTTGCAAAATCGTTTGCGGACCACGTGAAGAATTTGGAGGAAGCATTTCGGCGATTTCAATGTTCCGAACTAAAGTTAAGCCCCAAGAAGTGTTAATCGGGGCAAGAAGAGGTGCAATATCTTGGACATATGGTTTCCGCATAGGGAATAGCTGTGGATATACTGAAAATCAAAGCAGTCGAAGAATGGCCGAGCCCTAGTGGTATCCACCAGCTAAGAAGTTTCCTATGACTATGCACATACTATCGTCGGTATGTAGCAGGAGTTGCTAAGTCATTTAATAGACTCTCAGAGGGGAAGGTGCGGTACCAGTGGGACGAGAAATGCCAGCTACCATTCAAGACAATGAATTGAGCATTGAGCATTTAAGGTATCATTTGCTAGATGGGGACTTCATCTTGAATACCGACTCAAGCAATATGAGGAGCAAGTTATCGGATATTTCAGCAAGACCTTGAGCAAGCCAGAACGAATGTACTGCGTTTTTTTGAGGTAACTCTTGGCTATGGTAAAGTGGGTGGAAACTTCCTATAAGTACATTTATGGTGAAAAATTTCTCTTGAGGACTGATTATGTAGCACTGAACTGCCTCCTGCAGTTTAAAAGTACCGATCGACAAGTGTCAAGGTGGATTGAGAGGTTGCAATAATTCCACTTCGAGACGCAACATCGCTTGGAACAATCCTTAAGAATGCTCATTCCTTTTCGAGAAGACCATGCCCTAATAATTGCAAACACTGTCAGCGAGCTGAAGAAAACTACCCTGTTCTGACAAGATCCAAAAATAATTTATCCGGTAGAAGGAAGAAGACAGCAAACCGATGTTGCAGGAGATTTACTGATACTCACACAGAATAAAGTCATACTGAGCTCAGTCGAACAACCTTATCCTGGAGAACGAACTTTTGAAGCACGCGATAGAAACTCCAAACACGGACAACCGCATTACACTCGCAATCCGATGGAATGCTACCAAGGTAGTCTCTGATCAACAAAGAGACTGAGATCAGTATCTTAATTTCTTACTTATGGCATAACATCCGTCTACGCATGGGTCCACGTGTCAGAAACCCGCAAGTGTTATTATGGGGCGAGAATTATGACTACCATGCGATTTGAAGTTTGGATGTACCCTAGGAGAGGAGAGTGCAGGTGAAGACTGCATCAGCCAGTTACATCAAAGGATGAACGACATCCACCAAGGAGGCCGGTTAAATATCGAAAATGCCTGAATGAATGAAGCATATGTCATCAAAGCAGAGGGCGGGGATTTCCTAGTTGATGATTTTGTTTGGTGGTATAACCCGCAATATCGTCCTGGATATTCGCCCAAGCTACAAAGATCTTGGAATTGGCCTTACCAAATTGTAACAAGGATCAAAGATGTTGTCTACAGAATACGGAGGCCTCGCTCATTGAAAACTATAGTGAGTACATTTCAAACGGAGTTGCTCCTTACGCAGAAACCGAAGTAGATCAAGCCCAAGTCCGCAGCATCCAAACACTAACTGACGAGATGACTTCGAAGAGTTTATGGCACTGTACTCGGAAAGGCAGAAAGTGCAGCACGGTGTGACCAGAGAGAAACCCCGAGACTTCTTTGAGGTGCCCATAGAATATTCCCTGGCTCATCGTGTGGCTGGAGTTCTTCGGATGTGTAGAGAAATAGCCAAGGTGTTTGCAGAGAAGTACGTCCAGTTTCAGAAGCTAAGGGAGCAAAAGTCCAGTTTTGGGCAAGGTCCTTCATCTCGAAGATAAACAACAAGTGTGTACCAGAGACATCTTCTATTTGGTAACGAAAACAAACTCCTATGATGGACCAACATATAGCGATCTTTGGAAGGACCTGATGAAACTCGCTGTCCCAACGATAGCCTGTGGGTTGGGTGGACTGTACTGAAGGGGGGTGAGAAGTTTGATTGAAACTATCTTTCGATCCAGTGGCATCGACATTCAAGTATGCTGCAATATTCGCCGCTCAGATTCGAAGACTGTCGACTATTACTTCCACCGAAAGTCACGTTATCGAACTGGAGAGTCTTGCAAATATCGCCATACCATAAAGGATTCTGGGCCATTCCGGGACCAAATAGTCTTAAGAGGGGGCAATGTGACGGGAATTCATCAGATATTTTGTGGATTCGGCATTCATCCGATATTTCGTGGAATTCAAGAGGTTGTTCGTCTGGCGCATTTAGGTCGTCGCGTCGGCTGGATTTGTTGACGTTTTTTAAGAACTCGAGAGTCCATTAAGAAATTTTTTTGGCGGCTATTTGACCTTCTAGAACTTTCTGAAAAGGAATAGTTAAATAGGGAGAGCTGACGAAAAGATTCATTGAGTATTCGATTGTCGTATAGCAAACAGCAGGTGTTCAATGAAAATAGTAAACACTTGTGTGAATATAAAGCAGTGGAAATAAATGTCTATACTACGTGTTTTTAAGAAAAAGAACATTACAATGTATATATATATATATATATATATATATATATATACATATCTCGCCATGGAATTTGAATGAGAGTAACTGCGACAACAATTAAAAGGTCAGGGTAGAAAAGAAAGTTAATGTGTATTCTATCTCTATATACTACATAACATAGAACAGACATTACAATGTATATATATATATATATATATATATATATATATATATATATATATATATATATATAAAAATATCTCGTCATGGAATTTGAATGAGAGTAACTGAGACAACAATTAAAAATCTATCTCTATATACTACATAACATAGTTAGAACAGACACCTAATTGTTAATGCTTATTATTAGTTTTTAGTTGTGCAAATAGTTTCAAAAGGATACAGTAATACTTACAGTTAATTAAACAAAGATTATATCAAATAATAATCTAAATCCTCATGGGCTAAGTCCATCGGTTGATTTTTGTTATTATCTAGTAAAATATGAATTCCTCTCCGACATAACTGCGAAGGCTAAAAGAATTAAAGCAGTAATTAATACATGTATTAGCTAAACGAGTCCAGTTGGTTTTAATAAAAAGATAACTGCAAAATATATCATATTTGGCTAAACTGACAGATTCTCTAGATGAGTCCGACAAAAGCTGTCAAAAGCAAGGAAGTTCAGTAAATGTTAGATTAAAAGGTTGTTAATTAGTGGTAATATAAAGAAAGAATACACCATTAGGCCAATATGCAATAGTTTTTAATAAATTGTTATCATAAATTAAGTGAGGATAAATTTTAAAATTAGAATAGTATCAAATCAAAGCATTTATAAGGAACTTCATAAGAGGGCAAAAGTTACTAAAACTGAAAGACGTTTTCATTTATATATAACAAGATAGGGAAAACGAACATTTCTATATAGATATAGAATAGCCACATTAGGGGGTCGAATAGAAGGAAAAAAAAACAATTGAAAGAACGCAGCCAGATGAATTGCCGGAAAGTTTAAATTCTCTTGCATTTCCAGAGGTTAGCTTTCCTTTCTTTTTGTTGATTTTTGTTCCTATAGAGACAGTCTTTGTTCGACTAAACTGACAGTAAGACAGTAAGGTTATATAAAACTTAAGTGCTTAAACGTAGAGCATTTACTTTCTAGAGATAGCCTGCAGTGCACAAATGTCGTGGTAAGACTAAGGAGAGAGAGAGGGCAATAGAAAGTGCAAAAGGCTATTTCACTCGGTTAGGAGCTGCTTCCAATAAAGCATGTTGTTCATTGGCTGCGTCCACCGACCATCCACCCACTAAGTGAAATAGCCTCATACTGTCTCTAGTCCCTCTCTTTCTAGCGTTGCCATGATTTTATGCTTGACAGGCTATATCTAGATGGTAAATGATCTAAGTGCTTAAAACATAAAATTGACATCTTATGTTGTGACGGGAATGTGAATAGTGTGGTTCATTTCAAGGGACATGATCAAAGAGTGATCAAAGAGTATAAGTTCTAAGTAATAGAAAGACAAAACTCAGAAACATTAATAAATATAATTAAGAAGAACTGAAAAATTGGTAATTTAGAAGTGTTACTATGGTGAATGGACTGTACTAAAAAGGTTAATGAATAGGGAATTATAGTAGTTATGGAATAATTACTCTAAGTGTGCAATAATTAAATAAAAGTGGGTAGGCAATGTTTCAAAAGAACCATGTACCTGAGATTGTCAAGAAGAATAGCCTAGAAAGAAAAGAACTTGAAAAATTAGATAAGGTATTGTAATTTTAAATTGTGTTTTGATTGATTTTGTTGATGTTTTCTTTTTAATCGAAGTTCATTAATAAAAAAGGTAAGAGAAATTTCTCAAATATTAAATAAAAATAACTGTTTAGTAGGGGTAATTATTGTTAAAATTTGGTCTAATTTTATTATAATAAACTGGTGGTATGACTAGAATCGTTGTTGCAGTCATTTGAATTCATTTTATGACAAATTGATGAATAATAAATCATAGAAAAGATAATTAGGATGACTTAAAAAACTTAATAATAACTATTATAATTTTTATTGTGAATAAGTAGATTAAATTGGTAAATTCAGAAATATATAAATAATAGTAAAATAAAAGGAGATTCAATGATATAAGTTTCTAAAAAGATGGCGCTCAACATAATGAAGAAAGGAGATGAACACAGTAAGTAAATAATATTACACCAATACAAATGAATTTAATATCATAGAATAATAATAAATAAATAAAGCATAAATGCTAAATTAAAATTAATAACAATAATATAATTAAATTCCACAATAAAAATGGCTAATCAAAGTGGGGCTCAATAAAAGGCCATTAATAAAACAACCAAAAAGTCACCCAAAATTAAGAGCTTTTAAAATTTCTCACAGTAATAAATTTTGACCAGCAAGGTCTTGGCCCCACATTGGGCACCAATTGCAATGGTATGATTTTGTGTTACAATGCTATTTTGATTTGTGTCACTTAGTCACAAGTTGTTCTAAGCCACTGTTATGGTTTTGGATTGTGGAGATGTTATTTTTTTATTTTAATTAAGGCACAAAATAAAAATCAAACCATTAACTTTGTTTCTTCCTGCTAACCTGTCTTTAGCTACTCCTTTAATTAAATATATTTTTTTAAATTTTGGCCTCTGTCTCAGGTTGGATTCAAATTTTTGCTTTTATAAAAATGTGCTTTGTATACTTACTTTAAAAATAAATTTAATTTACTGAATTAAATGGTCTTTTTATTAAAATGTCTTTAAATTGTTTGCCATTATGTTCTCTGATGCAATTAGTTTTTTTTTGATATTCAACTCTGTACTTACTGTGTTTGTACTTCCCGCAGTGTGCTTCCTCTTGTTTTAGCTCAATTTATCTCAATTATCAATTGAGTTTCTTTTATATATATATATATATATATATATATATATATATATATATATATATCCTCTACGGGGAGGATTTCTTTCAACTCACTAAAACATACAGCAAACTTCTCATTCGAAAATCTCTGCTTCTTTGTGATCTGGCTTTCCTTAAATCTTGCAGAACCCACAAACCCACAACATCATTCCGAACACTTTCAAACTAAACCATCACACCTTTTCACGTTCAATTTCCAGTATTCTTAAAAATCAACTTTCGCCCTATTACGAAATTCCATCCATTCAATCAGATATCAACTTGACCAAACCAACCGAAATCATTGTTACTCGTCATTAGATACTTTCAACCCTCATCCAATTCTGGGGGACAATTTTGATCGCATTTCAAGCGATAAAACGGCATACTTGGCTCAAAAGAAAACAGTGACTCAAAAACATAAACTAACAGGACTTATTACAAAACAAAAACCTTTTGTCACCTCACTCCCTCAGACAACTGTCCACATCTTTTCTGACTTCTCCTTAGACTCTACCAGTTTACACGTCCTATCCAAAGGTTTAAATTTTGCAGTGACGCCAAAAACTATCCCAACTAAAAGAATCATTTCTCATGTTCAGGTAGCTTTGGTTAAACTAACACATATTGAGGCTGAAGATACTCGTCAACACATTGCAAGAGTCCTCCGCACATCAAAGCCACCAAATCAAACTAACTTCTAACGAAAGACATGCATTAAGACAACTACGTGACAACGGTGACATAACTATTCTTCCTGCCGACAAAGGTAACGCGACTGTTCTTCTCACCACTAAGGACTATATTCACAAGATGAAATCTCAACTCCACACTCCAGACTACGAAATAATGTGTAAAAACACAGTTTTGCACCCTAACATCAAACCCTCATTTTAAACACTCAACGCCGTTTCAACAACTCTAAGTTGTCCTCTTCAAGGGGTAAACCCAGTTAAAAAAATTTGCCTCATTGTCCATAAGTTTTGCTATTCCAAATGATTTTTTCTTTAGTTTTATTCGAAACTCTATTAATTATTATAATAGTTCGTTATTATATTTTACTACCCAGTTGTTATACCTCCAAAACTAACTTATTTCACCTTTGTGTTTACATCTCAGTGTATTAATTATGTACATTTGGTTTGATCAGAGTAAAAGAATTAGTACTTACAGCCTAAATAGTATAATTAATTATTTTTTTTTGCATGACCTGAAACCAGATTTTGAAAAAAACGGAATATGGTCGAAAATTTCATCCCACATATTAGATTCGCCATCCAGGCTTTCGGAATTCTGACTATAGATTGGTCCTCAAAAATCCCAATATATTTTTTTTCATTGATATCCTACTGGTTTTTAATAGGCTAAGGTGAAGTTATTTATTTTTCACTTAATTTCTTACACTGGGAGCTAAATTAAATTGTAACTTTATGCAGTTTGTTTTGCTATTAGATTGGGTGGTGAATATAATTGTTTATTTTTATCACTCCATAAATTCTTCCAATTATTAGTTACATTATTGTAATTGTTATTTACTTTTAATTATTTTTTAATTTGTTTATGAGTAGTTAATTTGTTTAGCGCCATATCGGCTTAAAATAATCTTCTACAGGGGTAATAATCAAGTATTTCAAAATAAATTTCCTCAAGTGCACATAAATGTAAAATTAAACATGTATTTACTTTGATTTTCTGTGCATTCCTGCATTTTTGAAGAAAAAGCTGTTGTTATGCGTTTTATCAATTTGCTCACTTTAAAAATTATTAAACTATTCATTGGACTTTGTGTTTTTTAAATGCTCTCTTCGAGACTACGCAAGACAATATATATAAATTGTTTCTGGTTAGGGAACCTTCACCACTTGAGCTTCCCACAATATAATGTCCTCTCTAACACTTCTTTATGTATTTGACAAATATCGTTATGTTTGAAGACGCGAGATGTAAAGACCTACATCTAGGATTTTCGGGGAAACTAGCACATAGAGTTGTTTTCTGAATGTTATTTGTGGCATCTTCTAGTTTATTTTAGATTTTCTTGGGAATAATACCACATCAGAGTTCAAACTTGTGTATATTTTAAAACCAAACGTTTCAAAATCCGACAGGATTGGTTTTAAAATATACACAAGTTTGAACTCTGATGTGGTATTATTCTCAAGAAAATCTAAAATAAACTAGCACATAGAGGTTCCGAATCTGGGGCCGTTCCATGTAAATGCTGTTACCCGTAACTCTTAGCTTAGAATGCCATTCTTTTGTATGCATATATAATATATATTGTTTCTGGTTAGGTGAAGGAATGGAAAGCAATGGATACGAAAATTATAAAAGGAAAAAATTAAACATGAACCTCAAGAATGCTCTTATCGAATATTTGGATACGAAATTAACTACCATAATAACTCCAACCAGTGAAATAAATTATAAATTCCAAAAATTCGCAATGATATATCAATTATAACCTGTTTACATTACCTCTCTAATAACTGTTAGTCCTCAATGCGGAATTATTTGTATTACATAAACAAATAAGAGTTTCTTCCCCTTTTACCCTATTACTTCTTCACTTGTTCGTTCTTTACTATTTAAAGAGGCTAACATTTGCCAGTGGAATGTATTACTAAATTATACAACCCAAATTCAGGGGAAAGTGATAAACAGAAAAAGGCAGTCCCGTTCCCCTAATAGTGGTCTTCGTTAACAAATTCCCTTTTCTTCCACTAATCATTCATTCCCGCAAATCCCGTGTCAGTTTCATCCCTTATTTACATTCTACGATATAGCATGAAAGAGTGTATCGGAGCGAAATATTCTATTTCCAATATCACTTCGCGGCTTTGTGTTCGCAAAATAACGGATGGAGAGAGCCATTGTTGTCTTGTCAGCTACCCTGAGAGCTACCCATACATTCCGTGACATGCTGCCGGACCATATTGAAATCTTATCTGATATAAAATTGAATTATACGGTGCAGGATGGGGTTATATGGAATATTTTATGAATGAGATATTTTTGTCTCTCGTTCTGAATACCGAGAAGTTTTAGAATGAAATTGAAAATTTAGCTGGAGTCCGAACAACTTTTCCGCGCTTCCCGCAATCAATTGCTCAACTTCCCGTCTAATCCAATTGGTTAGATTTTCCAACTAATATTGTCCATAAAATTGAGTAACTGGGATATACATTCTTTTATTATTCCTATGGGATACATTTTTAAATAACACTAAATTCTAAGGTTTGCTATCAAAGTATTAATCATGTGCGCCGTATTTTTACAGCGAAATAATTTATGGTCTAAGATCCAAACCTAAGTCGACCTTCACCGAGCTGATAATAGAATGAAACATATTTTATAAAAAAAAATTGCTTATTAGAACTCTTAACTATTCTTAACTATTAAAATATAAGATTTTTAATTAAATCTTGCATCATCGACATAATAAGAAAATGTTATCCTGAGTAAAAGCATAAAACATATAGAATGTGCAGCTGTTGGGTTATTATTCACCTGGACGAGCTACTGGGTTGCCAGGGATAAACAGGTATCTCGATGCAAGATACTCTCACTTGATTGGATAATAGAAAAAAACTTTATATCAACACAAGCTCTGTTTTGTTGCGAAAACGTTGATATTTCTATTGATATTTTATATGTTGCTTAATGTAACTGATTCTATACGTGCAAAATTAGACCCTGAAAACTACGATTGGCATTTACATGATTATTTAAAATAAACACGTTTTATTGGAAATTAAACTCCTTTGAGAAACCAGGACATTATAGAAATGGAAGGAAATGAGGAAGAATGTAATGAATGAAATGAATTCTAAAATTACAATTATCGGTCTGATGAATCAGATATTGAATAGAAAATAATTATTAATGTTTATTTTTCAATATTATTTTATTATTTTTGTATTTTTGCTATTTTGTAACAAAACTTATAATTATATATATGTATATATATATATATGTATATATATATATATATATATACATATATATATATATATATATACTTACTCGAATACTGCGAATACTGCCGAAGAGGGCAGATGTGACTCTGCTGCCGAAACGTCGTCATTTTACCATCGATCCCGGCAGGGATCAGTTATGAACTACGCGGATGAATTCCCGGAAACCACCTAAAACATTTAGTGCCCGCGAAAACTTAAAAACAAATATATATATATATATATATATATATGTTTTGAGAGGCTTCCGCGGTCATTACTATGAACAAGGCTAGGTTCCGGGTAAGAACCGCGTCTGAATTTATTATATACTCCACGTTTCGACTCCTGCTTTGGAGCCATTATCAAGAGACAAAAGTGAAAGAGAGTTTCAGAGTCTAGATCGAACTCGGGGCCTCAATTTGCCTACTCCCCAAGAGTCATTGAACTGAATTTGAGTCTGCTCTGCTTCTTTTATTTATAGTTAGCGGTGGGTTAGAAGGGGATGTCACGTGATGCAAGGGCTGTGTTGTGATTGTTTGGGTGTTGGTGGGCATGTCTGCTTTGTTTAATCTGGCAATTATGGAGGCGAGAGCTGTCATCGCGTCATTTTAGACAGAATGGTCTTTTCTCTATTTCTTAGCGCGAGAGCTGAAGTAGGATCTTTTTTGCGAACTGACAAAGAATGTTCATATACTCGATGGTCTTTATTTGATGTTGTTGTAGAATCCGTGCTATTTTGTCAGTAACTCCTCGAATGTACGGAAGGAGGGCTTTCCGGTGTTGTTGGTCTGTTTCTGATGGGGTTGGTGTACTCGGGGTTTGTTGCAATTGACTAAATATGCGTGCAATGTGGTCTGGATGATAACCGTTTTATCGAAGGATTTGTTGAACATTATTAAGTTCGTTTTGTCTATTGTCAATGTCTGTTAAGCGAATAGATCTAAGATCCAAAGATTTCAATACAGAACTTAATTGGGCAGGGTGATGATGTGATTGGGTTAACTTCGATGTTATATCTGTTTTCACCAATGTCCCCATTTCAGAAACGTCACATGTTCTAAAAACTAAAGACAATATCTCTTCTGACATCATCAAACTTGTACAGCACTGTTCTTCTAATACATATTTTTCATTTCAAGACACTCTGTTCAAACAAGTACGTGGGGCCCCGATGGGTTCACCTCTTTCTCCAGTACTTGCTAACATTTTCATGGAACAAATCGAAACCCAGGCCCTAAACTCGTCTAATTTAAAACCTTCCTGCTGGCTTAGATATTTTGATGATACTTTTGTCATTTGGCCTCATGGCAGAGATTCGTTAGACTTTTTTCTACAACACCTCAATGGTATACATTCTAACATTCAATTTACAATGGAAATCGAATCCCATACTTCGCTCCCGTTTCTTGATGTGCTTATAACAAAAACCAGCAATGACAGCTTCTCACACACAGTCTATAGGAAACCAACCCACATCAATCGATACTTAAATGCCCAATCACATCATCACCCTGCCCAATTAAGTTCTGTAATGAAATCTTTGGCTCTTAAATCTATTCGCTTAACAGACATTAACAACAGACAAAACGATCTTAATAATCTTCAACAAATTCTTCGACAAAACGGTTATTATCCAGACCACATTGCACGCATATTTAGTCAATCGCAACAAACCCCGAGTACACCAACCCCATCAGAAACAGACCAACAACACCGGAAAGCCTTCATTCCGTACAAAATAGCTCGGATTCTACATCGACATCAAATAAAGACAGTCTTCAACACTAGTCAAACTATATACAATTTAACCGGGAACCCTATAGATAAAGTACCTTACGAGGATCAAGGAGTTTACGAAATCCCATGTCGCGATTGCCCACAAAGCTACATCGGTCGTACAAATAGGCGCGTCAACCATCGAGTATATGACATTCTTTGTCAGTTCGTGCATCATCATATCCAAATAGCACACTCTATCAACTTCGAGGACAGTAGGACTATCGTATCTCTTAACTCCCTTAGGCGAAGCTATAGAAATAGAGAAAACACCCCTCTGTCTAAACCCTAAACCGACACGATGACAGCTCTCGCCTTCCCACAGCATGGACTTCCGTAATTGCCAGATTAAACAAAGCAGACAGGTCCACCAACACCCGTCCAATCACCACACAGCCCCTCCATCACGTAACATCCCCTTCTAACCCACCTCTAACTATGAATAAAAGAAGCAGAGCAGACTCAAATTCTGTTAAGTTACCTAGTGATTGAGAGTGAGACCCCGAGTTCGATCTAGACTCTGAAACTCTCTTTCACTTTTGTCTCTTAATAATGGCTCCAAAGCAGGAGTAGAAACGTCGAGTTCATATATATATATATATATATATATATATATATATATATATATATATATGAACTACAGTCCACTTAATCAAATTCACTACATATATATATATATATATATATATATATATATATATATATAGTTTTGTGTGGTTCTACATTGATAAGAAACTCAATTGCCCTTCATAAGAAAACTCTTACCTTGTCTACGAGTTAGATCTAGTAAAAGCCTTGGGAAATCTGCCAGCCATGTATTTGTCTGCATTCGGCGCGGATAGCCGGCCTTAACCCTGGGTTTTTAGGCACAACTATAGTTTATATTGTTGGGCAATGCGCACTCACGAGGGGCTTTACAATAAGTGAGTAATAGCTGCACACGCACTTTGGGGTTGCACTAGCGAGCACATAGGGAAACGTTTTTTCCTTGAGAGTTTCTAGTGAGGTCCGTACTGGACGAGAGGCGAGATATATAAATATATATATATATATATAGTGTTTTGTAGACGGTTGAAGGCCACATAGGTGGGCTTATGTGCTATATTACGTAGACCATGTAACATCTAGATATCATACGGTTTTTGTTTTATTTTTTAATTTTATATTTAATTTTTTTTCTTAATTTTCAGATTTTTACATTTGAACTTTAGTAACTTTTTTATTTTATACTGCATCTTCACCAAACAAACTTAAATCTAATCTGTAATGTTTGTTTGCTCATCTGCATTTCATATTTGACACAAATATTTGGTTGAAAAAATTATTGATTTCAATAATGTAATTAAGTTAAACACTTTATCACATTACAAAAAAAATAGAAGTACCTCGAGAACTTCGAATGCTTACCAAAACTTCTCTACTTCAACCCGTTTCCAACGATATATCATACATATTGGAAAGTAATGAGTATCATAATAAAATTTGAAATTGTATCTTACAAGGTTAGAATCACAAAAAATAAAACATACCTCAAGTTGCAATAAATTGTTATAAATTTTGTTCAAACCGGCTTCTACCGCTACGAGTGCAATCGCGACACCTTTTTCTGACTTCTTCAGTGGTAGTCTCTAGTCGCATCTCATCCAATACTGTTTCAAAAGCAACATATATTATTTATTTGGTTTCTATTTATCTTACATAAACGAGTTGCTTGGCCTCTCCAGTTACAAAAAAATCAAAGGAAATCGGGTCTGGCGACCTTGGAGGTCATAGTATAGGACCAGATTTCTCAATTTAGGCGTTTGGGAATGAAATGTCCAGGAGCTCTCTAACGGTTCCTCTATAACGTGCTGGACGTTCATCTTTTTGACCAATGTTGTTGGTCTGTCTTCTAATGGGATTTCATCTAATACGATAGATCATCCCGCATTGTTTGGAACGCAACAGTATTATTATTTTCTTTAGCTGCTCCTCGGTGTCTATTTCCATCTCGTAAATGACGAATTATTAATGAACGGTTTATTGATATTATTAAATGAAATCTCATTGGAAGACAGATCAACAATATTTAAAATTGTTAGCTGTCCCGCACATTATAGGCAATGTGTCGGAGAGTTCCTGGAGATTACATTCCTAAACGAGTGAAATAAGAGAATTGAGCCTACAAGCCTACAAGGTCGCCAGACCTTACTCCCTTTGATTTTTTTGTATGTGTTTGTTTTAAGCAACTCTTTTATGAGAGAGAAATGTAAACCAAGGAGCTGTTAAAAGAAAGAATAAATGTTGCTTTTGATATAATATGACATGAGATGCGACTCGAGACTACCACTGTAGGGGTCGAAAAAAGATGTCGCGATTGTATCCGTAGCGGTAAAAGCAGGTTGGAACAATATTTATAACAAATTATTGCAACTTGATGTATGTTTTATTTTTTGTAGTTCTAACCTTGTAAGTTACAATCTCAAATTTTATTATTATACTGATTACTTTTCAATACGTTTGATATATTGTTGGAAAGGGGTTGAAGTTTTTGTAAGCATTCGAAGTACTCGATTTACTTCTAATTTTTTTTTTTAATGTAATAGTCTTTAACTTAATCACTCTTTTATGGAACCTTGCTATTTGTGGACTTATATAATTTTTTCAATCAATTATTTCTATCAATATCAAATGCAGTTGACCAAACAAATATCATAGAATATATTTAACTTTATTTGGTGAAGATGCAGTGAAAAATAAAAAAGTTACAAAAGTTCAAATGGAAAAATCTGAAAATTAAATTAAAAAAAATCATATCTAGATGTTATATGAGCTACATAATAAAGCACACTCGCCGACCTATCAGCCCTCCAAGTTTGGCGAACCTTCTACAAAACACCCTATATATATATATATATATATATATATAATTATATATGTATTAGAAGGTTTCCGGGAATTCATCCGCGTAGTTGATAACTGATCCCTGCCGGGATCGATGGTACAATGACGACGTTTCGGCAGAGTCACATCTGCCCTCTTCAGGTCGGTTCGCATAATTCTCGTAGCCTTTTGCTTTCGCTTCTAGTTACTCGATTAGAAGGCTACGAGAATTATGCGCACCGACCTGAAGAGGGCAGATGTGACTCTGCCGAAACGCCGTCATTTTACCATCGATCCCGGCAGGGATCAGTTATCAACTAAGCGAGAACTTAAAAACAAATATTTATATATATATATATATATATATATATATATATATTTAATTGATGTTATATTATTTAATTTTTTACTATTATATTAAATACATTAGACTATTTTGTGTTTAATTATTTTTTTTTTGCAGCTTAAATGTCAGTTGCTCCAAAATAGCACTCACTATTTACTAATAGTATCCCTGTCTTCTCTGTCGTATAAATACCAAGCGTGGGCGTTTTCTTATATTCGAGGACCCATCACGTGCGACTGCAATGTTGGGTCCTTTATTATTACACGGTATACTTACCTCGGACCGCTCTGTCACACATTTTCACTAGCCTTAAAACTGAAATCTTTAAAATTCGCATACTCGTATTAGGACCGAATTTTTTGCCAACAACCCTATATCAACCTGTTCGCAAGAAAACAGGGCTTACGTTGATGTACAATTTTTTTTATTACCCAATCAAGTGAAAGTAACTAGCATCTACATACCTGTTTATAGGTGGCAACCCAGTAGTTCGCCCAGCAGGTAAATAATAGGCAACCCAACGGCTGCACATTCTATTCGTTTTATACTTTTACTTAGGATAAAATTTTCTTATTATCTAAATTTTACAATTTAATTAAAAAATATTTTTCTTAAATTAATTAAAAATAGTCTGTCCAGGATTTGTTTATGCAACCCATTTTCAATATATTTTCTAATATACTAAATTTATTATAAAATATGCTTCGTTCTATTTTCAGCGCAGTGAAGGTCGACTTACGTTCGGATTTTCTACTATTATTAAATCAAGGTAATTTACTCCACTTACAGTGGAGTGAAATGAAAAAAGTGTGCCAGTATCGAAATATGAGCAGCAAGCAGCGTGCGCGGTTGAAACACAGGCAGGAGTAGATTTACAGTTATACAAGTGAGTTTTTAAACCTTAGAATGAAACGTTATAGTGGGTGAAACTTAATTAGTTGCATATACAACATGGTTTCCATATAGGGTGGAGTGCAATTATAGTTATACAGAGTTGATAAAAAAGATTGTCTAAGAATTGTTATATTAAGCAATTAAGATATTTGAATTACAGAACGGAGTATAATTATAGCTTTACAAATTAATTAAAAAAATATTGGTAGCAGTTAAAGGGTGTTTGAAACATAGGGTGGAATAATATTAGAGTTATACAAGGTTCTAACTGTGACAATTTTGTTATATAGAGTAAACCACGAGCAGTTGAATTTATGGATTACTTAAGACATGGGGCGCAGTTATACAGGATGATTAAAATAGTTGCACATAAAGTGTGCATAAAATATGGTTTGGAGAGAAATCCTACATTTACAGGTTTAAATAATATCAGTTTAGTTGAAATAACTTGTGGAGTGTAATTACAGTTATACAGGGTGGTGCAGAAATTTATATTCAAATAAGTTATAGCGGGTGATCAATACATAGCATATAAAGGGTGTTTGCAATATAAGATATATTAAATTTATACTTATGCAGTGATCCGAATTTTAGTTCAGTTATAATGTGAAGTGCAGAAATATTAATTATTTTGTCTAAGCAATTAAAGAAATACTCTATACAAATTATTATTTTCAATTTAATAATTGAATCGATCATAGAGGAATAGTAACAAGCTAGAAGATTCCAATTCATTGCATTTTCAGATAAAATCGTACCACAATCAGGGCAAGTTATAAGTTATAACATTAAGAATTTGTTTAGTGAAGAATTATTCCGAAAGGTCTGATCTGTTAAAGTAAATAACTCCAAATTTCAGAATTTAAAACTACTACTTCGATGCCAGCTCCAGTAAGATGATGGCCAAATTGAAAATCTACACAGTGATTGTAGTTTTTCTAATTTAAAATTTATTTGGTAAAAATGTGGTTCTCTTTATATCCTAATAAGCGTATCATCTATTTATCTTAACAAGAAGTTTTTTAGTTTGTTGACATTATATTTGTTTTCTTAAAGTGTGAACGTAATTCCTAATTTATAGAAACTTGTTCAAGAAACCAATAAGTGTGCGCCATTAGATGGAAAGATTCAATTAGGTTTAACTAGAAAGTACTTTTGTGGAGTTTATTAGCGTTTTCTCACAACCACTTGAAATATTAAATAATATATAAAATAATATACAAAAAATCATAATTTCTCCTTAATTTTCGTAATTTCTAAACAACCTAAATATTTAGCCCTTGCATAATTATACTAATTTTTTTTTTATCTATCACTGAATATATATACTTTCGAAAATACTCTTGCCATCGTATAAAAAATTATCAAAATAAGTTTCAAATCATCATATTTTAGAAGAAAACATAATTGTATGCTTTTGATTATCAGTTCCACTTTTTCACACCCATATAGTAAACCAATAGTATACAGTTAGAAGGTTTGAAAATGTATGAATCAGCTATGCAATGAGTTCGACAAAGAAGTTGGTACTTCGGTTTTGGTAAATATTAAGAAATGAAGATAACGGCATGTCCGATTAATAGACCGGGGTCGATAATTTTTGAAACCAAAAACATTATAAAATAACTATAAAAGAAAAAATAATTTAAGGGTGATCTGAGCTCAGGAAGGGGAAGGGGTGGGGTTTTAAGGGTAAAAAACCGTTTATCTCGATTTCCCGCAAAACTACAAATCCTATGGAAAAAAGCTAAACGTCATCGTTGTTGGTAAAAAAAATCTCTACAACTTTTGTGTTTAAATTTTTTTCACGTATCCTCAAAATGTATGTGAGAAATTCAAAAAACCAAGTTTTTTTATTTTTATCTTTTCCAAAAAAAAAAAAAGATTTTTTCACTACATTTGGTGAAAACTTACCTTTTTATGTCCCAAATACACTTTAATTTTTTTGATTTAAAATATTTATTTTTTAACTTATTTTGGCTAAATATCGAAAGAGCACCCTAATTTTCAATCGAAAATTCCCACGTTAAAATATCTGCTTTTTTAAAAAGTCGGTGGGTTTTCTGTTCGTTGAAATCTCTACTTTCTGATAGTGTGAAAAACTATTTACATTGCTATCGTAAATGTTCTCAGAAAATGCAAAGAAACAAAAGAAACTCGTATCCGAAAATTAAGTAGTAAAGCCCAGACCCTTCTAGCCCCTTCCTCAGTTCTCTATGAAATATCTTTTGAGACCACTCAGGTATATAAGTATAATCTTAAAATAAATAGGCATCTACGCATACAATTTAAAGGAGATTCTATAACTTCCTTAAAATTATTCACTTTATTAACTTAATTTTCTGAGAACACTTACCATAATTAATGTATATATTTTTTAATCTATCAGAAAGTAGAGATTTCAGCAAAAAGCCTTCCAAATTTAAAAAAAGCAGGTATTTTGACGTGGGAGTTTTTGATTGAAAATTAGGGTTATTTTTAGATATTAAGTCAAAATAAAGTGAAAAAATACATATTTTAAATAAAAAAAATACAAAGTGTTTGGGACATAAAAACGCACATTTTCACTAAATTTCGAGATTTTTTTTATTGTAGAAAATAAAAATAAAAAACCAAGAACTTGGTTTTTTGAATAAGTCACATAAATTTTGAGGTTATGGGAAAAAATACACAAAAGTTGTAGATATTTTTATTACCTACAACTTTGTGATTTTACTTTTTTCAATAGGACTTGTAGTTTTGCCGAAAATCGAGATAAATCGATTTTTACTGTTTTTGACTGTTTTCTCTAAAACGGTTCACTCAACTTGAAGAAGTTACATTGCATTCTACAGAGATATGTGCCAGTTGATTCGGTTCATTTACAGTCGAGGAAGATGACACAAAATGTTCCATTAGTGCAGCGATAAGAAAAGTTGTTAAGTCGGCGAACTTTTCTATGTGGTTGTAACGTGTAAAAAAATTGAAGCCTTCTTGAGTAATCTTACGGGTCAGTTGATGCAGATTATGTACCTCTGGAACTGTGTAGTTGCTGTGACTAGAGCTGTTTTTTTGTACGCTCTCTGAACCGCTTGGTGTTGTGGTGCCTCCTTGAGTACCTTTTCCGTTGTCTGTTCGACTTTTCGCTAAGCCGGCGATATCCAAGACAATACTTTTTTTGTTAGCACAGTACATTATCAGTTAAGTTTGATGTCATCCATAAAATACTTTTCTTTTTAAAAATCTGTTAGATTAATTTATATCCTCTAATTCGTAATTTATCTGAAGCCGCTCCTGTGCTGTAGAGATTTACGCATGTTTTGTTCATTTGAGTAGGGAGATTTTCTGATTCGAAGAACGCAAATTCGGGAAGACGGTCACCTTTCGTCTCGAAGAGAGTGAACCCGTACTTCGCCGTGTGCGATTTCTCTGGGCTACTAAAAAATGGCGTTCCCTTAAGTTAGTTGTTCAATTTTTCCGCGTCAGGAAATGATGGCTGATTGGTGGTATTATTTGGAGAAGAATACCATTATAAAGAGGCGTTGATGGTTGAGATTTCTTTGGATAAGATTAGCTCTTCGTTGTGAAAGTAAGCAGAGCAATTTTAGCAAAATGAATTCGTCACGTGCAAATTCTATTTTAGGGCCCTAGGGAGGATTTTCCCTAAGGAAGATTTTTCTAAAGAGGGTTTATCCTTCGGTATATTTGAGTCTTAACTTACGGTGAATTTTGAGTTACCGTGGATTTGACTGACGGTGGATTTTTTCATGTTTTTAATCCTGGTTTATGGTGGGTTGTTCTATGTTTCGAGTCACGTTTCGTACGGATTTTTGAAGTTAGAATTTTTTACGTTATGGGGCTGTTATTCTCATGATGGGATTTTGAAGTTATTATTTGGTATGCAACCAATTTAACCGCTTAGATAGAATTCAACTGATATCCGGTCGGTGATGAATTAGTTGGAGATATTTGGCTTTGAGTTTCCAGGATCAAGAACACAGTACAGATAATCATGTCAATATTCTAAGAGATAGTAAATTTTAGAAACGTTTAATAAGGTAAGGTTTTAATTTGTCGACAGATTATACCATTATCCTTTTTAATCAAATCATTTTGATTGGGTGATTATTTGAAGACGCGAGATGTAAGACCGACATCTAGGATTTTCGAGAGAATGACACCTCGAAGAGAGTATGGGTGATTATTGTTGTGTAAATTTTTTGTAGATTTCAAGTAGACATTTTTTTTTGTAAATATCTAAATTTTAACTGTGATGTTGAAGTCAGATTTTTAAATATTCCATAATGTAAATTGTAGATTTTACTCTTTAGCTACATTTATTAGAAAGCTCTAATTTTTTTAAACAAACTCCTTATCTTCATTTTTTGTACTATATATTTTCTTTTTGATTTTTTTATTAAACTCTCTGTATTAACATTTTGCATACTTTTTATATACCTAATCTATCGATTGTGAAAAAATTTTTGGAAGCACCATTGAAAGTATTGAATACATATATTTTAACAGAATCAGATTATTAGCAGTTTGTTCATAAGTAACATAACAATATCACCATAGCCATATAAATAACACCATAACCGCATACGATTTGTTGGTTTTTTTCAACCAAATGGGCGCTGAATAAATTTAAATTTTGTGTTTTACTATCTTTTACCCACGACCTTATGTTTTTCGATGTACAGCAGCCGCCTAGCACGTGGGAGCAAACCCAGGTAGGTATTATGTTGATTTTTGAGCTTTCGAAATTTAGGATACCAGATTTGGGTCACATGGTATACGGTTGTAGATGTGTGTTTGTGTAGGTGTGCGTGTGTATTTGTGTGTGCGTATCCATCGATATTCAAGCAGCAATCAATGTGTGCTGATGAAATATAGGACGAAGTAAAATTACAGTAATACAGGTGAAATCAAATAATCTTAAAAAAAAAGTGATTTTGGGTGATCCATAAGCAGCTACATATATGCTATTATAAAATTGTAAGTTTATCTGTTTGTTTATTTGTTTGTTTGGGCTTCACGTAAGAACTACTGAACTGATTTTGCAGCATCTTTTTTTTTGCAAAGCCTACAGCTTGACTTAAAATCTGGTGTATATTTTGTCTCCCTAAACTGACAGAAACTATAGGTATAACGAAGAATCTTCGACCATGCTGGGTAACACAATTACTCTATTGGTTGTCTTCTAAACGTTGTTTGTGGAATATTCTTTATTATTTTTATGTTTCTTTGGGGAATAACACCACAATAGAAATAAAACTACGTATATTGCAGGAATACCAAACGTTTCAAAGTCTATTCTGACTTCGTTGTCAATGGCTTTATATTTATTGATGTAGATTGCAAAATGAAAATTTGATTTAAAATTGACATTAGAAAATTTGTTGTTTTTAGATATACAAGTAGCACAAAAAATTCTAAAGATCATGAATTATAGTTAACCAGCTTTCAAATTAGAAGAATTTGAAAGAGTTGTCTTTAGAATTTATAAGTGGCGTTCCTAGGTACGACTTTGTTAAAAAATAGCGCATTCGCCAAAAATGCCATCAAAGAATTCTATTGTTTCAGTGATCCCATTAACGTCATAAGGGAAAACCTAGGAGAAACCTTATGAACTATCCCGATATTGGGTTGTTCAAAAGGAGCTTACCATTAATAATTTCTTCCTTAATTGTCGGTAACCAGATACGATTAAATTCTACAGAAGTAGAAGCGATACAATCGTCTTCATTCAAAAGAATTAAGGCAGACTCTTTTATTTTTCGTTTTGTGTTATGTTGTTCTTTGTGAAGACAATTCAACTATACTTCACAAAGAACAACATAACACAAAACGAAAAATAAAAGAGTCTGCCTTAATTCTTTTGAATGAAGACGATTGTATCGCTTCTACTTCTGTAGAATTTAATCGTATCTGGTTACCGACAATTAAGGAAGAAATTATTAATGGTAAGCTCCTTTTGAACAACCCAATATCGGGATAGTTCATAAGGTTTCTCCTAGGTTTTCCCTTATGACGTTAATGGGATCACTGAAACAATAGAATTCTTTGATGGCATTTTTGGCGAATGCGCTATTTTTTAACAAAGTCGTACCTAGGAACGCCACTTATAAATTCTAAAGACAACTCTTTCAAATTCTTCTAATTTGAAAGCTGGTTAACTATAATTCATGATCTTCAGAATTTTTTGTGCTACCTGTATATCTAAAAACAACAAATTTTCTAATGTCAATTTTAAATGTCATAAATCAAATTTTCATTTTGCAATCTACATCAATAAATATAAAGCCATTGACAACGAAGTCAGAATAGACTTTGAAACGTTTGGTATTCCTGCAATATACGTAGTTTTATTTCTATTGTGGTGTTATTCCCCAAAGAAACATAAAAATACTCTATTGGTTCCACCGCATCCACTAAATATTAGATACTTGCATCAGCTTAGCTTTTATTTAAAATTCGGAATATGCCAATGTAACATCTTTTGATTTAAAAAACAACAACCTATATATCAAGCATAATTTTAAAGGGTGTTCTATATATAGGAAACATAGAGCGAAGTAGAATTACATGGATTTAAAACACATAAATAAACTTATATTAGATGTCGCTTTAGCAGCTGCATATACACAATGTGTTTGAAATAAGGGGGAGTGGTATTAGTTATACGGGGGCGTTGAAATAACTCCCTTATTTCAACGCAAATGTTTATACAGAGCGGATAAAAAATCTGTTATTTAAGCAGTTAGAATGTTTGAATTTTGTTTTTATTTTGTTATTATATTTATGAAATGTGTTGAAAAAATGAAGCAGTTGTATATACAGAGTGGTTGGAATTATAGTCTATAGTGTCGTTAAAAAATTGTTTTATATCCACAAGTAGTTGCACATATGGGATGGTTGAAATATGTAGTATAATTGCACCTATCCAGGTGTGTTTAAAAAATATAAAGAATTTTTATGATCTACAAGCTGTTCCATTAACCAGATGGTTGACATATAGAGCGGCGTAGAATTCTAAGGATACAGGGCGGGAGAAAAATGTTATATTGGGTGGCAAATAAGTAGTTGCATATACAAGGTTATTGAAATATAGGGTGCAGTAGAATTTTAATTATACAGGGTAGGTAAAAAATGGTAGGAAAATTTTGTTACATAGCCGTTGCATGTACGGAGTGCCTCATATATAGCTACACAGTGTGACTCAAACAATGTTAGAAAAAGTTGCAAATGAAAGGTGATTTCATTGAAGTGTAGAGAGAAATTATACTTTATATTGTGCTTCAGAAAATATGAGGAAAAATTGTGAAATAACGTAGCTCATAATCAGTTGCACATATAGGATGGTTGAAATATAGGCTGGAGAAGTGTTATAGTTAAGTATTTAAAAATGTTATATCGGTTTACCAATATGCAGCAGCGAATACAGGGTAGTTGTAATATATACAAGGTGATTCAAAAATATGTTGAACAAAATCGCTGTATAGGGTGCCCCATAAGCAGTTGCAATTTTGATGGGCATTGATGGATTTATAGTTATACAGGGTGGTACAAAAAATGTTATACTGGGTGGCGGTGGGCATGAGCTGTTGCACATATGAAATATCTGAAATATGGATCGAAGTAAAATTATAGTTATACAGTATGATTAAAACAATGTTAAAAAAAGTTGCATATATAAGGTGTGGTTGAAATATAAGGTGGAGACAAAGTATTCTTTGAAGGGTGGTTAAAAAATGGTTATATAGCGTAGTCCATAAGTAGTTGTATAGATAAGATAGTTAGTGGATCAAGGTTATAGTTAAGTGTTTAAAAAATGTTATATACACATACAGGGTGTATATAATAATATTTTGTAGAGTAAAATTATGGTTATACAGGATAGTTAAAAAATGAGTTGTAATGTTTCACTAATTGGCAGCAGTATATACATGATTGTTTTAATATAATAATAGTTATACAAGGCGGTCCAAAAAAAGTTGAATAAAATTGTTATATAAACTGGTCAATAAGAAGTTTAGGGGAGTGGTTATATAAATGTTTGTTATTAGGGTGCAAAAGTGTTTTTATATTTGTGACACACCAGGGGTTCCAGATACATTTCCATTAGGATGGATCAAAACAATAACAAAAATTGTTATATAGGGCAGACTATGAACAGTTGCATCCTACTATATGGAATACCTGAAATACGGAGCGAAGCAATATTTATAATTATAAAGAGTGTTTCATACAGTGTTAGAGAAAGTTGCTTATATAGAGTGATTAAAATATTAGGTGGTGTGAAATTTTACTTTACAATATTGCTCAAAAATATCAGAAATTAGTATATAAATATATAGCGTAGACCATAAGTAGTTGTATAGCTGAATTACAGGGTGGAGTAGAGTTATAGTCAGGTGTTGAAAAAACTTATATTGTGTGGCAAATAAACAGCAGCATATATAGGGTGGTCGCACTATAGGGTCAAATAGAGTTACATTTATAAAAGGTGATTCAAAATAATGTCGAATAAAATTGTTATATAGAGTGGCCCGTAAGCACTTGCAATTTGGGTGAAATATATTCGAGATTCGTGGATTTATAGTTAAGTAGGGTGGTTAAAAAAAGTTATATACGATAGCCCATATGTTTCATAAGTTATTTCTTTTTGCAGAGACTTGTACATTCCACACGCGGGTGAAACCCCAGGTATCAGCTAGTATACATATGTTGATTGAAATGCAAGGTAAAATTGAATTGTAGTTGTACAGGGTCGTACAGAAAATGTTGTATTGGGTGGTGTATAAGCAGTTGCATATACAAGATGGATAAAACAAGAGTGAAATACAACTACAGTTATACTGAGTGGAATAAAAAATGATAAAAAAAATGTTTAATAAGCATATAGAGGCAGGCTATTTGAGTTATGGAGCGGAGTATAATTACGGTTATACAGAAACGTTCAAAAAATTTCAACAATTGCTTATGCAGGATGGTTGAAATATAAGGTAGAGTTATAGTTATAAAGGGTGCTCGAATAAATATTATATGCTGTGAAACATAAATAATTACTTATACCAGGTGGTTGAAATACGGGTAGAGTAGAATTAATAGTTATTTAGGGTGTATCAAAAATTTGTTAATAAAGCATAATCAGATAGGATATTTGAAGTTTAGGGCAGTATATAATCACAGTTATAGAGATTGTGTGAAGAGTAGCATATGCCGGGTGGTTGAAATAAAGGGTAGAATAAAATTATAGTCATACAATATGGTTAAAAAATGTGACCAATTTTTTTATGAAGGTTAAATATGAGCAGTTGCATATATAGGATACTTGGCGTATGTGGCGTAGTAGGAGAGATAGATAGAGAGAGAAAGAGAGAGATAGAGAGAAAAACAGAGAGAGAGAGAGAGAGAGAGAGAAATTTAAATATACATTATATACAACGTAATTATCACTTAACCTTTCTAACATGTTCTTATTTTTTCACGTGCATTAAATCAGATAGTGGGCATCTTGCAGATCGCACCCTTTCAGTACTAAGAAAATGATGAATAATGTCTCTATGCATTTAAAGCGCAACATTAATTTATCAATTCTCGTGCAATGAATAAATACTCCACATTACATTTACCGGCTACGTGATATATCTAAGTGATTAAATTCAATTCTAGTCATTTCAAGGGAAGAGCATTTTGTTCCCTAAAAATTACTGACACCCATCGTCAGCATTCAATAACAGAATTTTCATAAAAAATCACATCAAATATCTATTCATTTTAGTAATTAATATTATAATTCTCATAACTCTATTATTTTTAATTGCAGAGAAATAGTGATTTTTTCATAAAAATATGTATTTTGGAGTATGTATATCAAGTTTCACACCAGTATTACTTTCTATTTCAGATATTTTAAGTTTTTTAAAACAATAGTAAAGCCCATTGTCATATATTTAATATTTCCATTTTGGCAAAATGACGACTCACGTTTTACCACTTAAGAAAAGGAATCAATTTATTAATTCTTATGATTTTACTACTATAGGTTCCGGCAAAATAGTAAATTTTTCAAAAAACCATTTCCCCATCTGTCCCCAATGAGTTAAAGAATGAAAAATCATAATACTTATTATTATTTGTTTGGGGAGGGAGTAAATACACCAATTTTCACGGGTGTTACATTTTGTTTCCGAGATATTTATTTTTAATTATTAAATTATTTTTCTGGATTGGGACACTCTTATCATCTAGCGGTATAAAATATACTTTATGACCTACTAGCTATTAAATATACATAAAGAAATTCAAAAAATCGGTCGACCCGTTTCGGAGGAATTCGACCACAAACACCTTGACAAAAGATATATCATAGGTGCAGATTTACTTTGAAATTTATATTTAAAAATTCATTAAATAATGTTCCGTTGAACCCACAGGAAGTTTTCAATATTAGGTATCTGGAAGTAGAATTAAGGGTATTTTGCCTCAATATGATACTGGAAAAGCGTGGGAAAATGGTGACGCTAATTAGACAAAGGTCAGTGCAAACTTTTGATGAGAAACGTAAAATTTAATTAGAAAAGCTTCTAACAACAATAAATGAAAAGCAACAAATTCTTGCCACCACCATTAAAAGTGAAAGCATTACCACCATGACCGATGAGCAGCAAATCTACAACGGAAGAAAAATAACAGAATTTGATACAGGGCTTATTTACAAAAATTGAACAAAAACGACAAGCTGAAGAACTCAAATGGCGAGAACAATTAGGAGAGTTAATGCAATTAGTAACGCAAGATAACAAAGCGGTTAATTAGAAAATACAGATTACGGAGTCAGACATAAACGGAATAAATGACGAAATTGACATTCCAAGTAGTTCAATGAATCGTCACGAAAATATGGTCAAATATGACATCAATTCAGTAACTTCGACAGGATCATTGCAGTCGTAGCTAAAAGACATGACAGGCTATCACTGAATAAACTATTCTAGGTGTAACTGAGTGGTCAAATACGAAAATGTGGTGGAAGAATTCGAAGCAGACATTAGCCGTTTTATAAATGGCATTGAAGATATTGAGGTTCAACGAAATCTGAGACTTAATAGCATAAGGAATATTACTGAGCTTCTGAGACGTGCCGAGGAAGCATAAGCTACAATGAACATGTCAAAATCTAATAAATAAACAGTTTCCGTCATTCATGAAGAACCAGAGCCGACGTTAGATGAAGTACAATCCGGAATTAACAAAATAGTTGAAATAAGAAAGAAACGAGAAACCAGGATTATCGTTACAAACGTACATGACATTTCCAATCTGACTGCAGAATGAGGCTACCAGACAGATCACCAGTTGGCCATCGCGACTATACCAAAACTAGGAGTAATCAGTCAGTGTCAGAGGGTGAACTCTGACTAATTCATCGCCAGCCCCCATGTCAGTGCGCATACGACAAGTTCATAAGCAGATGAACGAAGACTGGACAACAATGTATCCTGGACCAAATGGCCTATACAGTCATTAAATTAGTTCTTTCATTCAAGAAGAGGGGGCATCAAGGGTTTGATGGGACGAAGCAGACAAATACTCTGGCGTCCTGAAGTTATTGTGGGCACAACAGGAGTCTCTAAAGGTAGAGAATGGAATGTTAAAGAGAACTTGGGAATGATGACAGAGAAAAAGTCCCTACTGGTAGACTCCAAGAAAAAGGTATCCGCCACTGAAATAAATAATGTGATTACCGTATGTCAACTGGTCATGAATAAATAATAAATTACTTCGAACACGGTAGATCCTGAATTCTAATATGTGACTTCTGCGTCACCAGTCAGGGCCCGAAGACCCTCACAAGGGTAGAATGCACCAATACAATGGGGGTGTTTCATTAGAAAGAATTGCCTTTAATGTTAACAAATACAATCTGGTCGCAATAGATTATTTCAGCAAATGGCCTGAGATATATGCAGTACCAGAACCACAGTAGCGGATGGTGCTGGTAAAACAGCTATTCAGCATGTTTGGTGTCCTGCTGCAGTTATATTTAGACTTTGAATTCAACGTCTTCCAGAAGGTCGGAACGATGTTGGGAATCAAGAAAACGAGAACCACAGCCTTGCATCCACCTTCAAAACAGGCAGTTGAAAGATTCAGCAGCATCTTTGAAAATATGCTTGCCACACAGGTTATGACTTGAAGCCAAATTCGGATGAGTTTCAAAAGGCAAATAAAATTTGGTGGTACAACCCCCAGTGGAGTATGGGCAAGGCACCAAAACTCACACTAGCCTGGGATGGTTCACACGATAGGGTGAAGTGAACTAATGACGTCGTGTATGAAATTCGTCAGAATCCGAGAGCTAAGATGAAGGTGGTTCATTTGGATCGATTAGCTCCCCATATTTGATTTTACGCTACCAAAATAGAAACCCTTCTAGAATTTAATCAAACAATGAAAACTAATTTTGCGAATAAATAAACCGATATTAAAATACATTAGACAAGAAGAGGTAATTCCAGGACGTACGATTGTTGGTATTAAAATTTCTTCCAACCTATTCCGGAATTAAAAATTATATACGTTAGCCGGTGGATTTGAGTTGAGATGATTACATCGGGGCGAAAACATGTCATCAAGTGTGAGTCCGCCACCTTGTTAAAAGTAAATGTTTTTGTTGAGGAACATATCGTGATTTATATCGGTGTATTTATAACCACAATATGTTTTCCATAATATTGGCATCCGATATTGATGCTCATGCAAAATTTCTGCTAAAATAAATTCCTGGATATTTTGATAAAAAAAGCTGATTGTTATGATTAATCGATCGGTTTTATGAAATATAATAGATGAAAATCAAAATTCGAACCTGTATTTAAACATAATATACAGTATGTTCTTGAAAGTTCTGCCGGAAATGCAATATGAGTACAAACCAAACTTTCTGATAATTCTTGCACACAATGAGAATATCTCCGACATGGCAATTTACCCTTGCTATGTGGTATCTAACAAATGTTAGAAAGGGTTAAGTTTCACACGGTGATTACTCTAATTCCTAAAGCCTGTTAGAAGTTTCGAATTTCGCAAATATTTGTTGGATCATGTTGAAATTAGAAAGTCTAGCACTCTAACTATATATATATATATATATATATATATATATATATATATATATATATATGTTATATCACACTTCTCAATATTAACTTTTTAAAAAAGATTTTTATTAATAACAAACAAAATAATAACTTTAAAATACAAATGAAAAATAACGATATAAAGTGACAGAGTTACTGAGTAATAATGAATAACAAACAAGAGAGATTTTACAATATATAACCTAATGAGTGCTGAATCGACACTGTCGACACGGCGATTCCCACGGATGCTCGGTGGTGCTGTAATCTGATACTCCACGTGTCGCTGACTCAGCTGGGAATGTTGTATTGTCGTTGCGATATAAGTTCATGCTAAGTTCATAGTATAAACTTATATAACAACTCCCATCCATATAAAAAAAGTTGATGGTACAGCATCAACTTTTACGTCAAGTTCTGGAGTTCTGTATCGTCGGTTGGATTCAGGAGGGTGTGTAGCTTTCCTTTGGGCTTAGGATTTGATGGTGCTGTCGGTGGCGTGTGCTGGACAGCGGAGCTTGGTGTAGTGGTATTCTTGAACCTCTTCTGGATTGACTTCATTGTGAGGAGTATAATCACAATTACTACTAAGGTGGTCGTTGTGATTGTGAGCCAGGACGTATGTTTTTCTAAGGGTGGTTGTTCCATCAGCTTTTCCAGTTCCTTAGAATATTGGGAGAGCTTATGGTTGGCAACATCTAGGTCTTGTACATCTAATTCTTGTAGCTGTAGGGGTGTCAGGTTTGGCATCTCATTGGCGGCTGGCATGCCGTTGCTGCAGTTGAAAGGAATGTCCACTGGGTGGTTTCTGTATGTGATGTTTTGGACATTTTTAGAAGTTCTTGTACCATGGACCCTTGTGTTGTCGATAAAGGCATTGCAGTCGGGTTGGATTTGCAACACTGAATTTGTCGATATGGTTTGTGTCACGACATCTTGCCCTTTGCATTTGATGGTGATGGCCAGTGGTCTTGAAATCGAGATCAACCAAAAGTTTACGTCAATCTCTTGGATATTATAGTCTGCTGCATATAATATCAAACTTTTGCAGGTTGCTGGAAGTGTGGCTGGCTGTCTGAGAAGCTGACTTTCGCAGATGGCATCTTTGTCTATTGGATGTGATATAGCTTTGGAACAAATCTTATGATGTTTAGTTAAAGGCTTGCAGTCACCCAGGTCTTCGAAGGATGTGTATAATAACGAATCGTCATCTCTCGCGATAAATTTTGTCTTTATTGAAAGTATATGATGAAACCCTGTTCGATCATCCAAAACTGGGATCGGATAAAGGTGGTAAAGGGTGTAAATCTCAGGATCAACTAAAGGAATTTTGAGTACAAAAATGATTTTGGTGTTGATTTGAAAAGCTTCCAATTCTATCAAATCAATGTACTGAGCAACATTTGAACTGTAAATAGGAAGTGGTAAATCATGTAGTGATTGAGAAATCTTTTGAAGGGAATCGACCAAATCTACTGGGGTTATGATCGAACTATGTAAAATTTTTAAGCGGGCGAAAGAGACTGCAGTTAAAACATCATCGAGAGTGTTTTCGATAAATATGTAACTCTCCATTAGGCTTTCACACAGATCCAAGATATTGATTTGAAATTCATGAAAATCAAGATCATTTGAAATGTATAAAATTGACTGCCTTATTTTTTCAATGTTATTCGAGAATAATTTCTCCTCGGATTGAAATTTTTGTAAAGTTTTGTTGAGGCTCGTAATGACTGAGGTTGTTACAGATATTTGTTTCTTTACTAAGTCCTGAATTTGGTGTTGGTCTTTAGTAATTTTAGTTATACAGTCATTTATGTATTCACCATCTGTTGCGTCTAAGTTTCCTGAAATAGCTTTCCAAACTGATCCCAGTCCGTTAATAAGTCCGCGTTTTCTTCTGTTAGTAGGGTAAGTTTGAGTGTCAGCGAAGATGTCTGTATATTTAGAGTTAACGGATTTAGAAATTTGTTTCAAGAGGCTAACCTGTGTTTGTATTTTTGGTTTAAATGATATCGTATTAGTTGCGTTTTCGTTGATTGTCTCTAAAATTCGGTTTAGTATGGCGTCGTTATTTGAAATAGCACCTCTGAAAGGGCTGAGGTCTTTGACAACAAGAAGTGACCATTTGTCGTTTGAAATTTTAAGTGTGCCTTCTTCATGGAAGAAAACTCCTATTGTATTGTTAACGGGTGTAAGAGAGTATTATTGGAGGTTCACGACTGAAAACAGTCCACAGAATCTGAAAAGAAGGGATTCATTCAAAATATGGTTTTAGTCTGTCAAAGTTAATTTTACTGATTTGGTTAGTCTGTAAGTTTATAACTGTGGCAGAGTTTTTTCTAATCGCGGTAATTTCAAAAGGTCCATTGAATTTGTTTTTAGATTTGCTTTTAATCTGAGACTCTTTCACGTAAACTTTGTCGCCTACTTTGTATTCTGGTTGGTTAGTCGAAACATGTTTGTCAAATCTAAGTTTAGATTTTTGTTTTTGTTGGTCGGTTTTTGCGCGGGCAAGTCTATAATAGTAGTTCATTCTATTGTTAAGGTCCCTAACATATTTGGAAATGAGTTTTTCCTGATCGTATATTGTTTCGAGGGGTCTACTAGAAGTGTGCCCAAAGATAAGTTCATAGGGCGTGAAACCGGTAGTCTTGTTTTTAGTGTTGTTGTAGCAGATAATTGCGTAGGGGAGGACGTTGAATGGATGTTCATCCGGATGTTCAGCTGTATTTGCCCTTATCATTTCCGCTAAAGTCGCGTGAAACCTTTCCATAGAACCATTTGATTCGGGATGGTGGACACTTGAAAAGGATAGTTTTATGTCATATAGTTCGCACAGGTCCCTTATGAGAGTGTTATCAAATTCATGTCCATAATCACAATGGATGCGAAGAGGTGTACGGTAATGTTGGAAGAATATTAGGAGGGTGTTTACTACAGTTTTAGCTGTTTTGTCACCAATTGGGTAAGCCTGAGTAAATTTGGTGAGTTCATCCCTAATAGTCAGTGCGTAGTTTCTGGTTGGATATTCGAAAATATCAATGTTGATACGTTCGAAGGGTGTTTTTGGTGTTTCAGTTATGACAAAAGGAGCACTTAAGTTTTTTCAACAGAACTTTACCTTTTGGCAAGTTTCGCAGGACTTAATAAATTGCTCTACACTTTTGATTAGTCCAGTCCAATTATACTTTTCTTTTATGCGTCGGATGGTCTCGTTAATTCCACGATGAAGGTTATTTTTGCCGCAGTGGTACTGCTGCAGAATAACGGGAATCTTGTCTTGTGAAGGGGTTGTCACAATATTTTGACAAATTTTAAGTTTTACGTCTTTGTCTGCAAGTATAAAGGTTAGTGTTTCAAGAATCGGTAGTTCTACGTTGTTCTCAATACAAAAAGTTTCGGATTCGTCGAACTGGTCTTGGTTGTTATAGAGAATGTTGAAAAGATGTGCAACAACTGTTCCAGGATCAAAGGGTAAAGGGACAATTAAATATTTTCTATGCCTTACAGTTTTACTGGCTAGAACGTTTAGAGTGTCAGTAGTGAAGTTTGGGTCTTCTTCGAAAATATCTTCGATGATTTTGTCATGCAAGTTATTGAGTTTATTTTGCCAGCAGAAAGTGACTATTCGTTTGTGAGATTTGTCTAGAAGATGGGCGTTAGAAATTTCTATTTTTGAATAGTCGATTATCGACTCGGTTTTATACAATTGAACAAATCGATTAAATTCTGTTGTCATGCGTTCGTCGTGATCATCGTGTTCTTGATCGTTGTCGGAGTCGTCGGAGTTATCGTGACTAGTACCTGGATCGGGTTGTTTTGGGTCGGTTTCGTTATTTGCGAAAAATTTTTTCTTTGAAAGAAAGTCGGTGCATTGTTTGAAGTGATTAATTTTGATTCGGGAAAGAGCGTCTGCGTTCAAGTTTACCTTGCCGGGCTTGTATTCGATTTTATAGTTATACTCCTCTAGTTTGAGGCGCCATCTGGCTAGACGACTGCCAGGGTCTTTGATCGAAAAGAGCCAAGTAAGCGGACGGTGATCACACAGGAGTGTAAACTTTCTCCCAGAAAGGTACGGTCTGTAGTGCTTGACCGCCCAAACAATGGCTAGCAGTTCCCCTTCGATAGTGGAATATCGAGTTTCTGCAGCGCAGAGAGTACGGGAAGCATATGCTATAGGAAGATCTTTTCCAACGGGGATTTGTGAGAGAACCGCTCCAATTGCAAAAGCACTAGCATCAGTAGTGAGCAGGAATGGTTCTTCGAAATTTGGGTAGATCAAGATAGGGTCAGATACAAGGGCTTGCTTCAGTTCGTTGAAGGAAGACTTGCAATCTGCGTCGAAGATGAATTTGACGTCTTTCTGCAGGAGTTTCGTTAGGGGCTTTGAGATCTTGGCGAAATTGGGGATAAAACGTCGGTAATAACCGGCGAGACCAAGAAAAGATTTAACATCTTTAGGAGTTTGGGGTTGAGGAAAATTCTGGATGCATTCAACCTTTGAAGGGTTTGGTTTTACTCCTTCTTGGGTGATCAGATGACCTAGGTAAGCAACTTCCTTACGGAGAAACTCACACTTGTCAGGTTGAATTTTCAAGTTTGACTGTCTAAGACGCTTAAAGACTTCTGTCAAACGGGACATATGCTCATGGATGGTTGGTGAATAAACGATAATGTCATCCATGTAAACAAGGCAACGTTCATTCTGGATGCCCAGAAGAATGTTGTTCATGACCCTCTGAAAGGTAGAAGGTGCATCTTTCAGACCAAATGGCATACGAACGAATTCGTAATGGCCATTGTCAACAGAGAAACCGGTCTTGGGAATGTGTTCCTCAAGGAGTTCCAACTGGTGGAACCCGGAATCGAGATCCAGTGTCGAAAAGTATTGACACTTACCAAGTTGATCGACGAGATCAGAAATGTTGGGCAGAGGATATTTATCGTCTACAGTTAGTTCGTTTAACTTCCTATAGTCGATAACAACTCGCCACTTTTGCTTACCAGAAGCATCGAGTTTCTTGGGGACGACCCATACGGGGGAGGACCAAGGAGAAGAAGAGTGCCTGATAATGCCTTGATCAAGCATTTTGGAAATTTGGGTTTTCACTTCCTCCTTATGCACTTGAGGATATCTGTTCGATTTCGTGAAAACGGGCTTGGCATTATTGGTGTCAATAGAGTGTTTGACGGCGTTAGTAAACGTCAAAAATAAAATATCTTCGAATTCTAAGCAGAGATTCGAGATAAGTTCTCGCTCTTCGTAATTAAGATGTTCTATCCGAATTTGTTCCCTGATAGTAAAGTTTCTGTCTAAGTTTGTAGATTCACAGTAATCGTGTGTATTCAGATTTAAGAGAGGGTGTGTATGGTCAAGGGGTTCTAAATAAAGATTGGAAAAGTTAACAGTTTTCGGCATTGCGTTAGCGTTTATTATCGAAGTCAGAAATTCTCCCTTTGAATCAACACGTACAACCGCGTTGGGAAGTCGTACTTTGTCAATTACTTGTGTCGGGAGAATTGCGTCAGTATTTCTAAGTTCACATTTTAGTTTGAAAATTTGTTCGGTACGTGCCTGGATTGTTATGTGATTGTTATGCGTATGAGGTTGTGCGTTAGTACTGGGGGTGTCTGTTGGTTGTGTATTAGATTGGTCGTGGTCGGGCACTTTATGTAGGGGGATAGTTTTAAAGTTAGTAATTAATTGTTTGGATTTTAAGTCGACGATACATTCATAATGCTCAAGAAAATCAAGACCTAATATTCCATCAAACTCAATATCTAGATCGTAGATAAAGACCTTGTGTGGATTGCCTAGAGCGAAAGGAATGAGGGTGGATTGTGAGATCGGGATTTTCTCATGAGTAATGCCTTGAATTGTTACTCTTTCGGGAGATCGTTGTGAGAAGTTTTTGACAGTGTTTTCTTTGAAAATGGAGATACCAGCTCCGGTATCAATTAGGAGTTTAAATTTTCCAGAAGCTTCGTTGATATAATAGAGGTTCTTGGAATTTATTGTCAGAAGGGGACTTAAAGAAATGTTTGTTCTGGGAAGTTCAGATCGGGATTGAAGTCTTCCAAATTCAAGTTCTGTATTTGAGTTTGGACTTCTGAGAGGGTAGTTGTCGAATCGGCGGGCTGATCTAGGCTCGGAAGCGCTAGAAAATCCTGGTATTCGTGAGGACTGAAAGGTTCGACAGGGGTATCATCTACTATTTGGTCGAACTCAGGGCTTTCATAGTTTTGGTCGTTATAATCGAAATTCTGCTGGTTATTATCAGTATAATAATCATAGTCATTTGCAAAATATTCGGGATAGTTGACATTATAATGGTTGTTAAAATGGTGGGTTCTTTCGGAACGATAATTTGGGTTTGTCTGTATTACAGACGGTCGAAAGTTGTTAGGCTTGAAAGGAGGTCTTTGAAAATTATTTGGTCGGAATTGTTGACCTTGATGATTGTTATTATTATTGATTGGATTTGGCCTCGAAGATTGATTCGGCCCAACGAAATTTGGTCTGTTATTTTGATTGAAAGGCTGAGGGTTATTTTGATATCTCAGGCGACAATCCGCAGCAATGTGGCCTAATCGCCCACAATTTAAGCATTTAGGAGGTGAAGTTGGTTTTCTAGCCTGAAAAGATGGCTTAGGTGGAACAGATTTATGTATCTTTTGTTCCTCAAAATAGGATAGTTGAAGTTCTCTTCTTATCCGTGAATGTGCCACAAGAAGATCCTTCGGATTACTGGCACGGATAATTTGGCCTTAATCGAGGTTCTAAACCGGTAAGTAATGTGTTTAAAACCATGGTGTCAACGAGAGTGGTTTGAGCGTCTTTCTGCTCGGTGCTCAGATTAGGAGCTTTTTGGATACATGAGTGCATTTTCGCACTCAATACTTGAAGCCTATTATAGAATGTTAGGGGAGACTCATTGGATAATTGTTTCAACCGTTGAAGGTCGTGTATTAGTGAGGAAAGATCACGAGAATCCCCAAAATGAAGAGTTAGAAGTTGTTTTATTTCGAGATAAGACGCAGGATTCCTCGAGTTGATTAACTGCGCCGCTTTTCCCCTTAATTTATTTTTAATATGGATTACTAACTAGTATTTTTGTTCAGCAGTTGACATGTTATATGCACAATTGCAAGCATGAATAAATGTGGCCAAAGAAATTTGGTCGCCTTCAAATTCTGGAATTATTGAAAATATTTCCGACAACCTATATTTATCAGTTTCTTCGGCAACAGTGTTGTTTTGTGCTTGTGCCATTTTAGTTTAATAGAATTCAAAACGAAAAAGGTTCAAATCAAAATAATAAAATGGGATAGAAAAAATGGTATCAATAAAATAAATGGTGTAAAAATCAATAATCAATAAATTTGTTAAATGGGGAAATACCAAAGTTATTTGGATGATAGAATGGTATTAATAAAATGTAAATAAAATCAATAAATCAAATAGTTCACTCAATCGAATGAATAAAATCAAAATAATCAATTAAATCATAAAATATTAATGCAATCAAATACTAAATCAGTGATTCAATTCACTGAATAAAAAAATATCAAATAATCAAAATATCAAATCAATCAAACATTAAAATCAATTATTAATAAACTTAAACGTTAGACGATTCACTATTACTCACATCAACAGGAACATTGGAAGATCCGTGTTCTCCTTGTTATCGCAGTTGGGACTTCTTCCAGGTTCTTTGCTCCGTTGAGGGATAGGAATCCGCCGCTACCAGTTAGAAGTAAGCTCGTGTTCTAGTAACGTTGACGGATCCTACTGACTGCGCCAATTTGTTATATCACACTTCTCAATATTAACTTTTTAAAAAAGATTTTTATTAATAACAAACAAAATAATAACTTTAAAATACAAATGAAAAATAACGATATAAAGTGACAGAGTTACTGAGTAATAATGAATAACAAATAAGAGAGATTTTACAATATATAACCTAATGAGTGCTGAATCGGCACTGTCGACACGGCGATTCCCACGGATGCTCGGTGGTGCTGTAATCTGATACTCCACGTGTCGCTGACTCAGCTGGGAATGTTGTATTGTCGTTGCGATATAAGTTCATGCTAAGTTCATAGTATAAACTTATATAACATATATATATATATATATATATATATATATATATATATATATATAAAGATATGTGTGTGTGTAAAACGCATGGTTTGGGACACCAAAATTTTATTGCAGGAAAAGCTTCTAAATCACATTTTATTTATACCTATATAGTTCAATTGTTATATAAACAATTTTTTTCATTAAAAAATAACTTTCGGTTAACGCAGGCATTGTTTGAGCTCTCATCGAACTAACGTAGAGTTTGAGGACAGTCCCCAAAACATGCACTTTGCAAACCGGCGGTAGACGAAATGATAATTTGGAGACTGTCTCTAAAATATGCATTCTCTTAATATAGTTTGGGGACTCATCAAAATAATGACGATTTCGGGTACAGTTGCTAGTGCATTACTATTTACTTCCTATCCGATTACAATTTGCTTGCTTAACATGAAGCAAATATATAAACAAATTTATTATTTCGTATTACATCTATTTTGTTTAAGTTGTCGTTGTATAGACTAATTCTTATTATTAAGCGTTATCGAGGTGAAAAGCTCTGCAATGATACTACTAAATAGGAATGTAAGTCTTATAGTATCTATATGCCTAATGGGCTTAAATTAATAGTATAATAATAAAAATGTACTCCCCGTGTGGTGGCCGGGTTAGAATAGCGCCACGGTATCCACCGCCTGTCGTATGAGGCGACTAAAGGAGCAGCTGTCCGCTGACCTACTACCTAGCTTTCCCTCTTTCTCCACAACCGGCATGGGATGGTCTGGTTTAAATCATTTCATCTGGGAAGTGACAACCCCACGGGTCCGAGTTACCTGGGTCACCAGGGTCAATTGGTGACACCACCCATGAAAATGGAGCTAAGGAGTAGATGCCTCGGAAAAGAGCCGCTGCCTGGGGATCGCCAGAGCATGTCTGGAGCCGGGGCTGGACATGACAGCATGCGGGACGTCTGTGGCAGGGTGCTGAGGAGGCGGGTCCCTGCCGTCCAAAGAGCTACAGCCCAAGAACCAGAAGAACTACAACAACACTCACCAATACGGTCACAACAATAACGTGACCATCACCAACGGAGTCAAACGAGAACGAGAACTCCACCAGCAGAAAGTGTTGCGCAGGATCAACAGCCAGCGCTCACTAAGCGGGACTGAAAAGACAGCGCATTAAATGGACTGGCGCCATGAATGAATTTATAATGAGCACGTTTTACAGAATTACGAACCTTGGCCAGGACAAGACTGGATATCGCCAAATACTCCATCAAGAGTTCTGTCGTGAGTACCAACGGAAACTAGACAACACACTCTTCCGACAATCAGAAAAAGGGTTTTATAGAAAACTTAACAACAACAATAATAATGAATCCCCTAGTTACCCCAGTAAAACAGACATCGAGGAATTCTGGAAAACACAGCTTTCCACAACAATCTCCTATAACTTCCGAGCAAGCTGGATTAATGAGGAGCAGGCTGCATCTCAGAACTGTGAGGCCATGCAACACCAACCATTTACAACGGAAGACACATCCAATATAATGAAGCATCTCCAAAACTGGAAAGCACCAGGACCAGATGGTTTACAAAATTATTGGATAAAGAAACTGTACGCAACCCACGAAACACTAAGAGCCCTTATAAATGACTTAATTACCCACCCACACAAGATGCCTAGTTTCCTTACGCATGGTACTACATACCTCTTACCAAAGGACAACCGATGTGCACAGGACCCAGCAAAGTACCGACCAATCACTTGCCTTCCAACCTTATACAAACTAATAACATCGTTCATTAATCATCGCATTTTCAAACATTGTGAGCTGAACAACATAACTACTCAACAACAAAAGGGATGCGCGAAAAATTCAATGGGTTGCAAAGGACAACTGATAATTGATTCCGTTGTCTGCAATCAAGCCCACGCCAAGCGGCGAAATCTCTACATGGCATATGTGGACTACAAAAGGGCCTTTGATTCAGTTCCACATAATTGGCTCATTAAGGTGCTGAAACTTTATAAAGTAAATAATTGTATTATTAACTTTTTAGAATATGCCTTGTCCACCTGGCAAACCAAAATCTCACTGAATGAAGCCAACTGTTCGATACAAACTGACCCCATTCCAATCACAAGGGGTATATTCCAGGGAGACTCTCTTAGCCCGCTGTGGTTCTGCCTTACCATGAACCCTCTCTCAAACAAACTGAACTCGACTAATTTTGGGTTCAGTCTCAAACAAAACAACGTACAAGCATTGAGGATAAACCATTTGTTATACATGGACGACTTAAAGTTGATGGCAGCTACAAAACAACAGCTGCATGATATGCTTAAAATAGTAGAAGGGTTCTCTAGTAACATCCGTATGAAATTTGGCCTAGACAAATGCCGAATTATTAATATAGTTCAAGGCAAAATACAGCAGGGGAACTTCGAAATGGGAGATGGCACCTCAATTGAATCTATGGGGAAAGGTCATAGTTATAAATACCTTGGAATAAAGCAGGCTCAACGTATTGATCACATGACTATGAAAAAGGACCTAACAGCAGAGTTTTATAGAAGGGTAAGACGACTGTTGAAAACCAAACTAAACAGTAAAAATCTGTTTCAGGCTATTAGCACCTATGCGTGTTCAGTGCTCAGTTACTCTTTCGGTATAGTTAATTGGTGTAAGACTGACATGGAACAATTACAACGAAAAGTTCGAAAAGTTCAAAATCACCATTCAAAGAGCTCTGTCGAACGTACAACTTTGCCACGATATGAAGGAGGAAGAGGAATGGCAGATCTAAGTAAACTATTAGATCAACAAATTTCTATTTTGCGTAGTCATTTCCAGAAACTCGCAGAATTTTCTGATCTACATAGAGTCATGTGCCAGGTTGATGACTCAACACCACTGCGACTAACACAACAACATGTCCAATTACACCACCAGACCACAGATCAGAAAATGCTGAAATAGAAAGAGAAGCGCCTTCATGGAAGACATATAAATGACGTCAACCAAGATTATGTCGACAGTGCAGCGTCGAACTACTGGTTGATCTCTGGTCATATGTTCCCTGAAACGGAAGGCTTTATATTGGCAATCCAAGATCAAGTAATTCCAACTAAGAACTACCTAAAGTACATCGTTAAAGACCCTTCTATTAACAACGATAGATGCAGGTACGGTTGCCAAACATCTGAACCTATCCAGCATATCACAGGAGGTTGTCAAGCGTTCGCTGCAACTGAATACAAAGAACGACACGATGCTGTGGCAAAAATACTTCACCAGGAACTAGCACTGAAACATGAATTATCACAGTCGGTAAGTTTACCATACTATAAATATAGACCAGAATCTGTTTTAGAAAATATCAACTACAAGCTGTACTGGGACCGCACGATACTGACCGATCGGTCTCTTGCTCACAATAGACCAGATATAGTTTTGGTAGATAAAGTCTCCCGGAAAACAACTTTAATTGACATAGCAACTCCTAACAACAATAATGTAAATATCAAGCAGGCTGAGAAAATGACCAAATATAGAAATTTGGAATTTCAAATAAAGACTCAGTGGAACATGAACAACACACGAACTGTACCAATTGTTATGTCAACGGCAGGACTAGTCCCAAAACATCTATTAAACAATCTAAAATACCTCGGTCTGGAAGAACATCATTACAAAAAAATTCAAAAAGCCGTCTTGTTAGGGACAGCCCGGACGGTCAGGAAATTTATGGGCAACTGCCGCCACGACTCCAACCATGGGCCTGAAAACCTGGCAAGGGCTCCCACAGAGCTAAACCCTTTTGATATCCAGGATATCTGGGGTTTTGTGAATTTTCCCCTAAAGGCACTCATAGCGTGCCTTAGAGGGAGTGTGATGCCATACATTGTATGGTCAAGTCGGGAAAATGTAGTGTTTAGTTTCAAGGGGATGATGACACTAGGTACTTAACAAGAATATCATAGAATTGTCAATATTTATTCAGTTGTATTTTACAGCCTCAAGGCCTCACTAAATATTTTGTTGCTTATAGCGTCATCAACAATTTTATGCTTAAGCCGTTTCTTAGGAATATTTCCAATTTTAACTTCAGACAGAACCGAAGGTTGTCAGGCATTTATTTAATAAAATACCACAGCTATCAAAAACTTACAGTTTCATTTTCTTCTTGCTTTCAATATCCTCATAAGAAATACTCTGGGGTGGTTAGGCCTAGAGACATGATCATGCAAACTACAAAAATCTTCGAGTTATTTTTCCATTGAAAGTTTGCAGATGAACCATTCAACATTTATTTTACTATAACATGATGATTCGTTGAGTTGCTACCATATTTGCCAACCTCATATCTGGATAGCACACTAAGAAAATTAAACATTTGGGTCTTTAGAAACTTGAACCCACATTGGGTATTCATAGTAAAAGAGGAAAGGCCCTACTAGATTACATTTTAACCTTCAATCTAGATAGCTATTTTAAAATAAGATTGATTATGAGATTACACAGTAAAATAAAAGTAAAATTAAAAATTGAAAGAAATATGTATTAATGTGCCTATTAACCTCATTATGTACCCCTATTAATATAGTGAAATAAATAAGTATAATTAGTTAAATTGTACATATGAACTGCAGTAATTCGGTATTGCTCCACTTTTATACGAGGCGTTCGCTAAGATTGTGGCTATGCTGATATATATTTTTAAACTCTGCTGTTAGGAGAGGATGAGGTTTAGTGAGAGATTGAAAAAAGTGGATTACTCAGTCAATTTCAGTATGACTAATATGTATACTAAATAGTACCTAAAACGCACTATTGGGGTGTTATTCGAAAATTTGTGTGACTTCTAGACACTGTTAAATATCAAAGGTGTTTGATGCCATAGCAGGATTTACTTGGAGAATAACTCTTGGCCACCCTTTATATTACCAAGAGCCAGAATGAGTATGATGAATTGTTTATCGTGCCAGTTATCGTCAGTCCAATTTTGAAAAGGTTAACTAACCACGGATAAACTTTTTATAAAATTTTTCAATTGAAGTCAATAATTCGTTTAATTTCCTTTCATACGATATTTTTATATAATTCTAACAGTTCCTTAAGAGTTCGAGAAGTCATGATAATTTTTGATTATTGTGTGTTTTCTTATTATTCGTGAAATACTTTTGGTCATGAGTTTAAATTCGCATGTTAACTAAAGTGGAAATTCACAACCTTTTCAAAGATATCAGATGTGTTCGTAGTAATATTTCCCATCAGATGGCATGAGTAATTAGAATATTAAAAACTAGTAGCCCAAATATTGCAAATACCTTTCAAAATGCTAATAACATTAAATAATTTGATAAAATTTTAAATATAGTATTTTTAATCATTAGATGACAGGTACTCTTTTTTTGTAAAATGATTTGGGACTGGAAACTCCAAAAATCCTAAATTTAATTACTGCAAACACGACACATAATAACGGACACATTTTTTGTAACAAAACTAATATAAAATCCTTCACCATGATTATTTATTTTACTGATGGTAAGAACTAATTATTGGCTTTATATTACCATTTTATGCAGTTACTCAATTGGCTGTTTCTCATAAAATATTTTTTCCATTTTTGATACAAACAACATGAAAAAAAAAACATCATACAGTTCTTTTTTATAACACAAAAATCAGTAATAATGAAAAATCACGTTTGTACTACTAAATAAAACATAAGTTGAAATAAATATAATGAAAATGCCATAGAAGGATAATCTTTTTGCGTATGTAAATGACCTTGCGACTTTCAGCTATAAATAAACTTAGTTTAAAATAACAAACTAATTTACAGACTTTAGGATAACAATGAAACACAACAACTTAAAAAAGAAATTAACAGAAAAAATTGAGTAATTAACATGTTTTACTATAAAGACGATTTTATTAACATGTTAAAAATTGCACATATTTTTAATATTTAATATTCATGCATTTGTACCCTTTGAATTGACTGTATCCACTGTTTGGAAATCTTTTTAAATAATGAAAGTGAATTTAACCCTTTAATCTGATCAGACAGAAAGTTGAATACTTTAGGATCAAAAACATCTTTGAGCTATAGTTTTTTCTGCTTTGGGTACTTTGAAAATATTATTTAAATGCTGAATTAAATCATCTCATTATACATCGCACAGACAATTTTTACATACAACTGATGGTAGTTTGATGTGTAAATGTGAAGTTATGAAGAGAGTGAATTTTGAAACAACTTATTATTTTAATTCTGTACCACAATTGAGTTGGGTATTCCAAGATAAAAAATTTAATAAACAAAATTATTTGCTATCTCTGTAATTGTAAGGGAAGTTACAATGCATGTTAGCACAAAAGCTTAAAATAATAGTTATAAATTTTGTACCCACTAGTTTTTTTAATAGTGGACGTATCTAGATCTATCCTTCCGAAAATATTTTCTGTTGTGAAGATTCATATTCATAGAGTGCCCTATTGGGACTACTGATATATTCAACTATCTTGAACATAATTTCGAATGGAGTTTTTGAGATATGCCCTATAGCATTTTAGTAATTTGTAAAGTTACTCAACCTTTGTGTTAAGGTTCAATAAGGTTCAATAATATCTAATGTCGCATTTGTTACGTGAAGAATTTCATTTTATTTAACTCATAAACTAATGAGAAATATTAGAAATTTTAGGATATTGGATAAAGGTCTAATATTGTATGTAAGGGTTTACAAAGTTTATCCGAAATTGATCATTTCTTATTTAAAATAATTTTTGGAAACTTAGGCATTATTTTCCCTCTTTTTTCCGATTAGTATAGTGTCTATGGCTGAGTTGAAGAGTCAACGATAGCTTGAAATCTCAAAGCCAATAAGACAATTCAGAACGTTATGAAACTTAAAGAGTTAAGTTTTGATTTAGGCTATTGAAAATCAATACATGTTCATGTATTGTGCGAAACTGTTATATCTTTAAACAAACTTCTCGTTGTGATCGATAAGGGATCTTGAAAATCCAGAATCAATTAGGATATTTAAACTTAGTTCAGGAAAAGTAATATACATTCTAAGTTGTCTTTTTTGTTTTGAGGTATTTGTTTTTTCATTGCCAGCTTCAAAGATTTCGATATCAAAATTTGTTGTTGACTGTTTCCTAATCTTTCTTCATCCAACATGAAAACTCGACAAGCCGCGTGATTTGCGTGGTTTCTAAATCACCTCCATGAAAACGAAAACCACGAAAACTGAGAGACATAAGAAGGAAAGCCGAGATAAGAAACGTCCATCTCTATGTAGATGCAGAAACACTGAATACGCTAAAATGGACCACCACTGGAATTTAGGTAATAAGGTGTAATATGAGCACTTGCTATACAGCAAATTAACACAGTACAAAGTCAACATCACGTTAACAATAAAAAAATATACTGTTTAAAATATGTAAACAACATCAGCTATAACAAAAGAAATGTAAATGAAATACGCTTAAATTTTCTTACAGGACATCTTCCATACGAAATGAAATCATAATTTTCGAAAATCAACAATAAAAACAGTCATGGCTCAGAAGTAAAGATAAATCACTAATTAAACAACAGAAGAAGGAAGAGAGGCATTGCAAAAATACAAATAAAATAAATGGTAAACTTATTATTGTGTAGTAAAATAAAATTTAAAATTCTCAACAAAATAAGTCAACAAAACTCAATGAAGAAAAGAAAATGAGTAAATCAGTAAACGGAATTGTTATAGAAATGATTAGCAAAGAACAGAGTTGAATTTTAACAGAAATATGTGATTTTCAATGTATTTTTTTCAAAGTGGACATCACTAACATATCTGAGAAACGCTACAACAGAATACCGACATACAATGTTTCTTAAAAACATATATGAGAAAGCTACATCCGTCATATGTCTGCATGGAAATGCCAATTCGATTAAAAAAAATTGAAAAAAAAAACAGGTATAACACTTAAAGACAAATGAGAAACAATAAAGCTTTAGAAGATCATTTAACAAGTTACATTGACTAGATAATAACTATTTCAAATTTATGGTGCATATAAATATGTGAGGTTTACATTATTTTAACCAATTTATCCCAATATTATAAGATATATAGTGTCACTATTATTTTTGTTTTATCTAAAATAACGGTTAAGAAAATCATATTTTATTTTTGGTTACATTTTTCTGAGGACAGGTATATTTAAATTCGCTTCTCTATACAGCAAAGGTCAAATAAGGAACTTTTTAGAGGAAATTTAGTGCATTTTAAATCTGGCTTCGGATTTAAGATCAATCATTTGTTATTGAAAATAATCGGTGATAATCGAAAATAATTTTCTTCAGTAAATCCGAACCGGTTAATTTGACAGCTGTCAAGATGTGACACTTTTTTAAGACGAATAAAATGACATGTATCGCATATCTCAAACGTCTTTTGTTATCCCGCTCAACTTTTTTATATGTCTCACAAGTGCATAAAAAATTTAAGTTTCATCGAAATATCACACATAATGTTAGGCCTGAATTTTTTGAAAAGGCCAAGACTTGTTTGTATCAAAATAACATTAATGAATTATAGTCAAACAAATATGGTCCTATAAGTCGGTTTCCTGAATATATTCATAAAATTTAATGGGTACCCAATTAAAAAACGTAAGTAAGATGAAATTATCAATGAGGCAACACCAAACGTTACTTCCAACTTTGGTCTATAAACATCTCCCTGCCAATGCGTGGGGGTTTTCAACATTCCAGTTATGAGTATTGTGCTTATTAATATAATTCTTAAGCCTAGTCTCATCGTATTACAAGATATGATTTACAAAATGCGAATTTTTATTACTTAAGGAAAGTAACTTTCAAGACAAATGTAATGCATTTGTATAGAAAATTGTTTCCTTACGTTGTTGATCTATTATGGGTTTATGGTATTTATTCTTTCTTAACACTCTCTGTATTGTTTATTGTGACACATGAAATTCCCTTTCAACAGATCTTACCAATGCACCAGGGTTATCGTTGACAACTTGTAAAATGTTTCTATCGCCATTTTTATTCAAAGTGTGAAAGTTGTTTTTTAGTAAGTAATACATTTTTCTCTAATTAAAATTATAAATATGAAACACAAATTATCGAAACCTGTTAAAAATAACCGGTATTCTCTATTCAAATGAAGAAAAATTTGACATGTTAGCGCTGTACTTACATTAAACACAAACACCGACATTACCTTAGCAATGTATTTAGAGATGTATCCTGAACGACGACATCCTCATAAAGCCCAATTCAAAAAAATCCTAGTTAATATAATTAATCATGGGGCTTGCTGAAAAAGAAAATCGAAACAGAAGTATTTTACGACCTGCCAACGAAAGCCTAATGCCTAGGTAAAAACCGTTGAACGGCAATTTCGTGTGCCAAAATGAACGGTAAAGAGAGTGATACAAAATAATAAGTATCATCCATATAAACCCAAAATAGTTCAAGGATTTAAGGATACTAATGTGTTTCTATGTGTTTCTATGATTGGTATATTAGAAAGAGTAACGAATATCTCATTTATGTAAATTATAATTTGTGGTCGTATGAGAGTTGATTTACGAATTGTGAAGGTTGTAAATAAGCACAATATGTACTCATCAATGTGATGTGGAAAACCGTCACGAAGTGGAAAAGAGATGTGTACAGACTAGATTTGGAAGTAACTTTTGGTGTGGGATCGTTGGTAATTTAATCTAACTTATCTGAGACATGGAATTTCAGATATATTTATAAATACTATTGCCGGAAATACACTTGCCAAGTTGTACGAAAAAGAGTCACCAATTGTCAAAATGGTCCCTATGTAAATGGACGCCAATTTGCAATTCTGTAAATTAATACCTAGTTACGAAGCAGTTAAGAACTTAATTAGATTTTAAACCATGGCATGAATAGGTCTATTTTTTATTAATCCTGATTTGTTGAGAAGTCGTTATTTAGGTTCATATTCTAATGAAAATAAGACCTGTTACTTGTTAATATTGTTTGAGACAAATAAATCATTTTCTTCTTATTTACGTTCATATTTATTGAAAATTCAATGCGTTAATAAATTCTTTTCTTATTAATGTTACTTTGCGACAAATAAATCATGACCTACTTAGAAAAATTAAGGCCTAACTTTACGAAGTGTGATATTTTGTTGATACTCAAATCTTGTATGCACTAGTGGTGTATTACTAGACTGGAAATTTTACGCCCATTTTAAAAATTAAAAAATCTAATATGGAGACCATAAGAAAAATGGAAGTAGTTTGCGGAATGACAAAAGACTTTTGAGACATGCCATCTTATTCGATTAAAAAAAAGTGTCCAAATAATGTCACATGTTGACAGCGATCAAATTAACCATTTCAGATTTACCGGCAAAAACGAAATCCCCTGTTTTCGGTTTTGGCCGGTTATTTCCAATACCAATTGACCGATTGTAAATCTGAAGCCAGATATCGAATGCGCTAGGTTTTCTCTAAAACTTTCCATATTTAACCTATTTACCTGTAGGTATAATAGGAGTCAAGATCCTCAAGTATAGAGAAGCGAATTTCCGACACCCTCTATATTTAATTACACATAAGCAGCTGGATTGTTTGAAACACTACTTGGTGATTGTTAATTATGTTGATGAAATATCATAATTAACTTGCTTCCAAAGAGTTTATCTCGCCATTTTTCTTACTATTTTACATTACATTGCAAATATTTGAAAATGATACGGTAAAAATAATTATTGAAATAAATTATAAACAAAATTTTATTAGAATTTGTACCGTCCAAATGACCAATTTTTATTTACTCCCCATTCAGCAAATGTTGAATACTTTATCAATGTCAAAATGTGAAATTTTGGTATTTATTATTCCAGGAAAGTACTTAACAATAATATTTAATTTTATGTTGCCTACCTTGCCAAGCAATAAACCGTGATACAATATAAAGTGACAGGACATGGATGAATTACACCTCAGATAATTGCACAATAATGAACAAGACCCAAATTATATTTATGTTTTAGACTAATATTGATTAACAATGATTATTTCTATAGGTAACTATTCTGTATAAAATATGTCCAATAGTTTTTCATTGGATAGATCATTTTACTCGTTTTGTGAAGTTGATTTCTGACATCCTCTATTTTCTTTTAAATGTTTTCTTGGGAAATAACTGCCGAAATCTGAGAACCCGAATTGTTGTGTACTTATTATATTCAGCTTTTATCATAACTAATAAAAACTTTTACTAAACATTAAATTGTTGTACACCATGCGATGGAAATTGTCATCAGAAAAAATTTGATGAGTTTTACATGTTCCACAGTGATGTTTTAGAAGTTCCATTTATCAGTCTGAATATTATCATTGACTTTGTGCAATGTACACATCCATTTAAAGTGCATAATTTTACTAATGAGAAGAGATATTTTAATTTAACAAGATATAAAAAATGAGATTCAGACAGGCAAAAAAACATTGACCTTTACACAACTTCTGTATTCCCGGATATAGTAAATAATAATTTACAATTATTGAAAATGATTCGTTTTATTCAATTCGTCTATGACAATAAAAAATTTTGCATTTCAAAATAAACTATTCCATTCAATGCCCATCCCTAGTATATAGTGTTGAGTTCGTTACCAAATTATAGTTATACTCGTCAACAAACTTTCTAATAAGCTGAACTATATACTGGAGGAAGATAGGTAAATATGTTCTCTGTTTTCTGGCCCCAACTGAAATATCTGTAGCTGTTTAGACGATTCTTTTGGGAATATTTTTACATTAATACTTTAAAAAATACATTAAAAAACAAATAAAATATATTTCAGTTTTTTATTAACTTATGACGTGAGATCATATATCTATTTATTTGTAAATTTTTAAAAACTACGTGCAGTTTAGGCTATTAACATACTCTAGATATGTTATATGTGAGCTTTTTCATACTACATGTCTTACTGTATCATACTATATGTCTAATATGTATAGGTTTGAAAGTGTTAATACTTAGTGTTTTCAATTTTAACTCTTTAACATTCAGTGTCGATCGAATTAAAAAACTATCCGAAAGTATCACTCGCCTTGATCCTGAAGTAGTATTATTAAACCACAAAAAATATTTATTATTAAATAAACATTAATTAAATTAAGCTTAAAATTTAAAATGAAATGAAACTGATTTTACTAGAGTGTTTCTTCACGTATGACATCAATGCAATAAGCTTGAAGACATTTACAACTATTCTATTCTTCTTTCTTCTTCGACTATAAATTGTTTTTGAAAGTTTTTCCCAACTGTCGCCGATGGGTTTCAAATCCGGGGATAATGCAGCCAATATGATTCATTCCTTCGATTTTAAGGCAGTCAATAAGAGCACTAGTAAAATGCGGTGGCGCATTATTGTCAATGATAACAACAGCTTTCTGTAGTCGAAGATGACAACTCTAACCCTTCAGCCTGAATTCAGCATATAAATTATCACTTGTTTGTCGCTACACACAAATTATGCTACAACAGAGATTGCTTGAATTCATCAGAAAGCATAGTATTCAAAAACGTTCATGTGATTGTATGTCGTTTTCACCCTATTTCAAAAATTCGTGTAGACACAGTAGTGAACTCTTATAATGCAAATTAAATAAGTTTGTTTAATTTTTTAACATAAATTTTATTTTCAAAATAAAACAAATCTAACTAGAGCAAATTATTAGGAAAAGTATTGCACCATGTTGAATTTTCATTTTCCGCAATGGGGGACGTCTACAAAAACGAGTGGACATCAAAGTCAGATAGAGACATTCCAAGTCCAAATATTCGTCATGTAGAATCATAGGAGAATGTTTTAAATAGGATTCCATCTATTAGAGACATTTGGTTATTGAGAAACATATATGATTGATATATATTCAATCGAATTTTTGTCATTCTTTTTTAAAATGTATTACAACAAAACTAGACTGCACATACATATATTTCATTTGTTTCACATGTTTGTTCGTCAATTTTCTAGCCGAAGTTTTCGAAAAAAAAATACTATAAACAACAGGCCTCAATAACAAACCCATATATTTCAGAGAAACTTACGTATATTTTCATTTTAACAACATTCAGGAATCCCATAGAGCCGTCGTAACCCTTAAAACAACTAACTGTTAACTATGGTAACACAAAACCAAATTAACAGTCCAATGTTTTTTAGCCACTTCCAAATTTTTACCCCCAATAATCTAAACATATTTAAATCAACATGTGAAACCAAATGTTAATACTTCAATTAATAGACCAAAATTTCGAAATTACACTAAAAACACTTCAACATTTCCAAGTCAGCCGATAAATGTTCAAATGTTAAATTTAATTAATTGAAATTTTACGGCATTCTTCCGACTTATACATACAAGTTTACTGAAAATGTTATATACATATATATTAATAACAAACATCCTCAAAATAATAATTTAAACTATTACATTCAGCTAAGAGTACTACTAAATTTTTTAGATGAAGAAGTTCATTTACAAACATTTCAGATTATGTCACTGAAAAGCTTCCTATTTAAGAACAATAATAGCTTTGAAAATTTCTTTAGCTATTCTGCCATATGTTTGAAAAGAAAATTACAGCAAAACCGAGTATTTTATTTTAATTATAGTGGTTCATGCAACTCCTCTACCCAACTAACGTGAATGATACATCATAATAACGTTACTTAACGATTTTACCGTTAAAATTTTTAATCAACATACGCATAGGTGAAAATCAACTGTCTACAAGATCATACTTATTCTCAGTTATAAGAAATGGATTGCAAATATTTAATTTTTCTTGTGAAATTAAGTATATCATGTATGATTTCCACAATCATTCACCAAAATTCAAATATACTTCGTCATGGGTACCCACAAAACTACTCATTCTCTTAATATTGAAAGAGTTTAGGTCCTGCAAACGAAATGTTTAAGAATATCGAAAAACATTATATAATTTTACGGAACACCACCTACAAGATATGACAATAGTACCGAATTCAGATCTCAACCCTTAGTAAAATTTTCAAACTTTATAAATATAACATTTTACAGCATCAAACTTCATATATCCCCCTAAACTATTTACAACACCCCAAACGTAGGTATCGTTGAATTGATCAATTGGTTCAAATTACCAGGCTAGTGTTATTAAGAAAGTTCCAAATTTTGACATCCAACAATCAAACCAAATTTTAATCAACTTGTTAAGCCGAAGTTTAATTATTCTTTAATGGAGTAATAAAATTTCAAAACTACAATAAAAACACCTTAACATTGCCAAATGTGCAGATAAATTGTTCAATTAAGACCTATTTACAGAACTTTCCCAAGAAGAAACTGTTCCGACCTACATAAAAATAGTCAGGAATATTTCATAATGTGTTTTATAAACTTTAACAAACTCCACTAAACCTTCAAAATAGTTATCTAAAATATATATTTTTTAAGAATACCACCATATTTTTTATTTGAAGAATTTCTCTAGCCTGCATAGAATATAGAAAAACGTGAGTGATACATGCTCAAATTACAAGTCTAAGATTTCGCATTTTAAATAATTAATCAATATAATCCTAGAGCAACATCAGCCATGGGCGAGAATATACTTATTATCAGTTTAATGAAATGAATTGTAAAAATGTAAATCTTCTTGTGACATTAAACATATCTTATATGACTTCCACAATCATCCCCTAAAAATTAAATATAATTCCACATAGGTACCCACAAAACTAATTTATTTTCCTTGTATTCAAAGAATTTAGATTCTGTAAACGACATTTTTAAGAATTTCGTTAAACGATTTATTTACGGTACACTATATGTAAATATATTACCAAATTTAAATCTGAACCCTTAGTAATGTTTTCAATCTTTACAGGTACATGTGCAATTTAGATAGATAATAGTCGGTTCTTACAGCTTCAAACTTCATATAACTTTAATCAACCGATGAAACATCAGTTTAATTTTATTCTATCTAAATAGACTAACACAACTTCAAAACTACAATATTTCAATATTTCCAAGTCTACCGATAAATGCTCAGTCAAGACGTATTTACCCTTTTTTTCAATAGATTCAATTAAAAATACCACTATATTTTTTATTTGAAAAATTTCGTCAAACAAATATTTCATGTACCTGTTGAATAAAAATCATTTCATGCAAAAATGCAACAAATTTCTTTTGTCAATTTTTATATGTTTCACATAAAAATTACTGCAAAACCGGCAACTCCCATATTGATTATAAATGTTCAAGTAATTCCTCTACCCAGCGTATGATATTGAATAACGTAATAGGAACATCCTTATATTGCCAGCAAACGATTTTACCGTTTAAAGTATTAATCAGCTTCAATAGTAAAATATTTCTATGAATTAATATACCAACACTTAAAAACGGCCATCGGTAATTCTTACACTCAGCCGAAATAAATGTATTCCAAGAATTTAATCCTTCTTGTGACTACCGCCAAGTAATACGTACGATTTCCAATATCAAACACTGAATCCTTATCTATTGAAATAATTTAAGTTTAATACATGGTTTAACAGTTCCGAAAATCTATAAATTTACAGTATACCACCCATAAAATGTGTCAATAATACCCAATTCACATCTTAACCATTAGCCTAGTATCAAACCCCGTAAGAATAATAATAATTATTAAATGTGCAACTGAGACCGATATGTCATGTCTTAAAACTCCAAACTTCATATATCGCCACTAAATAATTCATATATACTTTAGTCTTACGTATTTATTTAACCGAAAACGCAAATCCATTAATAATATATATATATATATATATATATATATATATATATATACCCTTGGATCATTTAACGATAATATCCTAAATAAATATGTCACCAACAAGAACTATAGAAAAACAATATAAAAACTTCAAAGCATAAGCGACTACTATTACGTTGTTTCTATGTTTAACAAATGTCTGCTGGATGGCTTATTTCACGTTTTCAAACTCATGCAATGTAAAAAAATGACTGCCCTAAACTATGCTTTAGACACAAATCCTATATATAAACTCATTTATATATGAACCTTTCAACATAATTGGGGGACAGTTTATATATCGCAATATACCCAAAATGTGTACCGTAACACCATCTGTTGGATTCTATAGAAATTCACGTTAGGCTCAAAATATACTGTAGGTATAAATTTCAAAATGTCCCCAAAGCATGCCTTTTATACAAACATAGTTTGGGACCAGTCCTCAAAGCATGCAGATGTCCCCAATGTATGCCTTGCCTGACAAAAGTGTCTCCATAGTATGCGTTCTGCATATATATATATATATATATATATATATATATATATATATATATATTTCGCTAATTCGTAGGCTGAACCGAGTCTCGTACCCAGGTTCGAATCCCAGCCATGCCACGGCTTTTAATTCATAAAAAGACGTGACGTCATCTCGGGGGTACGGTCGTCTCTGGTAACTGGCAAAATCCATGAGAAAGAGAATCATTGCTCCTTACCAACCCGCATTGAGGCAGCGTGGTAAGGTATGCCTCAGAACCTCAAACATGTCGAATTACAAATCTCACGGAATTGTACCCCAGGTGGGTAAGCAATCCCACACCGGGAAACCGGTCTGCCTCAAGGATTCTGGGGGAGGCAAACATTCGACTACACTACATCTAGCAACATATAACTGCCGAAAAATCTCGAACCAAGCTAGAATTGTAGAATTAGAACAAGAGGCAGTAAAAATCAAGTGGGATATCATTGGCATAAGTGAAGATAGGAGGAAAAACGAAGAGCTAATAACACTTGAATCAGGCAACCTCCTATACCACCGAGGAACACCAACAGGAAGAACTAGTGGTGTTAGATTCCTCATCCATAAGAGATGGACCGATAAAATTATAGGCGTGTCCGGAACATCAGACAGAGTCGCAAGTCTAACATTGTCGCTTTCGAAAAGATACTCTATTCAAATAATACAAGTTTACGCCCCAACAACTAGCCATTCTGACGAAGAAATCGAACAACTATACAGCGAAAACAAAGAGGCCTTAGATACCAACAACAGCCATTTCAAATACATTATCGGCGACTTCAACGCGAAAATAGGGAAAAAACAAGACCGAGAAGGATCAGTGGGGAACTTCGGGTTCGGTGAACGAAACGAAAGTGGTGAGAGATTAGTACAGTTCGCACACTATCAGAACATGTACATATCAAACTCCTTCTTCAAGAAAAAATCTAATAGGAAATGGACTTGGGAAGCTCCAAATGCGTCAGTCAAAAATGAAATTGACGTTGTCCTGACAAACAAGATTAATACCATCAAAGATATAAGCACGCTAAATAAATTCAGGACAGGAAGCGATCACAGACTTGTCAGAGCAAGGATTGTCCTTAATACGAAACTGGAGAGATTTGAACTTACTAGGAAGACGCCCGCTACTAGCATAGACATTAACAACCTGAAAGAAAATTCTGAAAAATATCAGACGCTGATAGAAGAGATGCTCCGGGAACAACAAGACAACACACAACTAATGAATACAATACTGACCTGTGCTAAAGAAATAGGCGGAAGCCAACAACGAAACGAACAAAATAAGCTTAGTTCGGAAACAAAGGCGTTGCTTCAGAAAAGAAGAGAACTGAAAATGACAACAGACATCCAACGCATAGAATACAGTGAACTATGCAAGACAATAAGAAAGAAAATTGCAGAGGACATCAAAAAATACAACGAAAAATTGGTAGAAACTGCAATTGAAAATCGGAAAATTTATAAAAACGCTAAGAAAGCATTGATAATTGGGAAAAGACAAGTAATCGCATTGACAGAAGAAAATATCAGAATAACGGATAGACACAAAATAATGGAGCATGTCACGAAATTCTACAAGGATCTATACAAACCCCCCGAATCTCTGGAAATATAGCTGACGAAAGAAGAAATACCTGAAATACTTGTGGAGGAAGTGGAATCAGCGGTCAACAAAATGAAAAATGGCAAGGCAGCAGGTAACGACGCAGTAACGGCTGAACTACTAAAATACGCTGGTAGAGAAGCATGGAAACGCATAGCCAAAATATATACAAATTTCCTAAGAATGAGACACATCCCAGAAAAATGGAATAGCGCCCTCATAGTATTAATCCATAAGAAAGGCAATAGAGAAGACATTCGGGACTACAGACCGATAAGTCTCCTGCCGGTAGTGTACAAAATATTCACTAAAATCATACAAAACAGAATACAGAGTACACTAGATTCCGCTCAACCCCGAAAACAAGCCGGATTTCGTAGTGGCTTCAGCACAATCGATCACATACACACTATAAGGGAAGTTATCAGTCGAACTAGAGAATATCAAATACCACTTGCCTTGGCCTTCATTGACTTCGAAAAAGCGTTCGACACTATATATCCGAAGGCGGTAATCAACGCCCTGAGTGAACAAGGTGTAGATAAGCCATACATAGAAACGTTGGCTAATATATACAAGGAAGCCAAAGCCAAAATCAGAATATACGAAGGCAGCCCTGAATTTCCTACTAACAGAGGAGTCAGACAGGGTGACTCAATATCACCGAAGCTATTCACAGCGGCATTAGAAAGTATCTTTCGACGATTAGACTGGGACCACAAAGGGCTGAACCTAGATGGAGAATATCTAAACCATCTGAGATTCTCTGATGACATTGTCCTAATTGCCAATAATGCAGGAGAACTACAAAATCAAATCAATGAACTTAGCAGAGTAAGCAAGGAAATAGGCCTAAAAATAAATATCGGAAAAACAAAGATAATGTACAACAAACTAATAGACACACAAGACATCACAATAGATAACACAGTTCTGGAAATAGTAGAACAATATATATACCTAGGTCAATTAATACACATATCAGGTTCGCTACTACCAGAAATAAACAGAAGGATCAAACTTGCATGGATGACGTTTAGAAGAAACTCCATAATCTTCAAGTCACGAATGGCATTCCGCCTTAAGAAGAAAGTATTTGATCAGTGTGTTCTACCAGTACTGACATACGGTTGTGAAACCTGGATTCTGAAAACCGAACTTACAAGAAAACTACAAGTAGCACAAAGGTCTATGGAAAGATGCATGATCGGAATAACGAGAAGAGATCGGAAGAGAATAGAGTGGATAAGGAACAAAACCCAGGTAATAGATGTTATCCACAGAGTGGAATCTCTGAAGTGGCAATGGGCAGGGCATTTGGCAAGAAGACAAGATAATAGGTGGTCAACAAAAATCACACAATGGTATCCTAGGGGTGTTAAAAGACCAAGGAAACGCCCCAATGTAAGATGGGACTATGACATCAAGAAAATAGCAGGCATAACCTGGTCCCAAAAAGCGTACAACAGAACAACATGGAGAGATTTGCGAAACGAATATGTAAGAGAGGCTACACCATAAAAATAATGGTCGAAATTAGCTGCATATGATGATGATGATGATGATATATATATATATATATATATATATATATATATATATATATATATATATATATATATATATTGTAATGGATTTAAACAGATATGAAATCATATAAAAACTTTAGCAAATTGAATATTTAAATAAATGGGATAATGTAAATAAAATGCTTACATATATAAAAAAGGAAATTGCAGGAATAAAAATTGTAAAAATGAAGTGACAAGTATTTGTAAATAAATAAGGAATCACATTATAAGATAGAGATAAATTAAAAATATAATGAATGTAAAAATGTTTCAAAAGCAAATTGTTGTCAGGATACAAGGTGGCACATAAAGTTACATATTATATCATGCAAATTTTAATATAAGATAAATACTTACACAACGAAATATATGCAAAAACCCATAATAAGGTAAAACATCAAAAAGTTAAATTCAGTTGTAAAATTATAGTTGAGTTTGTGGAACATGTATAGATCACATATTAGGCCATGAGAACACACAATAAAACATAGTTCAGATCAGAATCAAGTTTTAAATACATAAATGCTTTAGCAAACAGAGGATCGAAATGTCAAATTATAAAAACCGTTATAAGTTTTCAAAACTTTATGGAACAGTAAAGAAATTTACAGTAATAGATGGAGCGTAGAGCATAGTATAAAAAAACAAATAGTTTAAAAGATATAAAGTTTAAATTTTAATAAAATCCAATTTTTATAAAGTACCTGTTAAATGACTGGTGGCCAACAGGTGACTAATGTCAACTCAATGTTTTTGAAAATATAAGTAAATGATTTGGGTAAAATTAATGAGGGTAAAAGTTTTGAAATTTAAGTTGAAATTTGTGTAGATTTTTTTATATGATTTAAAGGGATAATAGTGGAAAATTAATAAAATAAATATAAACGGAAATGGAAAAAGCAGGTGGCAAAATAAATTATATAAATAGGAAATCTGACAGTGACAATTTCTCTTTTGATCGTCAAGCTTCGAGCAGATAGGTTCCAAAATTTCGTTCTCATAAATTCAGTTTCCATGACAAAGAAGTCAATGTCCTATGATACATTAAACAAATTTAGTGTTCCATGTCAGTAAGACAACAGTAAACTAAAGTTTAATTTGAATTTATTTGAAAGATAAATTTGCTAACCAGCACGAGAAATTCAATTGAGTGGCAGAATTTTACCAGTAATGAAAATATTGTTATGAATATTTGATAAAAGGAAGATAATGGGTATCAAAATTTAAAATCAAAAGTATTGGGAGAAATAACATTGCAAACCAGCACGAGAAATTCAATTGAGTGGCAGAATTTTACCAGTAAAGAATTTTGAAATTTGGAATTATTGTTAAAGACCAATAATCAGAAGAAGAAGTTAGAGAACCAACAACAGTGAGTTTTTTAAACATTGTTTAAAAGAAAGTTAAATTTTTTTTTGAAAAAGTTTAATTAATAAAATAAGAAAATCATAAAAAGGTACTCAATCAGTGATAAAAAAAGTTTTACAAATTTAGAATAATAAATAGTTGTAACTGAATGATAAAAAAATATTTTGTAACATAATTTGGTAGAAATTTAAGAGTAGTTAAATGAACAGGAAATTTATTTTGTTTGAAAGAAAATTTGTATCAATATTGTATTGTGGAAAATTTAAATAAATTGTATTTAATTGAAATATTAGCAATTTGATTATCAGTAATTTAAAAATTAAAAAGTAGAAAAAGTATAGTTCAAATAGAATTTCAAATTTTAAGAAGTGTAAATGAACCTGAAGAGAAATAGATACTTGTAAGATAAACAAGATAAGTATAAAATTTATTTATTTATTTAACATTTGAAGATTTGAACCCAAGCAACAAAGACCCTGAGATGTAAATACTATTTCAATTTATTTAAAAATTTTAATTCATTACAACCATAATATATATATATATATATATATATATATATATATATATATACATACTTATTCGCAATTTATAAATTTGACAGTTGGTAGAAAGTTAGATTTGTGTGAAAAGTTATTGAGAGTTTTAGAAAATGAAGCTTTGTATTTTTAAATGAAGTTCATTATAATCCCTATTCTGTATTCACCTTATCATACATGAAGACATAAGAAGTGAAATATTTGCATTATGGGCGCTAATAGTGACCGGCGCTTAAAATTTATTACTTTAGATATAGAAATTATGAGTGGACGGAACAATGCTAGTGTGGCTGTCCCAGAAGTAGTAAAAGATTTATTGGAAGGAATATGGGTTCGAGCCAGACAGGCCAATGGCACACCTCGGTCCACTACTTGCGTAATAATGTAACTGGGGGCCGGCTAAATGCTCAGGCCTAAGGCTACAAACTCACCAGCCAACCAACCAACCTTCTCAACCGTCAAACGTCTTTGTTCACTGTCACTTTTTAATTTTAAATTCTGTTTTTATATATAGGTAAGACCTGGTCGACTAGAAATATCACTCTATTATTGTACCTAAAAACCTGTGCACTGCGCTAATGATTCTTAATGCCTAAATTAAGAATACGTTTATAAATTAACTGAACAAAAACTCACTACTAGATGAGGTATATAGCGAATCACATACTAACTTAGAAATCAAAATAATAAATTGTTCTACAAGACTCCTGAACAAACAAGAATTTTTCAGCATCTACTAAAAGTTTATAATTATTTACCGAAATCATTTGAATTATACAACTCATAACCAAAATGTATCAAGTTGATTTATATAATGATTGGATTACTTTAATTGGTATCACTAGATTTGTTTTGCAATATTTTATATAATAATTTTATTCCTAACCTTTAATTTTTGTGAAATTTCTAGGTTTGCCAAATATGTTGATGTATTATTCTGGCTCCACAAATTATATTAAAATACAATATGGCTCTATTTGAATATTTTATTGGAACACTCCTTTTCACTACTACTTTCCATTACTTGTTTGGATTGAGACTATAGATATTTGCTCCTTATATTTGATTATCTTCAAAAATATGTATTGAATATGCTTTATTTTGTCTCATTTATTATATTTATTTAGGCAGTTAGCCTTCGCTAACATTGAATAATTAAGATGTGTATTTCACTCATTAAGACAAGCTTACTCATGCATCTGCAACTTACCACGCTGGTTTTATTTTACTCCTATCTAAAGTTCATTGGTAAGTACATGCCATAATCTTTTAAAATTAAATGTTGTGTCTGGCGACAAGCTTATTTCAACTCAAGTTAGGACCTCTATTTCGTAACTGCCTCTGTGTTCATTTATTTGGCAATTAGTTTTAATTATGTATTCGAATTTTCTGTATACCGAGTGATCAACATTAAGTATACTGAGTTGGCAACACCAAAATCCCTACACTAGGATATTTTTCAGTTTATCTATTGCAGACACTGCTTTCTTTTTTGAAATATTAAGTGTCACCTACATAAAACGTCACCGGTATTATTGTGATATTTGGAGGATTTTAGCTTTCTCTGATTTATTTATAATTATGTTCTCTATGGTTTATGATTGAATTAAAAACAATACAATACAGTGTTGTTTGCGGTGCTAAATGGCATTGTTATTGTGATGGTACTATTTCGTAGTGCTTTATCATGAAATGAAGACGGGTCCTGGAGACATTTGATGCAGTCATATTTTGAACAATTTATTACTGAATATCCTGATGTAGAAATTGCTATTGAAATATTTTCACAATTCTTAAATAGGATTGTTAATAATTCTACAGGAAAACTAGCACCTCAACCAGGTACAGTAATTTGTTTCTTAAATTAATGACATTTTACAAATGTTTGGCAGTTGTAGTTCTTTAGTCTATCTTATAGAAGTGCACAAAGACATTGAACAAGAAACTACACAAGCACCTTATAAAATGTCTTTTTGTGAACACTTATAAACCAAGATTTTGAAGATTTTGTTTATGATTAGGGATGAAGATTTGGATCCAACTTTTTATTGTGATGAGGCATGGTTTTACTTTTTGGATATATATTATTCATTAGACTTCTTTCTACAACACCTCAATGGTATAAATTCTAATATACAATTTACAATGGAAATCGAGTCCGATTCTTCCCTCCCGTTTCTTGATGTCCCCATAACAAAAACCAACAATGACAGATTCTCACATACCGACTATAGGAAACTAACCCATACCAATCGATACTTAAATGCCCAATCACACCACCATCCTGCCCAATTGAGTTCTGTAATGAAATCTTTGACTCTTAGACCTATTCGTTTAACAAATATTAACAATAGACAAAACCAACTTAATAATCTTCAACAAATCCTTCGACAAAACGGTTATCATCCGGACCACAATGCGCGTATAATTCATCAATCTCAACAACCTCCAATTACACCAACTCAGTCAGAAACAGACCAACAACATCGAAAAGCCGTCCTTCCGTACATTCGAGGAGTCACTGACAAAATAGCACGGATTTTACACCGACATCAAATAAAGACTGTCTTCAGCACCACTCAAACTATAGGCAACTTAACCGGTAACCCCAAAGACAAAGTACGTAACGAGGATCGAGGAGTTTACGAAATTTCATGTCGCGATTGCCCACAAAGCTACATCGGTCGTACCAATAGGCGCGTTAACCATCGAGTATACGAACACTCTCTGTCAGTTCGTAAAAAAGATCCGACTTCAGCTCTCGCGCATCATCACATTCCAACAGGGCACTCTATCAACTTCGAGGACAGTAGGACTATTATATATACTATTCGCGAAGCCATTGAAATAGAGAAAAGACCTCTCTGTCTAAATAGACGCTATGACAGCACTCGCCTTCCCACAGCTTGGACCTCCGTAATTGCCAAATAAAACACACCAGACACGCCCACCAACACCCAACCAATCACCGCCCCTTCATCACGCGACATCCCCTCCTTATCGACCGATAACTATAAATAAAAGAAGCTGTGCAGATTCATCTTCAGTCCAGTTACCTAGTGACTCTTGGGGAGTAGGCAGGTTGAGGCCCCGAGTTCGATCTAGAGTCTGAAACTCTTTTTCATTTTTTGTTACTTGATAATGGCTCGGAAGCAGGAGTCACTAGGTAACTGAACTCTTGGGGAGTAGGCAGGTTGAGGCCCCGAGTTCGATCTAGACTCTGAAACTCTATTTTATTTTTTGTCTCTTGATAATGCCTCCAAAGCAGGAGTCGAAACGTCGAGTATATAATAAATTCAGACGCGGTTCTCACCCGGAACCTAGCTTAGTTCATAATAATGACCGCGGAAGCCTCTCACAACATATATAATTATATATATATATATATATATATATATATATATATATGTGAACATAATTTATACTAATATATTTCTGCTAAATAAATCATAATTGCTTATATTTTTAACCGACTTCAAAAGGAGGTTCTCAATTCGTTTGTATCTATGTTATTTTTATGTTTGTTATATGAATACTCGCAAACGGCTCAAGGAATTTCGACCGTTTATAAGGGATTCTGTTCCAGTGGATCGCGAAGTGGTCCCATATTTTTTTCAATAATGCAACTTGTACCGTTTCTTAGACAATGAGGAAAAACTTTTTTAGCGACTTTCTTATACTGGAAGCTTTGGTGGAGTCGCTGTCATTAAACAGATGGACATTTTTATTCGGAACATGGCACATATTGAAAAAATATAGAATTAGTTCTGGGATATTCCGAAGTGGTCCCACATTTTTTTTTTCAATAACATAACTTGTACCGTTCCTTAGAAAATCGGAAAAACTTTTATAACTATTTTCTTATACAGTAAACTTTGGTGGAGTCGCTGGTATTAAAAAGATGAAAATGATTCTGTTCAGAACTTGGGCTAAATTGTAAATAAATTGAATTAACCAAATAAATGTAATATTAATAAATGTCAGTTAATCAACTTCAAAGTGGAGGTTTGCGATTAGTCTGTATATTCAGTGTGTGTCCATAGTTCAAACGATTTCTTTTTATTAATAATTTTAAGAGAAACAGTTATTCTCCATATACAGATTTGCGTGGTCTAAGAAGTACCCTGAAATCATTCTATGTCACCTTTTTACTGTAGACGAGATGTGTCATAAAATGGGACTTTTGATTAAAAGGGAAGTATCTTTATGTTTGTTAATATCTAAAACTGTTGTCAAATAGAAGTAATTACAATTAAAAACTGCGTTTACTTATGACATTGCACTATAAATTGTTTAATAAGTTTTTATATAACTTTTCTACTATATCCTAGGTTTCAAAAAATATAGCAATTTTGTTTAAAAGTAAGGTATACATTTATTTATTTATAATTTCTCAAATTGTAATCAAACAAAGTTTATTAGAATTAAAAACAAAAATTGTAATAAATTGAAAGTGGATTGGAAATAAATCGAAAGAAATGTCAGATAATCAACTTCAAGATGGAGGTTCTCAGTTGGTTTCTGTATAGTGTGTTTTTATAACTTGGATTCAAACGGAAAACGTTCGTATGAGTATAATTTAGAGAAAAAGTTATTCTTAATAAAAATCCTCTCATCGTCAGAAACGTATTCTGTATTCATTACATGTCACTATTTCAAGTGTATACGAGGTTTTTCAGCAAATATGAATTTAAACAGGAGTAATAAGAATTAAAAAATTCAACTAATTATGCCACATCACAAAAAATTGTATAGTTCATCTTGATGTCACTTTTCCAAGTTGTTTACTAGGTATAATAAATAATGTACATTTTGTTTAAGTTAAGTACCTTTATATTTAATAATAACTCAAATTGTTATCAGACAAAGTTTATTAGAATAGAAAACTACGTCCTATAATGCTACATCACTTAAAAGTGTATAACGATTTATTATAAGATTCCGAGGAGAGGAGACTATTAAATGAATGTCAGTATAATTTACAAACCTAAAGAAAGATGATACTCAGATTACATTCACCTAAGTTAGAATTATATACAAAACTTTTTTAACACGTATAGATATATAGAAAATAAGTTATTCTATTCAACAGTAAACGAGATTGGACAAACTAAAAAATGATGCTTTAAAGTAAAATACCTTTTTTTAGGCAATATTGTAAAGTTAATTATTTATATTTAAAACTGTAAAATAAATATATATAAAAAACAAAAACCGACTTAAAAAAAAACAATTAAAAATCATGAGATAATATTTTGCTACAACAATTTAATGCTTTTTATGAAGTCGGTGCCAAGCTAAAGTGAAAATATTTTGGGACGTACATTTATGAGATGTACTTCGCAACTTCGCTGTTCAAATTGGCACTGACTTTAGAGAAAGTATTTAATTGTTGTAGCAAAAAAATTTTTCATGCTTTTTAGTACAGTTATTTTTTGAAGTCGGTTTTTGTCATTTTTTAATGAATTTATTTCTACTTTTGTTCTTTTTATTTCTAGATTATTATTAATAAAAAATGACATTTTAACAGATCCTTATTTTTTAATTTAATTATTCAACAGCACGCACTAACGCACGAATGCATGACGCACGAATGCACGCACGCACGCACACACACATACACACACACACTGTTCCAAGAAAATATTTAGTAAATATACATTTTCTTTTGCTGGATTAATTTTTTGGCCGATTTCGCCTGCTAGTTTTCCCATTATTGTCAACTTTATCGAATTACTACATTATCCTAGCTAGAGCTTGTTAAGTCATGAGAAGAACAATTCTTGAAAGTCGTTTTTGCTAACTTGAACATCCACCAAAGTTCACAGGTGTCTTCTCTGACAAACAATATTATCAAATTTATTTATTCGTTTATTGATGAGTCAATCTTTAACTTACTTCAAAATCAACCTGTTTCCATCATTAATGCCCGTAAATATGAGTTTTATTAATTCTCCTGAAATGCTGTGGATTTTATTGTTCCTTAGGAGAGCGGTTGAGATAAAACATTAACAGTCAAAACATTGTACTTTCGGTGGCTTAAATATTAAAGTTACTTACATATATTAGTGTTTGAAAATTAAGAAATTTTGTATCAACGCCTGTATGAACGTGTTCTTCTCTTTGAATTAAAAATGATTATCCGAACACTCTATTCATAAATTTACTTAAATTTAGTTCATTAAATTTGCTGGCTGTCACAAATGTCCAAGAAACAGGCAGAATTTTTCTTGTACTTGAAGTAATACTTTGTTAATTAATCATTACTTATTATCTTTGTTCAACAAAATTGTTTTCTTCTATCGAAGCTCCAGTCACCCCCACGATTTTTATAATGATCTTGTAGCGAAATTGAGTTTCCACAAACTATATAGAGTTTGATGTATGAATGCATAACTCAGCATATGCTTTCAATGATGGTGCAGGGTGCAAGCACCACCTGATATCCGCTGCGATATTGCGTGGCTTTATCACTCGTGTAACATCTTTGCTAGCTGATATCTCGCCTGTTTCCCCCTATTTTATGGTTATAGAGGATTTCATCAAAACAGGTTCTTTATCAGAAAGAGATAAATTATAATAGGGAGCGAATTTTAAATTTACAGGTGGTGCATGAACCTATTAGCGTTTATAAGGCAATGTTGCCAAAATTCAAATTGAGAATCCTATGCAAGCAAACGAAATTAATTACGCATTTTTTTAAAGCTACAAGTAGATGGAATGGCCATTTGACTTACATAGAACAATTTGTTAAATTCGTCGGATATCATAAACTTATGTTTCTTTAGCAGTTGCTTTAAAATTTTTCTCCATATAATAAAAATTAAGACTGGGAAAGAATTAACTTTCGTTCACAGCATAGCGAATAAATAATAAAATTAATTACTCTTGTTACTTTCTTCAGCATTTTTTTTCATAACAATTAAGTGTTTAGCTACATAAGTCTAAAATGGCCACAGGGGTTTGGATACCCTAGAAAACGGATGCACCCAGAGAGTCCAAATATGTTTTTTTGTTTTGTTTATTCCATTTTCTATTTCTAAAACAACATAATTGTTCACGTTTTCCAACTCATAGTTTTTAATTTGGTTGCGCTACATTGAATTTTGCACTTTAACATTATCTACACTTGTATCCAAATTATATCATCAGCAAATCTGAGATTAGTGTGCCTTGTTCTATTTGTTAAGATGTATATTCGAGTATCTAGCGAATATATTTTTTTGCATGCATCCTCTACAGCATGGTAAGCAATTTTGATCAGTATCCAGTTTCGTATTTTGATAATCGGTTTAGTGTTTTCACGTACATGTATAATTAGTGCATGTACCGTTTTATGTATTTACTAGAAACAATTGGTGCAATATTCTGACGATTTTGAATAACTTCATATTTTTCTAGTGTTCTTCTAGGTGAAAAATCTTAGGCCCTTGCATGATAACAATAGAACAATATGATCAACTAATGCAACCATTAAAAAAAAGTAACGAAATAAGTAAAAATACTAATTGTAAAAACAGATTTAAAGTTATCAATAGTTTAACTAATAGTCTCTAAGCAAACTACATTGTGAAATCCATAATATTCAAAATCAATTACAAGGTGTCATTCAAAGTATAAAAAGTGAGATATAAAAATACTATCAATAGTAATCGGCATAACTAAAAAAAGATCTTTTATATAGCAACACTCATTTGATGGCAGTTAATCTTAGCTTATATAGAAACAACGTAGTAGTCACAATAGCTAACGGATGGGATAGCCAGGTATTTTTTTCTCTCTAGTAACTTCTCTGAACGGCAGCAGCATTACAACTTCCACAGAGCATTCCTAACGAGGTAACTCTAACAAGATAACCAAAAATGTAGTTTCAGTCCTCGATAAAATATATGGCAATCAGATGTTGACTTGGGCGTAGTAAATTTAACTTAGAGAAAACACAAAAATCGGGAGAGAGCCCACAGGAATCTGAAGCAGCCATTTGACTTTTGACAAATCTATTTATGCAGATATTCCGGAAATAACTACAGGTCAGTTGGTGACAAAACGCTTTATAAATGGAATATCACAGAGGTAGAAGTTAATTGAAATCGGAGACTTAATTGTATAAAGAGACCGACATGAACATGTCAAACCAAGGGTATTAGTAGTATTGTTTTTCAGCCGAGAGGCAGTTCTGTTTGCAGTAAATAAAGTGCTTGAGCTGACGTACATTTTAGCGTTGTGGACGTAGAGCGTTTTTAACATTACAGCAAAATAGGGTTACCCGAACGATCAGCAACCATGGGTAGCCAAAGACCAGGGAAACCGCGAACAGTCAGCATATTAAGAGGGCGAATGCAGGGATCACAACAAAATAGTCACCTGGGGCACCACTATTCGCTGAACATTTCACAGTCCCGCTGTTGGACTAGCTACTCTCAAGAAATAAACATATAAATTAATTGCTTTTTATGCTCACCACAGGAGGGCCAAATAAAACACATTTAACTGCAATCAAACGTGCGAAACAGCGGATAGACTCACCTAGTTAGTCTCTCAATCTGATAATTCCTGTTATTGTTAACTGGGTATAATCTGTATTATTTATGATAACAGCAGGTCAAAATGATTTTCGTACAGTAGTAAAGAATTATCTTAAAAAGTTTTTGCATTACCATTTATGACAGCTTTTTGTATTAATATGCAACATTTTATACACTGGTGATTATTGTAACATAAATATTGTTTTTTTAAATTAATATTAAGAATTAAGTAATAGTTTAAAGACATAAGTTCACCGACATTATGTGTAACTTATAGTTGTTACCAAGTAACAGAAGCAACTGGATTTCACTTTACAAAATATTTGCAATTAAGATGAAGGTCTCAGCAAAACCTTTTATAAACATTAGGTGACTACTCGGTGTTTTAAGAGAAAACTGCGGCCTTCATTTCGAATGTGAAATTATTGCAAATACAAATACTTTTGAGAGAAGTCCAATAATTGTGATTACTACAAAAGGTACCCCAAGATTTATGCTACCAGATTGGATATACATGTGTTCCTGACCAAATTGTCGATGTCTGGCGTCTGATATCAGAGAGTTCGCAAATATCTCACAATAGAACTTTATAACTGTTTCCTGAATGTTATTTGTAGCATTTTCTAGTTCGTATTTTTAGAACTTCTTGGGAACAATATTACAGCTACTGGAATATCTGAATCTTTAGTTAAAATGTTTGCAGAGACAATACTACCAGTTAAATACCAAACTGTCTATGCGAAAATTGTAATCATTTCATAATTCCGTAAAGTTAACTTGTTATTACCATTAATAAAGGGGTTTGATTTAGAAGTTAAAACTTTTGGAGTATTTTAAATATATTGACTATCCAGTAATTGTAATTTTTTTCCATAAAATTTCTCAAAATAGGTACATTAAACTCGAATGAAATATTAAGTGCAAAATGGATTTAGCATATTTTTATTGCTTATCAGAAACCACAAAGAACTCTTTATGAGCATTTGCTCATGGAAAACAATCATGTAACCTTAGAATAAAGTAAAGAGCAGAAAACTTAGGAGCCCTTTTCACAACATACATTCAACCGCTAAAGTGTAACTCTTAGTCTCTTGAAATTTAGAAATAGTAATTTTTGCAAGAAAAGATCATTTTTGCAGGCATGTTTTGCGCAAAATAAATTTACATAATTTGCAATGAGTTGAAACTAAAAAAGGGGGGATAATTGACCAAAGGTGTACTCTTTCTTCAGAACACTACCCCAAGTTTGTTCTGAAAAGTGAGAGGACATTTACGTCGAGTGTTTTATTAGAAATAAGTTTTGACGCATATCTGGAAAACCACATTTAGATTGTATAGAAAACATAACCTACTGGATTTTTTTATTGCTACTGTAAATAAGTCACAGACATAGGATTTTACTTATACTACTTACAAGTATAATTCTTATAGGAGTCGTGGTCGTGTATAACGTGGTGTCACCACATTATTTATCTGTATCTATCAATCGTCAAGGTGTTGGAGTGTGATACATAAACACTGTATTTTATTTATTAATATTAAAAATTAATGTAATGTTGCAGTAATGTTTTTTTAGCTTTGTCGATTTCAAAACTCTTGGCAAAAATTGAAATGTTCTTTCAATTCTGAAATAGCGAACATTTTAAATATGAAAAGACCATTTAAAAATAATCTAGTTCATCTACTTATAGCATTTAAAGAACCGAAATACTATTGCAAAATATATAAAGTTCAATAAATTACCCGTACATTATCGCCGGCCAACACTACATAAACATATAAAAATACAAGTGAATTTCTTGCCCCGATTTACCCCAGTGTTTCGTCCATAAAATACGTTCTTGGAGGAATCAAGAAGCTTTGGTAAGGTTAACTACGCTAAATTGAACCGGAGGGTTGCAAGAATATAAGCTCCCCTTGTCAAGGGTCAAATGTCTTTCTTTTCGCGGGTTTTTTATAACGGATAAACCTACCATATTAAGGCGTTTTATGCTGCCCCAATGTGGACGCATATAAAAGGGAAATCTTGTGTATTTTACTGGATACGTGAAGCGTATATTCGGATAAATATTTTTATTTTTTCTGTTGGAAACGTTGGATCAATACGTGATCGGAAGTTAGAAGATGTACGAATAACAGTTTTGCGAACGCCTTGTTGCAAGCAACAGTCGCTTCTAATCTGAAATCTAACGCCATATTTTATGAATGATTAATTGCCATTGATGATGAGTTATAAAAACCACCATTAGGCACATAAATAAACACTTAACTTGGGCGTATAAAGAATAAAACTTGTTAATAATAATTTATTTTATTTTTATATTATTTATTTTGTATAGGGAAAAGAGCTATCCAAAGAGACAATTTATTAAAATATGATTGTTTAAATGCCTAGAATGTTTAAGTACTTCTTGGGAAATAACACCTCAGTTACGAAAATTGCTGTATATTCCAAACGTTTTGGGGTCTAGGTCAGAACCCGTTCTCAACTACGATAAAAAAGGCACAATTCTAAGATGAAAAATTATAATAGTTGACAATATTTATTATTTGATTTCTGACGAAGAGAATTTTATTTGTAATAGACAGGGTAGCACAGAAACTTCTAAAGATCATATAATCATAAAGTTCATTTCATATTAGAAAAATTTGAAGGGAAGATCTTCAGAATTTTATGTGGCGCTCCTAGGTGCAACTTTGTTATAAGATAGTGCATTCGCCAAAAATGCAACCAATGAATTTTGTTGATTCAGTGATCCCATTAAAATCATAAAGGAAAACCTGGTAAAAACCTTATGAACTATCCCGATATTGGGTTCTTCACATTAGCAAGTTCTTCCTTAACCATCAGCAATTAGGAACGATTGAATTCTACGGAGGTAGTAGCGATACAATCGTTTTCATTTAACAAAATTAAAGCAGACTCTTTTAGTTTTCTTTTGGTGTTGTGTTCTTCTTTGTGTAATATAACTGAATTTTGAAACTGTATTTTATGACCAAGGTCCCAAGCATGTTTTTTTTATAATTTTTGTGTTTGTTTATTCGAACATTCAGTGGTCTAGAGGTATCTCCAATATAGAATTTATTACATTCACAAGGGATTTTATAAATGCAGTTTTTTGTATTTAGAGTTGTGTGTTTTTGGTTTGGTTTTTGATATAATTGATTTTAATGTATTTCTTGTTTTAAATGATCTTTTGATATTATATCTGTTTCCCACTCTTTTTAGTCTTTCTGATAGACCCTGTATGTATGGTATAGTTATTGTATTAATTCGATTATCTTGGGAGTTAGTGTTTCTTGGTGAAATTTGATGTTGGTTGTTAGAATAGATTAAAATATAAAGTATCTTGTTCGGGAAAAATATCCCCGAATATTTTCTCCTAACTTCTAGAAGTTTATAGTTTAACATAGGGACACTTTCTATTCTAACATTATGTTATATTTACAATAAATTGATTTCAGATTGTCGACGAATATTATAATCTTGATCTAACGACACTAAAGTATACATGTTTGTGTGATATTCTGCAAGCTTTATTACAAATTATCCGAGATTGGTAATCTTACATAATCGGAGACATTCCTGATCGTTCCATATATCTTATTGTCGTCGATATGAAGTGAATATTCACGAGCCGGGTGGCAAAATTCCTAACAAAAATTGCTATACATGAACTATGTCTCTAACGTGCATTATTTAGCTGCAGGTAACTCTTCACAAATGGCACCAATTTGGTAGGAACAACGCGCTTCTTAAAAAATTCGTGCTGTATTTGATTAAAAAACGACTTGACTAAATTGTTTCTGTAGGTACTAACTGAAATTCTAATCCATTATCAAAATGACTCAGCAAATAAGTAGACGTATGATTATTTATTAGGTTTTTTACACCCGTACACAGTGGAACGAGTTGGGCAATTTCCAAAAGCAAGCTTAGGGCACATGTCAAGTGTTACATAGTAATGATACAGTATGTGCAGTGGCCGACATCGATCAGGACCTTAAGTGAAACATACCGCAAGGTGTCCTTAGGAACCAGGACCTTGGTTCTAGATCAGGAAATGCTGCTTTTACCCTGTTATTGAGTTACCAAATGCATGAAGGGACAAATAACTTAATGTGACTGCCAAAAACGTCACTTCAACATCATTCCCGCGAAGGATCAGTTATCAACTACGCGGTTGAATACATGAACTTTAGTCATTATCTCAAGACATATTCTTTTTACTTCTTATAATATCTTTCAAAATGTCTTTATCTCATCATCAGTAATGACTAAAATTATAACTATTTGTTTGAATAAAAAATACAAATACAGACCTGGGAAATTTCTTTTTATGCGTAACTTAATGTAATCGACGCTGATTGTTTGAAATTTTGTCTTTTGTGCAAAAGAAATAAACACATTTACAAAGGACATTATGTAACTGCATATACGTTTAAATAAACTCACTGTTGTATGATAATTCAAAAACAAAGCATTAACAATTTGAGAGATCATCTAACCAATTCATTCGAATGTTGTAATTTTGTTAAAGGTATTTGTATTTTTTGTATTTTTCCGATTTTCTGAAAAAAGAACCGCCTGTTTTATGTTGTACATAGCAAACCGTTTAAAATATTCAAATTGATTAACCCGTTTCAAAGACATCAGTAGCTATTCATTGAATGACAATATCTATAAAAGATTTGTTTTTTTTTGAGGATGTCTAAACAAACTTTGACAAATTCGCATTCCTATAAAATGTTTAACCTTATATCATTTTATATTTTTTTAGATCTGCGAATTAGTAATGGTAATTACAAGACTCTGACCTAAAGAGTAAAATCTTTAGGTCAGAGTCTTATAATTTGTTGTTGTAATCGTCAATTTCAATAGATGTTGTAACGTATTTTCACTGTTGCAGTAATTATTTAAGTTTTGTTTATCCAATTTTGTTTGGCGAATTACAGGGAATGTTTTTATTTTTATGCCCCATAACATTGGTACATACGAAAAAACTACACTAGACCAAAAAATCTTGTAATTTAGAAACTAACAGCGGTAAGCACCAAAGCAGTTCAACGGGGAAAAATAGGGCATGCTTCTGTAGATAGCTCTCACTGTAGATTCTCGTATCAATCTGGCATGCTCAATGGGTTATATTCAATTACAGCGTAATTCATATTTTAGGTATCAGCTAATGATCTCCAAGTTGCATAAGCTATAGTAAAGCTATAAACATTCTGTAGCCCGTTGTAAAACGTTTGAATTTCTTATATAGAAATTAGCCAATATATCATTTCAGGGGCAACCTTTATATGAATTAAACTGGACACTCATAAATCTGAAATATTAGAAATTGGAATAAATTTGCAAGATACGACTGGTAAGCATATGGCTTATTTTTATGAACAGAAAATTCGATAATCAAAAGAACTCATATACCAAGCAGGAATTTCAAGCAAATTTCAAGTCCGTAAAGAGGGACTTGCTACCTTTGAGTGCATTATTATAAAGGGTTTATATGTTAACTAACCCAGAAGCAAATACGCCTCCAGGATATATAATGCAGAGAAGGGAGTTATTTATGAAACAAGGGGTCGGAAATGTAATATAATAATGGTAATAGCTTTAGAATTCTCTTTGTAGATACAGAATTACAATTACCTGTAAGTTCAGAATGGTATTTCTAAGTTATTGTGGGTGGTAATAAACCTGCCTCGTGTTCATCAAAGAACTGGTGGCATTATCACGGTAAATACATTACATGGAGTTGGCCGGTACTTGGTGGAAGTTTGTATTCACGATGAATTAAGTAATATAACTGATTACAAATTAACACTTTATTTAAAACTGTGACAGTTGTATCACCTCCCATCGGCGTTATTCAAAAGCTCCATCAATCGCGAAACAATTATCACAGTTCTAAATAAAGTGGAAATTTGTAAACAATTGTATTACTTAAATTCACCATAATTTTTTTTTCAAAAACCTTTAAGAATAGTTATTATTCGCAACTGAGTTAATAATGTTCTCCATATACGAGTACCTTTTCAAAATTAATTACCTACAAAAACAGGAGAACTATATTACAACTGTATGTAATCGATCCAGATAAAACTGCAGACACTCAGCTGTCACAATATATTGACGCAATGGCTGCATGTCTAAATCGGGCGTTCCAAATTGAAAACCAACTAGTCTAAGATCTGAACCTAGGTCGACCTTCACCGAGCTGATAATAGATTGAAACATATTTTATAAAAAATTCAATATATTAGAAAACACATTAAAGATGGATTGCCTAAAAAAATCCTGGACAGACTATTTTTAATTATTTAAAAAAAGAGTTTTAATTAAATGTTGGCTGATCAGGGCAATAAGAAAATTTTATCCTGAGTAAAAGTGTAAGTATAGAATGTGCGCCAGTTGGATTGCCTATTATTTTCCTGCCGAACTACTGGGTTGCCAGGTATAAACAGGAATTTCGATGCCAGTTACTTTCACTTGTTTGGATATTTTTTTTATATCAAAATTAGCCCTGTTTTCTTGCAAACACATTGATATAGGGTTGTCTGCAGAAAATTCTTACCTAATAGGGGTTTGCGAATTTTAAAGTTACCAATTTTAAGGCGAGTGTAAATGACAAAGAGATCCGAGGTTAGTATATCGTGTAATAATAAATGACCCAAGAAAGCAGTAACACTTGATGAGACCTCGAATATAAGAAAGTGGGCACACTTGGTATTTATACGACAGAGAATCACAACGATACTCTAGTAAACAGTGAGCGTTATTTTTTAGCAACTGACATTTGAGTTGCAAAAACTAAATGCATTATAATCTAATATATTTAATATAATGCTAAAAAATTAAACAATATAACATCAAAAGTTACAAAAAAGATAGATTAAAGATTTTGTATTGCGTTTAAAAATTTTATTACAGAACAGAAAAAATAAAAAAATAATATTATTGAAAAATAAATTTTAATAGCTATTTTCTATTCAATATCTGATCCATCAGGGGCCCGATTCTTGAAACAATCTTTCGACTGGTAGAGCGATCGAATGGTTTCGAGAATCGGGCCCATGAATTATAATTAGGATTTTCGAATTCATCTGATTCATTAGATTCTTCCTGATTTTCTTCCATTTCGATAATGTCCAGGATTTTCAAAAGAGTTTGATATCTGATAAAACGTGTTGGTTTTAAAAACTCATCTAAATGCCAACCGTTGTTTTCAAGGTTTAACTCCGCATATATAGAACCAGTTGCATTAAGCTACATAGAAAATATCAACGTGTTCGCAAGAAAACAGTGCTTGTTTTGATATAAATTTTTGTCTATTATCCAATCAGGTGAAAGTAACTGGCATCGTCATACCTGTTTATGCCTGGCAACCCAGTTGTTCATCTAGGTCAATAATAGGCAACCCACATATTATATACTTTTACTCAGGATACAATTTTCTTAAGGATGCAATATTTAATTAAAAATCTTTTTTTTTTAATAATTCAAAATTAGTCTGTCCGGGATTTTTTCAGGCAACCCATTCTTAATATATTTTCTAATATATATTATAAAATATGTTTCATTCTATTATCAGCTCGGTGAAGGTCGACCTAGGTTCGGATCTTCTTCTAAAAGATGTAAATTATTACAAGGAACTACAGAAAAAATATTTCTCTGCACTTTTAGAACCACAAAATTATTACAGTATTGAGGCAATGCGAGCACAATTCATATTATAAATTAACTGACAGAAAGTTGCAATGAAATTGAAGAACTTGCGTCCTATCCCAGTCATCAGATTGTGCTAAAGCTTTGGTAGGTTATATCTATAGATCGATACATCTGAAAGAAAATGACCTGACTGACTGACAATAACCGTTTTCCAGAAAATAGAAAAAATGCATTCACAAATCCGTAATGTCGATAAATATCACAAAAATTTTCTATACAAATATCTAAATTTAAACACAGGGTGTTTACAACGGAAACATTTACCATGGGAGAATATGCGACATAGCCCAATAAATCGCAAATGGTAATATGCCCGTTACCTTTTCTTGGTCACACAGTCAGTAATTATTTTTGTAACTTTACAAATATATAACGAGATAAAACTCCATATTATACACTAACAATATAGACTAGAATATTTGATTTTGATAAAACGCTTTACTACTGAATGGGGCGAGAACTGTACTGTAGTGGTTTCTATAGTCTTACTATTTCTCGAGATCCAAAAGTAATAGAGGCCTGATAATTGATGCGTAGATTCCTTTCTTAAATGAATAAATATTTGAACTGAATTATCCGATGTGGGATGAGGGTACCTATAGTGATTGCCGGCCAAGTCGGTTATTTATTTTAGAATACTTACTATTTCTCAGGAACGAACATTCATCTATACATATAAATGTAAAAGTCCTAAGGGAACTAATTGGTTTCCTTATGATCAGCCCACAGCTGGAATTACTTCCTTAAATTTAAATGTTTTTGGAAAAAATTCGTGATAAGATTTTATTAAAATTTGTTGACAATAAGCAGGCCCATCCTTTATAGGTAGCAACTGGGCGGAGCCCAATATACATGGTGTTAATAAACTGATTGGAAGCGTACCGGCATTTAGTAAATAAAGTATCATAGAGTGTGTAGGTGAACAAAACGTAAATTAACTAAGTGTAAGCGTAGAGGGTAGTAGTAAGCATTTAGGAGTTCATATACAGTGTTCAGTATTCGCTGCAATATATGGGGTGTAAATGAGAAAATTATAAAAATCATGGGACTAATTCGGGATAAGAGTGTTCGAGAAGAATGAATGTCCAATATACAGGGTGTAACTAAATTAAGTGTAAGTATACTGGGTGTTAGCATCTGTAGAAGTATAGATGCACAAACAGTGAATCTACCGGGGACCTCTTGAGAAGTCAGGCATCTCCAGATACTAGATGATACCTGTGCCAAGGCACGAAGAGGCAAATCAGAATAATCCCACCAATTTCCGCAACTGGCAGAATAAGTTCAGCCGGGACCAGCTAGTGTTTATATGAAAAGATTTTTCAAACGATTACTAATACCTACTAATTTTTGCGAATTCTTTAAAATTTTCTAGCTTCTTTCTATTATCGAAACTATTTCGGGTGGTCAACTAAACTGTTACCCAAATTGAGATAAAAATGTTTTGATTTGTACACATTTCTTCTTTGAACAATCCTGTAGAAAAACAGTTTCGAAACTTCCTAAAAACTCTGCTATAATGCATTTTTAAGTAGACTGTAATTATATAATGTTTTATTTCTGAAATTTCCCGAATTCCGGCCCTAGGCGAAAAACACGCTCATATGCAACCTCCAGGACTCAAAATTTGTTAATTAACTCCTTCTCCTAAAGCTGGGATACACACTTAACAGTAACTCGCACAAACTAGATTACGCCCATAACCACGTAAACCTGCAGACATACATTCTACTTTAAACTTCAATTCGTTATTTCTATTTCAAACTTCCATAATAATATTTCGCCAATTAGTAACTTGCATTCGGATACGAATGTCCACCTGATTTCAACATTCGCCATCAATCGGTATGGAATTCCTCGAAAAGTCTCATATAAGTTACAATTTGTTGTGAAACATGATCCATCATCCATTCGAGGCACTCATTATTCAAATTTGTGTGGATACATGTTACCGCTTGAAATAAAAAATGAAACAGACAAAAACACAGAATCAGTCATTATTCATTATAATAAAGGATCATGTCACATTATTCGGCCAAAGTGAGACAAGGCAGTCGGATTAAGATAGGTGTGAAATAAGATTCATGAAATCTTATCGAGCAGACTCATCTGAAAATGTTGGCAGGTGCAACTTTACAATGATCTTAGCTGACAAATACATTTCATCATTCTTTAATTTGGATGTGGGAGCAAAGAAATATTCAATACTAACCAGTCGGTATGCAGTAACAATTTCATTATTTATTCAACAATTCTATTCAATCTATGAAATAGTTTGGTATTGCTTAAAAAAGTTCATATGTAAATAGTGAAGGACGGGCTCCAAATATTGCTTAGTTTAATTTTAATACTAAATTGAGTGAGCAGGGAAGGCATTACATTATTGAAGAAATATAAAATTTAGACTTTGTTCGGAGACAACCCTTCTTTGACCTTGAAATACCCATTAAATTTTGTTTTCTGTGCAAGAAACAGGGACCATGTTACAAATGAAGACTTGCTTCATTTAAAGAAAATCAATAAATTTGAACTAAATAAACAAATAAAACATCCAATTAATATACAAAACGAGCACAAAATTTGCTTTTCGTTCTAATAAACTTCTAGTTTATTTCTCTGTTTGTGATATATGAAATTGGAGACTTGACATTCGTCAGAAATCAAAACGATATAAAGGAGGACAATGCTACCAGCTGCGGCTACCAGTTACGAAATTGCCATTACTTATGTGTGCTGATTAAGTTCATATTATAAATAAACATTTTACACCAATACTTCTAAATAATATTTGAGTTTTGCGTAAATACCCTGACTTTAAATTCCTTAATATCCGACTTCAGAGAATAGATTTCATCTAGAGGTAGCGTGCAATGCACATTAATAACATCATAAGAGCATAAACAAAAAATTATGGTTTTGTGGTATTAGGTATTGTCAAAATATACTTCGAATTTGCATTCAAACGAAAAGTTGGTTTCTTTGAAGGTTTGTCTGTGTTTGTTTGTCACATATATCATTTAGAAAATCTTGTTTGAGTACTTATTACCTCAATTATAACAAGTATTTCATATAAATTAAAATATTTTCTGTTAGGTAAGTCATAGTTGTTTACTTTTCATTAATGAAGTTTATTCTAACACAGATACCAGCTTGTGTTTAAGCAGTTTTTGAAAAATAACTCCACAAATTCATGAAATTAGTGTAAATTCCCAAACGTTTCGGGGTCTACGTCACACCCCCTTGTCAATGGCAAAGAATCTATTAAAAAGGCTGAATTCTACAATTGCAAATTAAAATTTTAAAATAGTATTTGAATTATTACGTAATAACCCCGAAACGTTTGGAAATATACAGTAGCTTCGTGAATTTGTGGTATTATTTCCCAAAAGTGCTTAAACCTTAACAATCTATGCCACACGAACCCTTCAGGAAACGACAGATATTTGTTTTAATATGAATATAATTGAATTATATATCTACTAATAATAACGAATTCTTCTATAATTATCCCGTCATAAATTTCCAGAATATTATACAGATGAAGTAAATCTGAATTATTTTAATTGAACAAATTTTCTATAGTTAAAAATTAATTAATAGGGAACTAGAAATAGAGACATGGAGATAACTAGGTTCTCAATGACTGCCGCTATTTTTTTTTTCACTAATACAGTAGACATGATTCATCTGAACAAACTTACGTTCGCTTTCACGGAAAATACGATGTAGGAGTCATTCGATCCGTAAGTGCATTTAGAACGCTTTTGAGAAAAATCCAATTAAAAAATGGCTAGTCATTAACAACATTTAGTTAAAAATATAAAGGTAGTTCGTTTTTCGCGACTGTCCTAAAAATTATTGCAGATATCGGAAATAAAAAAAAGATTTTTAAACAGCAAAAAATTTCCAAAAAAGCCCTGTCTCTAGAAACTATAAGGATATGAATAGGGGATCTATCTTCCTCACCCTCACACGCCAGTTGATTTGCTGACTTAAACATAGTTTGCGAATTATTCAGAAACAAAAAATTTAGATATTATTTACAAAAATGAATAAAAAGTAATCCCTTCCAAATTTAATTATTTGTTATTTTTTTAATTGAGTGACTTTTCCAAGCTGGAAATTATTATATTACATTTCTGTAAAAAAGTTCTCTGTGGCAAATAAATACAAATGATTTTTCACTTCATTAATGACATTAAAGTGTTAGGTGGAAAGATGTTGTTTAGTTATTACACAAACAATGTCTGTTCTTGTAACAATTATTTAAACAAGATTTCAACAATTCCAAAAATTATTTTCTTTGAAGTTTTAGTAAGAAAAATACAAATTAACTGGGATATTGGAATAAACAAATTGTATATTCTGATTTTGTAAATGATTATAAAAATGAAGTATTTTTTTTAATTGTCTTTCAAGGATCTTTTCGTTATCTATCTGAGAATAGAGTTAATAAGTCAAAACATCTAAACTTACATATATATATACACACATATATATATATATATATATATATATATATATATATATATGTTTTCGCGGGCACAAAATGTTTTAGTTGGTTTCCGGAAAATTCATCCGCGTAGTTGATAACTGATCCCTGCCGGGATCGATGGTAAAATGACGACGTTTCGGCAGACTCACATCTGCCCTCTTCAGGTCGGTTCGCATAATTCTCGTAGCCTTCTGCTTTCACTTCTAGTTACTCGCATACTAAGATTTTCAGAAGCGCTCGGGCTGTTATATAGTCGCGGCTCGGCGCCTATTGGTTTGCACCGTGAACGGCTGCGTGTGTTTGGCCCTTGGCGTTCAGTCGACACGCCTCTTGCCTCATTTTTTATCTCCGGTTGAGTTGTTATTGGACGGGTCCGGGCCGGTACGGTGTTTAATAGAATTTTCCAATAATTCGATAAGTTCTGAATTTCATTGCGTGCGTTTAGACTGTGAGGCCTCTTCGCTATTTCAATTGCCTCTCTTACGAAGCTTGATTTCGGGTGTTCTATATTTGCCAGTACTCTGGTGTTCTTAAAGTCTATTCGGTGTGACATCGTGGTGGCGTGTGCCGCAATGGATGTTGTTTTTTCCTGCTTTCTTACAGCGTTCTGGTGTTCATCACGTCTAGCTTGAATTCTTCTATTAGTTTGCCCCACATATGTTTTATGACAGTCTGCACATGGAATCTCGTACACTCCCTGTTGTTCTAAAGAGATCCTGGCCTTCGGTGTCCTCAACACCGTGCTTATTTTTCTGTCTGTATTGAAAATAGTATCGATATTGTGTCTCCTTAGAATTCTTGCAATACTGTCCGTGGTCCCCTTGACATACGGTAAATAAGCTTTGGTTATTGGTGTCTCATGCTCCTCGTCTGTTTGTCTCGGTTTTGAATTTAGGGCTCTTTGTATATTTCGGTCTGTAAATCCGTTTTGTCTCAGAGCTGTTTTTAAACTGTCCATTTCCTGTTTGATGATATTCTGGTCAGCTAGTCTTTGTGATCTGGCCCAGGGCCAATCACACGCAGCCGTTCGCGGTGCAAACCAATAGGCGTCGAGCCGCGACTTTATATCTTCTGAAAATCTTAGTATTCGAGTAACTAGAAGCGAAAGCAGAAGGCTACGAGAATTATGCGAACCGACCTGAAGAGGGCAGATGTGACTCTGCCGAAACGAAGTCATTTTACCATCGATCAACTACGCGGATGAATTCCCGGAAACCACCTAAAACATTTAGTGCCAGCGAAAACTTTAAAATAACTATAGTGAATCTCTACAAGGAGAACACTTTTCATTTGTGTAATACATTTGAGAAATTACGCGCGAAAAGAAGCAAACTTTTGTGCGATTTTTTACAACGATGCCGCGATGAAGGAGTTATTCCAAAAAACATGACGGTAAAGTTCTGGAAGAACAGCAGAAAAACACAGAATATCTTATGGAAAGCAAGTTGTGCCCTACGTAGGGAAGGCATACGTGATGTCAGAAGATATTTTGATGTTGTTAGTACTAAACTCCTAGATATCCACCTACAGGTAAGCAATTCACTCCACCCAATAATATGGGATAAATCCGATGAAATTAGCGAATTTAGGGCCGAAACGAATGCAGAGTTGAAAACAATACAACAACAGGCAAAATTTAATTGAAGCTCTAACAGAAGCCCAAAAACGAATTTTTTTCGGAAAATAACGGTCACAGTCTAACCTCACGGCAATTGGAAACGAATAAAACCGTTTAGAACTTATCTTCGGTCCAATTGAACCCTTCCTCGATTGTCGTGTTGGCTAAGGGATTCAATTACGCTATTGCTCCCTCTCAAATACCAACATAGAGCATAATATGTGGCGTGGAAACAGCAGTTTCAAAATTAGATGCGAACACCGCTGAAATAATTAAACAAGATGTGTCACATGTTCTAAGAAAGTCTAAACCACCCAAAAGAACCTACCTATAGAAGAAAATGAGGCCGTGAAACAACTTCGCCTCAACAAGGACATTGTCATTCTACCTGCTGATAAAGGAAATGCGACTGTAATTTTAGATACAGCGGATTATTCAAACAAAATTCAAACATTGCTACAAGATCCAGCATATAAACACCCAACAACTTATCTGGAGAAAACAACTAAGGCCAAAATCCAAGCAAGTAGGATCGACAAAAATCTCCAACTGCAATTCATTCCGCGTGAAAAGTCATCGAGATGGCCGAAATTCTATGGGTTGCCAAAAGTACATAAAGAAGGTGCACCTTTGATGCCAATAGTAAGCTCAATTGGATCCCCAAAACAACACCAAGCCAAATACCTAGAACAACAACTTCAACCGTTTCCAGAAGGGGCAGACTCATATGTGAAAAATTCGACACATTTCATCGAAATTCCTAGAAAAACGGTCTTACAACCAGAGTGTCTTTTTGTAAGTTTTGACGTAGTGTCCCTTTTCACCAACATACCTATCGACGAACCTTGGATATTATAATAGAAGAATACAAACCACCTCAACACCTTGTAGACTTAACAAGGCACTGTCTGATGAACACCTATTTTGTTTACGAGAACCAACGATACAAACAAGTGGAAGGAGCTCCAATGGGATCGCCACTCTCACCAGTTATAGCGAACCATTTAATGGAGAGCTTTGAGGAGTTGGCACTAAGAACAGCAACTCTTAAACCCAGTTGATGGTTGCGATATGTGGATGATACATTTGTGATTTGGCCTCATGGGAGGGAACACCTCAATACTTTTTTAGACCACCTTAATGGCATCCATCACAAAATAAAATTTACCATGGAGGTTGAAGCCAACAATCATCTGCCATTCCTTGACGTTCTCATAAATATGAAGGAAGATGGAACCCTTGGCCATACAGTATATAGGAAAGCAACTCACACCAACAGATACCTTCATGCTAATTCTCATCACCACACAGCCCAACTACAAGCCGTCGTCAAGACTTTAGTAACCAGATCACAAAGACTAGCTGACCAGAATAACATCAAACAGGAAATGGTCAGTTTAAAAACAGTTCTGTGACAAAACGGATTTACAGACCGAAATATACAAAGAGCCCTAAAGTCAAAACCGAGACAAACAGACGAGGAGCATGAGACACCAATAACCAAGGCTTATTTACCGTATGTCAAGGGGACCACGGACAGTATTGCAAGAATTATACGGAGAAACAATATCGATACTATTTTCAATACAGACAGAAAAATAAGCACGATGTTGAGGACTCCGAAGACGAGGATCCCTTTAGAACATCAGGGAGTGTACGAGATTCCATGTGCAGACTGTCAGAAAACCTATGTGGGGCAAACTAATAGAAGAATGCAAGCTAGACGTGATGAACACCAGAACGCTGTAAGAAAGCAGGAAAAAACAACATCCATTGCAGCACACGGCACCACGATGTCACACCGAATAGACTTTGAGAACACCAGAGTACTGGCAAATATAGAACACCCGAATTCAAGACTCGTAAGAGAGGCAATTGAAATAGCGAAGAGGCCTCACAGTCTAAACGCACGCAATGAAATTCAGAACTTATCGAATTGTTGGAATATTCTATTAAACACCGTACCGGCCCGGACCCGTCCAATAACAACTCAACCGGAGATAAAAAATCAGCAGGCGGGAGGCGTGCCCACTGAGCGCCCAGGGCCAATCACACGCAGCCGTTCACGGTGCCAACCAATAGGCGCCAAGCCGCGACTATATAACAGCGCGAGCGCTTCTGAAAATCTTAGTATTCGAGTAACTAGAAGCGAAAACAGAAGGCTACGAGAATTATGAGAGGGCAGATGTGACTCTGCAGAAACGTCGTCATTTTACCATCGATCGCGGCAGGGATCAGTTATCAAATACGCGGATGAATTCCCGGAAACCACCTAAAGCATTTAGTGCCCGCGAAAACTTAAAAACTAATATATATATATATATATATATATAGACCCGGTAGCGCAGAGGGAATGTGCTCGAACCTCCAAAATTTCACTAATTCGGAGGCTGAACCGAGTCTCGTACCCAGGTTCGAATCCCAGCCATGCCACGGCTTTTAATTAATAAAAAGACGTGACGTCACCTCGGGGGTACGGTCGTCTCTGGTAACTGGCAAAATCCATGAGAAAGAGAATCATTGCTCCTTACCAACCCGCATGGAGGCAGCGTGGTAAGGTATGCCTCAGAACCTCAAACATGTCGAATTACCAAACTCACGGAATTGTACCCCAGGTGGGTAAGCAATCCCACACCGGGAAACCGGTCTGCCAAGTGGGATATCATTGGCATAAGTGAAGTTAGGAGGAAAAACGAAGAGCTAATAACACTTGAATCAGGCAACCTCCTATACCACCGAGGAACACCAACAGGAAGAACTAGTGGTGTTGGATTCCTCATCAATAAGAGATGGACCGATAAAATTATATGCGTGTCCGGAACATCAGACAGAGTCGCAAGTCTAACATTGTCGCTTTCGAAAAAATACTTCATTCAAATAATACAAGTTTACGCCCCAACAATTAGCCATTCTGACGAAGAAGTCGAGCAACTATACAGCGAAATCAAAGGGGCCTTAGATACCAACAACAGACTTTTTAAATACATTATCGGCGACTTCAACGCGAAAATAGGAAAAAACAAGACCGAGAAGAATCAGTGGGGAACTTCGGGTTCGGTGAACGAAACGAAAGAGGTGAGAGATTAGTACAGTTCGCACATAGAACATGTACATATCAAACTCCTTCTTCAAGAAAAATTCTAATAGGAAACGGACTTGGGAAGCTCCAAATGAGTCAGTCAAAAATGAAATTGACTTTGTCCTTACAAACAACATTAATACAATCAAAGATGTAAGCACGCTAAATAAATTCAGGACAGGAAGCGATCACAGACTTGTCAGAGCAAGAATTGTCCTTAATACGAAATTGGAGATATATAAACTTACTAGGAAGACGCTTGCTACTAGCATAGACTTTAACAACCTGAAAGAAAATTCTGAAAAATATCAGACGCTGTTAGAAGAGAAGCTCCGGGAACAACAACACAACACACAACTAATGAATACAATACTGACCTGTGCTAAAGAAATAGGCGGAACCCAACAACGAAACGAACACAAGAAGCTTAGTTCGGAAACAAAGGCGTTGCTTCAGAAAAGAAGAGAACTGAAAAGGACAACAGACATCCAACGCATAGAATACAGTGAACTATGCAAGACAATAAGAAAGAAAATTGCAGAGGACATCAAAAAATATAACGAAAAATTGGTAGAAACTGCAATTAAAAATCGGAAAAGTTATAAAAACGCTAAGAAAGCATTGATAATTGGGAAAAAACAAGTAATCGTATTGACAGAAGAAAATATCAGAATAACGGATAGACACAAAATAATGGAGCATGTCACGAAATTCTACAAGGATCTATACAAAGGCCCCGAATCTCTGGAAATACAGCTGACGATAGAAGAAATACCTGAAATACTTGTTGGAGGAAGTGGAATCAGCGGTCAACAAAATGAAAAATGGCAAGACAGCAGGTAACGACGCAATAACGGCTAAACTACTAAAATACGCTGGTAGAGAAGCATGGAAACGACTAGCCAAAATATATACGAATTGCCTAAGAACCAGACACATCCCAGAAAAATGGAATAGCGCCCTCATAGTATTAATCCATAAGAAAGGCAATAAAGAAGACATTCGGAACTACAGACCGATAAGTCTCCTGCCGGTAGTGTACAAAATATTCACTAAAATCATACAAAACAGAATACAGAGTACACTAGATTCCGCTCAACCCCGAGAGCAAGCCGGATTTCGTAGTGGCTAAAGCACAATCGATGACATACACACTATAAGGGAAGTTATCAGTCGAACTAGAGAATATCAAATACCACTTGCCTTGGCCTTCATTGACTTCGAAAAAGCGTTCGACACCATATATCTGAAGGCGGTAATCAACGCCCTTAGTGAACAAGGTGTAGATAAGCCATACATAGAAATGTTGGCTAATATATACAAGGAAGGCAAAGCCAAAATCAGAATATACGAAGGCAGCCCTGCATTTCCTACTAACAGAGGAGTCAGACAAGGTGACTCAATATGACCGAAGCTATTCACAGCGGCATTAGAGAGTATCTTTCGACGATTAAACTGGGACCACAAAGGACTGAACCTAGATGGAGAATATCTAAACCATCTGCAGGAGAACTACAAAATCAAATCAATGAACTTAGCAGAGTAAGCAAGGAAATAGGCCTAAAAATATATATCGGAAAAACAAAGATAATGTACAACGAACTAGTAGACACACAAGAGATCACAATAGATAACACAGTTCTGGAAATAGTAGAACAATATATATACCTAGGTCAATTAATACACATATCAGGTTCGCTACTACCAGAAATAAACAGAAGGATCAAACTTGCATGGATGACATTTGGAAGAAACTCCATAATCTTCAAGTCACGAATGGCATTCGGCCTTAAAAAGAAAGTCTTTGATCAGTGTGTTCTACTAGTACTGACATACGGTTGTTAAACCTGGATTCTGAAAACCGAACTTACAAGAAAACTTCAAGTAGCACAAAGGTCTATGGAAAGATGCATGATCGGAATAACAAGAAGAGATCGGAAGAGAATCGAGTGGATAAGGAACAAAACCCAGGTAATAGATGTTATCCACAGAGTGAAATCTCTGAAGTGGCAATGGGCAGGACATTTGGCAAGAAGACAAGATAATAGGTGGTCAACAAAAATCACACAATGGTATCCTAGGGGTGTTAAAAGACCAAGGAAACGCCCCAATGTAAGATGGGACTATGACATCAAGAAAATAGCAGGCATAACCTGGTCCCAAAAAGCGTACAACACAACAAAATGGAGAGATTTGCGAAACGAATATGTAAGAGAGGCTACATCATAAAATAATGGTCGAAATTAGCTGCATATGATGATGATATATATATATATATATATATATATATATATATATATATATATATATATTAGACTGATTCAAATAATTTTTTTTTCTTGCAAACATGCTCAAAAGTTTCAATTTGACGAAAAAAGATACCAGTTAAAATTTGAGCCCTTGATATTAATATTAAAATTGTCCACATAGCGTTTTTCTATTTTCTATAAGAATAACATGGAAAAAAAAATCTGCACCTTATGGATTATATTGCTAGCCTGTCGTGTATCCTAAAAAAGATCATTTTCTTATTTGTTAGAGAATTGTACGCTCTACAAAAAAAGTCTCTTATTATTTTTCGAGAAACCTAATCGTTTAAGACCTATTTGAGACCAAAACTCAATTTATCCCAAATTTTAAAGTTTTTGATGCATTACAGCAAATTTAATGGTTTTATTGGAACAAATCTCCCAAAAAATTCATGTTTACCTTAAATTTAGTTATTTAGACAATAATTGTCAATAATTTACAAACTATTGGTTGAACAGAAAAACGTAATTTTTATTTTCATAAAAAAATGTATAATATATATTCAAACTATTCGATTTTTCTTTGGACGACAACCGAAAATTATTCACAATTATTGTCTAAAATTTTTTGGGGGATTTTTTCCAATAACACGTCAAAAACTTTAAAACTTGCGATAAATTGAAATTTGGTCTCAAATAGCTCTTAAACTATTAGGTTTCTTGAAAAATCATAAGAGACCTTTTTTGTAGAGCGTTCAATTCTCTATAAAAATAAAGATAATACACAACAGGCTAGCAATAAAATTCATAAGGTGCAGAAAAATGTGTTTCCATGCTATTCTTATGGAAAATAGTAAAAGGCAATGCGGACAGTTTTAATATTAATATTAAGGGCTCAAATTTTAATTGGCATCTTTTTAAGTCAAATTGAAACTTTTGACCTGTTTGCGAACATCTTTTCTTATATATTTTTTTATTTGAATCAGCCTAATATATGTTATATAAGTATTTATACAGTCTTTATATTAAATTTACTTCTAATTATAAGGTCAAATACTGTCATTATTCCCACATTGTAATATGATACTTGTTAGTCATTTATATCACGTTCGACTTTTTTTTCATTTATACTTGGTATCCAAAACTGTACACTCCTTATTTTTCAGTTCACATAAAAACTGATGACCATCCATTTTGAAACGACACGCTTAAATTGTCTTTGTTTAAAACGCGTGTCGACTCATCATTTTGTAATGTTATAAATACTAGTGTAGGACCTTCAGTCGTTAGATGATTAGTTGACTTATATTCTTATAGTTGAAAGTTGTTATTATTATTTTTGTGTTTAATTAAATAAATTGTTTTTAAAAAGTGAATTTTGAAAATCGTAATTTAAAAAGTGGCACAGTCAGTAGGATTCCATTACGCTGCTAGAACCGGCGTTAGAAGAAAAGCTTAACTGGTAGCGGTGGATTCCAATCCTTTGAAGGAAGAAAAGAACCTCGAGACGTCCCAACTACAACACGTAGAACATGGCAACTTCGATGTTTCGAATAATGTAAGTATAAACAATTCTCATCTCGCAAATATTTGTTTTACCAATTTGAATTTATTTTATCGATTTATATTTTTCAATTTATTTTATTTTTACTGTTCGGACGTTCAATATCCCGGAACATTTTAAACCGAATTGTACTATTTTCCCATTTGGGTTTATTTTACTTTGTGCACAATTTTCTAAATCTACATTGTTAAAACAAAAACTTGTAAACGTTTTAATAATTCTAGATATTTTCTTTAATTTTGAACATTTTTATTATTTCCCTATATTTTTAATCAACCGAAATAATGGCATCTCCCCAAACTTCAGCAGATCCGGAGACTGAACCATGCCGGCTTTCGGAAATCTTTTCCATTGTCCCTGAGTTTGAGGGCTATCAAATCTCGCTAGGGACATTCACTGATGCGTGCGACTGCGCGTATAATATGTCAACGGACGACCAACGCTATCTTTTACTTATACACATTAAAAATAAGCTGAAAGGCAGAGCGGCCCAATTAATTAATTCACGCAACCCCGCGTCCTATTTGGAACTTAAACAACTTTTATACTCTCATTTCGGTGATTCTAGAGATTTGACATCTCTCATACAACATTTACAACGTCTAAGACAACTTCCCAACGAATCGCCTCTCACATTTTATAACAGATTGCAAGTACCTACTGCAAAAATGTATGCCAATATTCAGAAAACCTCGAATTTGAATGCAGATCAAAAGACAGCCCAAACGAGTCTAATAGACACTATCCCGCTGAACACTCTTCTGACCGGTTTAGAATCGCGTTTAGGGCAAATCATCCGCGCCGGAAACCCGAAAGACCTGTTAGAAGCCCACGTACGAATTAGTCGTGAATTACAACTGTCCTACTTCGAACACCAAAAAACACCTAAACAAATTCCCCTAAGCCTAATCAACCCTTTCGAAAGCCTAATCCGCAAATTAATAAGTGCCTATCATGTGGAAGATTCGGACATCACACGTCCGAATGTCGCTCTCGCAACTACCAGACACCAGTCTGTAACAATAGTAGCGGCAATAATAATAATTTTAGACCAAACCCTTTTACTAATAATTTCTCACAAAATCAGAATCAACAGCCTAGGCAAAAGCAGTCACCCTTCAGACAAAACCAATTCTCTAACCAGCCAAGAACGTTTCAGCAAAGTACGCAACAACCACGCCAATCGGTCATCCAACGAAATCCCGGTTTTCGCCCAAATCCAAATAAAAGACATCACTTAAATTATACGAATTACCCTAAGCAGGACAATGATTATTATACAGTTAATAATCAACCCTACGATGATTACAATAGCACTGATGATCAAAGGGAATATGATTATTATAGTCAGTCATGCAATCCAGAAGCAATTAATATTAATTATCATACTGCTGATAACTATCAAACTGTCGATTTAGATCCCCTAGAGAATCAAAACTATCAGGATTTTCTATCTCTTCCAAATTTAGACCACCCTCCAGACATAACGACCAGCCTCGCAACACAGATCCAAACTATCAATCTCGACGACCTGAACCCGAATATAAACTTTTCGGAACAGACATTTCTGTAACTACTCTCCATACTGTAAACTCCAAAAATCTGTACTATATTAACGATGCGACTGGAAACTATAAATTACTCATAGATACAGGCGCAGGAATTTCTATCTTTAAAGAACATACCGTCAGAAATTATTCCGAACGATTCCCGGAAAATGTCATTATTCAGGGAATTACAGATAAAAAGATCCCCATTTCTCAGTCAACCCTTATACCATTCACTCATGGTAACCCCCATAAAGTATTCATATGTAACCTTGACATCGAGTTTGATGGCATTTTAGGGTTAGATTTTTTAGAACATTATAAATGTGTAATCGATCTAAAATCTAAACAACTCAAGACAAATTTCAAAGATATCACTCTTCACAAGGTCTCCTCCTTGCCCCTTTCAGATATCACTCCCTCGACAGTCCCCAACACGTCTCCAAAAAATTTCTCAAACTATATTTCTATAGAACCTCGTACAGAAAAAATATGTAAACTACGCTGTTACCTTTCCAACACCGACGCTGTTTTACATACCATCGAGAAAGAGAAAGTCAGACTACCCAATTCCTTGGTATATGTAAACCATAACGGGGAATTTCTAACTTCAGTTATCAATGACAACGCCATCCCAAAAACAATTAACTTTGAAAACATAACAATAGAACCCCTTGTACAAACACAACCCTGTTTTAACTTTAACGACTCGTACGAAACTCCAGATATCGACAGAAACTTACTCATAAGACAACAACTCCGGACTGAACATTTAAACGACGAAGAAAAAGACATGATTACCAACCTTTGCTTAGATTTCCAGGGCATATTTTACTTAGAAGGAGACTCACTATCCTTTACCAACGAAATTAAGCATTCAATCGAGACTAGTAATTCCAGACCCATATTTACTAAATCTTATAGGTACCCTCAGGTACATAAAGAAGAGGTTAAAGATCAAGTAAACAAAATGCCCAATCAAGGTATCATTCGTCACTCAACTTCCCCGTGGTCTTCCCCAATTTGGGTTGTTCCCAAAAAGCTAGACGCCTCTGGCAAACAAAATGGCGTGTTGTCATTGACTACAGAAAACTTAACGAAGTCACAGTAGAGGACAAATATCCATTGCCTAACATCTCTGATCTTTTAGATCAACTAGGCAAATGCCAATATTTTTCTACATTAGATCTCGCCTCCGGTTTTCATCAGATAGAGATCGATTCCAATGATATTCCCAAGACAGCATTTTCAGTCGAAAACGGCCATTACGAGTTTGTTCGTATGCCGTTCGGTTTAAAAAACGCCCCGTCCACATTTCAACGTGTCATGTACAACATCCTCCTTGGAATTCAAAATTAACGTTGTCTAGTATACATGGACGACATCATTGTATACTCCCCAACAATTCACGAACACATTTCACGGTTGACCGAAGTCTTCAAACGCCTTCGCAAATCAAATCTTAAGATTCAACCCGACAAATGTGAATTCTTAAGAAAAGAGGTAGCGTATCTTGGTCATCTAATTACGCAACAAGGTGTAAAACCGAACCCCGAAAAAGTCAGTTGTATCCAAAATTTCCCAGAACCAAAAAATCCAAAAGACATTAAATCTTTCTTAGGATTGGCCGGATACTATAGAAGATTCATCCCCAACTTTGCCAAAATGTCAAAACCACTTACAAAACTTCTCCAAAAAGATGCAAGATTCGTCTTTGATTCTGATTGTAAGTTATCATTTAACGACTTAAAGAAACCTCTCATTTCAGACCCCATTCTCAACTACCCAAATTTTGAAGAACCGTTTCTTCTCACCACGGATGCCAGCGCTTTCGCGATTGGTGCAGTTCTTTCGCAAGGTCCTGTAGGAAAAGATCTTCCTATCGCTTATGCCTCTCGCACTTTATGTGCCGCCGAAACTCGATATTCTACCATCGAAAGGGAATTGCTTGCCATAGTGTGGGCAGTAAAACACTTCCGTCCGTATTTATTTGGCCGTAAGTTTACTTTAATCACCGATCACCGCCCGCTTACGTGGCTTTTCTCGATCAAAGATCCAGGCAGTAGACTTGCAAAACGGCGACTAAAACTAGAAGAGTACAATTATAAGATTGAACACAAACCTGGAAAGATAAACAAAAACGCAGACGCTCTATCACGAATTAAAATCAATCACTTCCACCAAATAGCCAATTTTTTAGTCAAAAATCCACGCCTTCAATGACACCGACTCAGAAGACGAAGGTGAACAAGAATCCGAAGAACCCGAACTTAATGACGAACTACTAACTAACGAATTTAACAAATTTGTCGACTTATATAAAACAAGATCTCTAATTGACTACTCGAAAATCGAAACGACAAATTCTCAACTTCTCGACAAAACTCATAAACAAATTATTACATTCTTTTGGCAAAACAAGTTAACTGATCTCCACGATTGGATCATGGATGATATCTTCGAAGAAGATATTAACTTTGAAAACTATTCTCTCAACACCTTTGCCAGTAAATCAGTCAAAAATCGTAAATACTTTATAATCCCCTTGCCATTTGACCCAGAAACAGTCGTTCAATTTCTGTTTTTCATCATTTACAAATCACAGAATAAATTTGATCCCGAAACAACGTACTATGTCGAAAACAATTTGGAACTTCCAATTCTCGAAACCGTTACTTATATCTTTGCAGACAAAGATATAAGAATATATATATAATATATATAATATAAACTGAAAATATGTCAAAACATTATAAAAACACCTTCAGAAGACGAAATACCGCAAATTTTAGAAAACCATCATTAAGGAAAAAATAATCTTCATCGCGGAATCAACGAAACGGTCAGACGAATAAAGGAAAAATATAATTGGACCGGTTTAACAAAAAATGTAGAAAATTTCATCAAATCTTGCGAAATTTGTCAAAAGGTGAAAACATGTCGAAAAAACTTAAGTTCCCCTTTAGTTATAACAGAAACGCCGAAAACACCTTTCGATCGAATTAATGTCGACGTTTTTGAATACCCATCGAGAAATTACGCTCTGACTGTTAGAGACGAGCTAACAAAATTCACACAGGCATATCCAATAAAGGATAAAACAGCAATAACCGTCGTTAACACGCTTATCCTTTATTTTCAACATTACGGCACCCCGTTGCGAATTCATTGCGACTGCGGCCGTGAATTTGATAATGTTCTAATGAAAGACCTCTGTGAGCTTTACAACATAAAACTTACATTCTCAAGTGTGGGTCACCCACAATCCAACGGTTCCCTTGAACGATTCCACTCAACATTATCGGAAATGATCAGAGCAAATATAGCCGAAAACCCAGACGAACATCCGTTTAACGTTTTGCCATACGCAATAATTACTTATAACAACACCAAAAATAAAACTCATGGCTTTACACCCTACGAGCTTATTTTTGGCCACACGTCTAGTAGACCCCCGGAAACGCTTTATAACCAACAGAACCTCATTTCCAAATACGTAAGAGATCTCAACAATCGTATGGAGTACTTTTACAAACTAGCGCGTTCAAAAACTGAACAACAAAAAGAAAAGGCAAAAACTCGATTCGACCAACACGTACCTGAAAACCGACCAAATTATAACATAGGCGATAAAGTATATTTGAAAGAATCGCAAATTTCTAGTAAATCACAAAATAAATTTAATGGTCCTTTCCAAATAACTGAACTCTTTCAAAATTCTGCAGTCTTACTAAATCCCGAGACAAATCAATCTACAAAAGCAAATTTTGACAGATTGAAACCGTATTTTGAGTGAAAATTACTTCTTTTCAGACTCCTCGGACTCTTCACAATCGCAACATCTCAATATACGATAACACCTATAAACAACACCGTAGGACTCTTCTTTCATGAAGAAGGAAGCATCAAAATTTCGAATGACAAGTGGACATTGCTTGTCTATAAAGATCTCCACCCATTCAGTGACGCAATTTCCAATAATGACAAAATACTAAACACTTTAGTTGACACTATCCATTCAAACTTAACTACTCTACTTAGTTCATTCAAATCACAAGTACAAACACACGTCAGCCTTCTCAAACAAATATCAGACACAGTAAACTTGAAATATCAAGAAATATTCGCGGACACGAAAATTCACTTAAACCGACAGAAACGCGGACTTATTAATGGATTAGGAACAATTTGGAAATCAATAACTGGCACTCTGGATGCAAACGATGGTCAATATTTTAATGATTGTATCATCAAGATGACGAACAACAAATCGAAAATCTACTGAAGAACCAAATCTCTGTTACGACTTCTGTAATCAAAAATTTTAATTCAACGGTTCGCAAACTACAAATAGACGAAGAAACCTTTAATAATAATATTAATGAAATCAGGCAAGCCATTGCTTTTATTTCAGACGACCTTCAGTTCTTTGAGACACTTGTCAAAACTCTAGATTTATGTGAATCATTAATGGAAAGCTATGTCTTTATTCAAGATGCCCTTAATGATGTATTATCGGCAATATCTTTCGCTCGCATTAAAATGTTACATAGTTCAATCATTACACCGGCAGATTTGGTCGACTCACTTCAAATTATCTCTCACTCTTTGTACAAAAACAATTTGCCCTTATCTATTAATGCCCATAATATTGCACAATATATCGACATCATCGAATTGGAAGAATTTCAATTAGACACGAAAATAATTTTTGTATTAAGAATCCCCTTAGTAAACCCAGAAACTTTTACCCTTTTTCGTTTATATCCAATTCCGATACTTGACGACCGAACAGGGTTTCATCACATTTTACCAACCATAACCAAATATATTGCGAAAAACTTTGAAATTCTTAGCAGTGATGATAGAAACTTGGGATGGTTGGTTTTTATCTAAATTTACTTATGGCAACCACTAGAACCACGGAGTTTGCAACGGACGAGACTAGCTAGGAAATTTTCAATCGTGTTACCGATAAGGTGGTCACAAAACAAATAAGATGGCAGAGAAACGAAATCGAAATAAGCCCTTTCCCAAGACGAAATTCAACAAAGGTTAATACAATTTTAGGTAAAATGTAAAATTAAATTGCAAAATCTTGTAATCGCCATATCTTGTAACACATTGAAAAATAAAGAACAACCACAATTGAGTACAACAACAGAATCTAGTCTATTTGTTTGAAGTTTCTGGTAATGGGGACATGAGTATGCTATTGAAAAAAATGGAAGAAAATTTAAAAGAAACATTACAAGAAAACTCTAAAACGCTAGAGGAAAAATTGCAAGATAAATTGCTGGAAAATTCCAAAAACTTGAAAGAGGCTTTAGAAGATAAATTGTTAGAAAATTCGAAGTCTTTAGAAGATAAGCTACAAAAATTACACGAAAATGCGCAATCCCTAGAAGAAAATTTGAAAAGCATGGTACAGGAAAATTCAGCAATACTGGAAGAGAAAATATCCGAGAATGTGGTTCAAATGGAGGAGCTAAAGCAAACAATAGTCGAAAATGAAACGCGGATAGAAGACCTAAAACAGATAATGGAGGGTGAGATCAGCAAAATAAGAGAACAGGTAGTCACAATACAAAGGGGAGAGACTCCACCAAAGACCGAAAGCAGAAACGGTCCAGAAGTAGTGGATTCGAAAATTGGCCTCGAAGGAACAAGACACAAAATGAAACCTCCACAATTTGATGGGAAATCGTCATGGACTAACTATAGGCGCCAATTCGAGGCTGCAGCAAAGTTAAACGGATGGTCAGCAGAGGAAAAAGCAATTGCATTAACGCTCGCTCTAAGAGGAGATGCTACAGATATTTTGCAAACATTGAATACCTCGGAGCAAGAAGACCACGAACAACTTACTTACTTACTTAACTGGTTAAACACTTAGAGCTGAGGTATGGACAGACCCATTTGGAGCACGTGTACCACATCCAACTAAAAAATCGCCATCAGAAATCTAATTAATCACTTCAAGAGTTTGAAGCCGAAATTGCCTGGCCTATCCAGCCACACCGGAAAATGTGACAGAAAGGTTAGCAGTGCAAGCGTTTTTGGATGGACTTCAGGACAACGAAGCTAGGCAAGCATTGACGTTAGCTAGAACGACTCAATTAGTGGATGCACTGGCTCGAGCTCTGGCTGCGAAAAATACCTGCAGAGGTCAAGCCAGAGTCCGAATCTTTGACGGAGAATCAGAAGATGGCGGAAACGCAACCACGTTAACAGTGTCTTCGTAGATGCCCTGATTAACAGGAAGCAATTTGCAATGCTGCTGGATACTGGTGCGACGAAAACAGTAATAAGGCCCAACATTGTTTTAGAGACAATGATGAAACCAACAAAATGGCAACTGCGAACAGCGACAGGAGAAGCAGCGAAAGTCCATGGTGAAATAGAGGTTGAAATGACCTTGGGAAACACAACCTTCCTACATCGGGCATTAGTGGCAGACATCGAAGACGAAATAATCATTGGAATGGATATCATGAGCTCCAAGGGATTCCAGTTAAATTTCAAAGATGGAATTCTGAGAGTGAATGACGCAGAAGTGGTGCTTCATGGAAAAGATGACATAAAGCTCCGAGCCATCTTAGCAGAGGATGTCAATGTTCCGGAAAGAGCTGAAATCATTATAGATGCTTACTTAGATGGGAAAGCTAAAACTGGAACAGTAATGATGTTTGATCCCGAACTTAACGACGGAAATGTAGGCAGAGGAGTCGCACTGGGGAAGACTCTGCTTCGGGTCAAGGAGATTGTGCCAGTAAGAGTAATTAACCTGAATCATTACTCGGTTGTGCTAAAGAAAGGAACAACTTTGGGCCGTTGTTCAACAGTTTCCTCTGTAGTCAGAAGCACACAGTATGCAGAAATACCACCAGGTAAACTATCTGAGGAACTGGAAAGACTCATCACCGATTCATCTAAGAATTTGAAACCAAACCAGAAACCAAAATTGAGGGACATCGTTAGAAACTACCAGGATATCTTCGATGTAGGGAATGGAAAAGAGGACGAACTGATTTGGTGAAACATAAAATTAATACTGGGGACGCTCAACCTATTCGACAGTAGGCGAGAAGACTCCCCCTAGCTAAAAGAAAAGAAGCCGACAGGATAGTCCGCGAGATGGAGGAAGAAGGTGTTATTGAACCATCCAATAGCCCTTGGGCTTCTCCAGTTGTCTTGGTTAAAAAGAAAGATGGTTCAACTCGATTTTGCGTGAACTATCGGCAATTAAACCACGCCACAAAGAAAGACAGCTATCCCCTTCCAAGAATAGACGATACCCTAGATACGTTGGCTGGATCGAAGATGTTTTCCACCCTGGATTTGAGCGGTTATTGGAAGGTGGAACTTGCTAAAGAAGACCGAGAAAAGACTGCTTTTACCATCGGCTCAGGACTTAATCAATTCACGGTGATGCCGTTTGGACTGCGTAATGCTCCAGCAACGTTTGAAAGATTGATGGAAACAGTGTTAAAAGGGCTTTCATGGAAAACGTGCCAGGTGTATCTTGACGACATTATCGTGGTTGGAATATCTTTTGAAGACCACGTGAGGAACCTGCAGGAGGTATTTCGGCGACTTCGAAGTTCCGGACCAAAGTTAAGCCCGAAGAAGTGTCAGCTGGTCCAAGAAGAGGTGCAATATCTTGGACATGTGGTTTTCGCCGAAGGAGTAGCTGTTGATAAACAGAAAGTCAAAGCTGTCCAGGAATGGCCGATACCTAAAGATATCCACCAATTAAGAAGTTTCCTGGGGTTATGCACGTACTATCGTCGGTACGTAGCCGGATTTGCCAACATCGCCAAGCCACTAACTAGACTCACAGAAGGGAAGGTGCAGTACCAGTGGAACGAGGAGTGCCAGCGATCATTCGAGACACTGAAAAAAGCATTGACGAGTGCCCCCGTCTTAAGTTATCCTTTGCCAGATGAGAACTTCGTTTTGGATACCGACGCAAGCAATGTCGGAATTGGTGCGGTGCTTTCGCAGATCCAAGACGGTCAGGAGAAAGTCATCAGCTATTTCAGCAAGACCTTGAGCAAGCCTGAACGTAATTACTGCGTTACTCGCAGGGAACTCTTGGCTGTAGTAAAGGGGGTAGAACATTTCTGCAAGTACCTTTATGGTAAAAGATTTCTCCTGAGGACTGATCATGCAGCACTGAAGTGGCTCTTGCAGTTTAAAAACCCTGAAGGAAAAGTGGCCAGGTGGATTGAGCGATTGCAAGAATTCGACTTCGAGATTGAATATCGAGCTGGAACAAGCCATAAGAATGTTGATGCCCTATCGAGGAGACCGTGCCCTGATAATTGCAAACATTGTCAACGAGCAGAAGAAAAAGGGGCTGTTCTCTGCAGAACTACCGCCATCGATGACCATTGGCAATCTGCGGAGGTCCAAAGAGACCAGAAATTAGATCAAGATTTGAAAGAGGTTATCCGGTGGAAGGAAGAAGACCGCAAACCTACGTGGCAGGAGATTTCCCGTTACTCACCAACCATAAAGTCGTACTGGGCTCAGTGGAACTCCCTCATCCTGGAAAATGGACTTCTCAAGCGCGTCCTGGAAACTCCAGAGGAGGGAAACGACAGAAAACAGATTGTAGTTCCAGAAATAGGAGACCAGAGGTTTTACGAGAACTACATGATGGTAAAACTGGAGGACATCTGGGAGTAACGAAAACCCTGGGGAAGTTGAGAAAACGTTTCTATTGGGTAAACTGCCAAGTGGATGTCAAGGACTGGTGCCGGAAATGTACTGTTTGTGCAGCAAGTAATGGGCCTCAGAAGCGTCCAAAGCTCCCATGAAGCAATATAACGTGGGCAGTCCATTCGAAAGAGTAGCCATTGATGTTGCCGGCCCGTTTCCTGAATCCGACTCTGGAAACAAGTACATGGTGGTGGTGATGGACTATTTTAGTAAATGGGCTGAAGCGTATGCCTTGTCGAATCAAGAAGCCTTGACCGTTGCTGATGTCCTTGTTAAGGAATGGATCAGTCGTTTTGGTGTTCCCTTGGAGTTGCACTCAGACCAAGGTAGGAACTTCGAGTTTACTTTTTCCAAGACGTCTGGAAACTCTTGAAGATCAATAAAACACGGACGACAGCATTACACCCGCAATCCGATGGAATGGTAGAACTGATGAATAGAACCATTAACCGCCATTTGTCAAAGGTAGTCTCTGACCACCAAAGAGACTGGGACCAGTATCTGCACTTGTTTCTAATGGCATATCGTTCGTCTGTGCACGAGTCCACGGGTCAGACCCCGGCAAGCGTTATCATGGGACGAGAGTTACGACTACCATGCGATTTGAAGTTTGGATGTCCCCCAGGAGAAGAGACTGCAGGTGAAGACTATGTCAGCCAGCTACGACGAAAGATGGACGACATACACCAACGAGTCCGGTCAAATATCGATAATGCCAGTGCCCGAATGAAGGAAGCCTACGACATCAAAGCCGAGAGCGGAGAATTCCAAGTTGATGATCTTGTTTGGTTGTATAACCCGCAACGTCGTCGTGGATATTCGCCCAAGCTACAGAGATCTTGGGAGGGGCCGTACCAAATTTTGAAGAAAATCAAATCTACCGAATAAAGAAGCTACCTCGGGGAAAACCAAAGGTCGTACATTTCAACAGGTTAGCCCCTTATGCCGGAAGTCATGACAGCGAAGATGACCAAGCCCAAGTCCGCAGCATCCAACCACCCGATGACGAGATGACCTTCGAACAGTTTATGGCACTATACTCTACTGGGCAGAAAGTGCAGCACGACGTCACCACAGAGGAACCCCGAGACCTGTTTGAGGTGCCCATAGATTATGCCCTGGCTCATTGTGTGGCTCGAGATCTTCGGATGTCCAGAGGAATAGCCAAGGTGTTTGCCAAGAATTACGGCCAGTTCCAGAAGCTACGGGAACAAGATCCAGTGGTAGAGAAGGTCCTTCATCTCGAAGATAAACAACCAGTGGGTACCAGAGACATCTTTTATTTGGTAACGAAAACATTCTCGCAGGACAAGCCAACATACAGCGATCTTTGGAAGACTCTGGTAGAATTGAGGAATGTGATGATGGAGAAAAATCTGATGAAATTGGCGGTCCCAAAGATAGCCTGCGGGTTGGATGGACTGAATTGGAGGGTGGTGAGAAGTATGATGGGAACAATCTTTCGATTCAGTGGCGTCGACATCCTGGTATGCTGTCTCAGTATTCGCAACCCAGATTCGAAGACCGTTGACTGTTACTTTCACCAAACTTCTCGTTGTCGAAATGGAGAGTCCTGCAAATATCGTCATACCAGGAAGGATTCTGGGACATTCCGGGACGAAATGGCCTTAAGGAGGGGGCAATGTTACGAGAATTCATCCGACAGCTGGTGCAATCGGCCCTCAACCAATACATGGAAGGGACATTATTCCGATAAATTCGTGGAACCCGAAATGTTTGTCTCTCAACCGGCGGACCGCTGCCGTTACTGGGAATTCCCTTAAAACTTCCAGAACATGATGGAATTTCCCGATGGTTCGTGGACGTACCGGACAATTCCAAGATAAATGTATAAAAGGACCAGCTGGCGATAGGAGTTTATTCAGTTTTCGTCGGTCGATTGTACAGTTAAGATAAAATGTAAATAGTAGTTTCTGTGAATATAAATTTGTGTAAAAGTATTGGAAATAAATTAGAGTGAGTTAGACTGTGTTTTTAAATAAATCCAAGAACTGAACTGAACCCGAGTGTGAAAATAAAAACATTACAGTATATTCAAAATCTTTCAACGAGTATCACAGAATTTTTTTACATTTTAACATAAATAGGTAACGAAACTAAAATGAATTCCCCATGGCAATATTTTTGTTTCATTAACATATAAGTTTAAGCGATCCCGTGCCATACGTTATATGAAACCCCTTTTATCTATATTCTATATTAAGGGACTGCATAATTAATTTTGTACGAAATTCACGTTTAACTGCTTTGTGAGAAAATATTTTCAAGTTGATTACTCAGACTAATGAAAACAGTACGATTTGTTCCAAATGTATGGAATTTGTCGTATTCTCCCCAAATTCTCCGCTAAAATACCATTTGCATTACTATAAGTCTAAACGGAATAATTTGAGGAGGTTGGAGCTCTGCCATCAACGAATGTTTTCAGTAAAAACATTATATATATATATATATATCAGTAATGTGGGGTATAACGAAATACATTAATTAAATAGTTGATAAGGAAATCTGACACTTTAGGACTTCTAAATGAAATTCAAATAGTAAACCGATCAGTTGCTCAGTAGAGTAGACGATGAAGAAAAGTAATGACAAGCCCTTAAGAATATTCTACGAAGTTAACATAATACGACGATCAACTATTTAATTCTACTTACTGAGATGCCCAATATTTATCATTTAATTAATTAGTAAAATACAAATTACGTACTATAGGAATAAACTAGCAAATACTTTTAAATGCAATTGTATGGTGCAATCATTATATTTTAAACTTTCCCAACCAGATAAATAGGGTTTGAATTAAGAAGAAGTAACTACTGCAGCTTGTGTGTAATCCAATAGCTGGAAATGTCATCAAGTAATTTTTTTTTAGTTATCTGATTTTTGTCCCTTTGATAATCGCGAAAGGCAAAATATGATAGAAAGTACATTCTCACCGAATTCATGTTAATTTATAATATGCATATTACAACTATAATTAATTTTTCACCATGTTATAACACATGAATACAGATTCGACAAGGAAAATGATATAGACCAATTATTCACTTCCATATTTTTATAATTATTATTAGTATATTTCTGTATTTATTATTAGTAAATAACCTGAACAACAAGTACTTATAGAGCAACGTTTAATAAGCTAAAGTCTATTAATTAAGACACATGAAGTATAATAATATTAAGTTTAAACTTACATCTCAGCTGAGACCACATTAGTAGCCACCACTCTGTAAATCCTGGGTGAATAGTTCCTAAAACTGATTTAATTTATGACGTTCAATGGTTCAACTACCTAGAAAGTTCCGACTGGGTGCTGTTGCATGTCATGGTAGTCACTCTGTACTTCCTAATTTAGAATTGCACTAAAATCAGTTCAAAGTGTTGAACCTGTCAAAGATAATATAATGCTTGCTCATCCATATCTGAGTTGTATTAGGGTTCCGTATATACAATGTACGGATACCCTTACAATATCACTCCGGATTTCTGCCTCTGTCACATCACAGCAATTTTCTCCTAAATTACTAGACGGAAGAGGTTGAAATTTGGTATCAATGTATAGTTTGGTGACCCGATCAGGAGTACATATCGTAAAAGGAGAAATTTTGATTTTAGGGTTACTTCTGGGGGGGGAACTAAAAAACTCGACCGTTCCCCACCCCCTGATCTCCGAAACTACTAAGCCCAAAATTTTGAAAAAAATAAGAAATATAGAACGTTGCCCGAACTCTACAGGAAAAATAAGGAGAAACCATTAATATTAATTTTGGGGGGAAATTATAGAATTAAATGAAAATTTACAAATAAAAAAAAATTCAAACGCATTATGTAATACATCAAATGAAAGGTCCCATTCTGAAGAACACAAATATTATTTTCTCATATTTAAAAAAAATGATAAAAAGATATTAACAAAAATATACCAAAATTTACCAATTCCCCCCCCCCTGATCTTCGAAACTATAAAACTTAAAGTTTTGAAAAAAATTAGAGGTATAGTGTCTGAGCTGAAGTTTACTGAAAAAATAAGGAGAAACCTCTACTTTTAATTTTGAGGGTCAAATTACAGAATTAAATGGACAAAATAAAATTAAAATTGTTTCTAACCCATCATGTTATTTATCAAAAGACAAAAACAAATATTTTTTTTTCATATTTTTAAAATAAATTAATTAAAAGATATCAACAAAAATATAAAAAAAAATACCCATTCCCCCCGTTATCTCCGAAACCATAGCTGGAAACTTTTGAAAAAAATTGAGGTATAGCCCCTTACCTAAACATTACTGACAAAATCAGGAGAAACCACTCATATTCATTTTGGGGGACACATTATAGAATTAAATGGAAAATAAAAAAATATAATTGTTTCTACCGGATCATTTAATATATCAAATCACAGGGCTCATTATGACGAATACAAATATATTATTTTAATTTTTTTAAAATGAATATTTTAAAATATATTAAAATAATAATTTTAAAAAATTACCCATTTCCCCCGTTATTACCCAAACTATAAGACCTAATTTTTTTTGTTTACAGTATAAATATGAAGAAATCCCTAATAATAATATTGGGGGACAAATTATAGAATTAAATGGAAAAAAAATTTTTAACGCATCATACAATACATCAAATGAAAGGGCTCATTATGAGGAATACAAATATATATTTTTCATATTTTTAAAATTAATTGTTTACAAGATATTAACATAAAGATATAAAAAAAATTCAATTCTCGCTTTATTTCCGAAACCATACTACCTAAAATTTTGAAAATAATTACGGGTACTGGGGCTCACTTGAAATTTATAACAAATATTATTAGAAAAACCCCATAGTAATTTAAGGGACAAATTATACAATTAAATGGAAAATAAAAATTTAATTTTCAAACTCATCATGTAATATATCAGATAATATAATTATGTGAATTACAAATATTTCATATTTTTAAATCATTTGTTTAAAAGATATTAACAAAAATATTAAACATCGACTTAATTCCCACTTTAGAAAATATATTTTACTTGTATTTTAAATAATTTAACAGATTTAATAATTTATAATTTAATACTTGACCTATTTTGCCCTTTACCTTCCCATCTACAGAGCCTAAAACTCAGACAGTAGATTATAAAAGGCTTCTCTGAAAGTTTGTTAGTAAAATAATACTCCAATGTTAATTTTTGGGGGCTAAATTAGAAAATTAAATACATAATACATAATCTGATAAAAATCTAGCGAATCCTGAAGCAGATAAAATAAAAAGTCTATGTGTGGAAAATCAAAGTGTATATGCTTTATAAATTTAAAACGCTTCCTATAAAATATATTAGGGTAAGTATAAGAACATGCACTCGTTCCCTGCTTGTCTGAAACTGGAATATTACAATCTTAAAGGTGGTATGGAACCCTTAGTATGCGAGTCCAACTCGCACTTGACCAAATTATGTAAAATTTCAAATGGCTATAACAAACACAAATCAATAAATTTAGGCAATAAAGTTGTAGTAAAGTTTTCCAGATTAATAGTTGTGCTTGTGAGGAATTGGATGTACATCTTCCTGTGTAATGTGTAATATGAAAATTTAGAAAAACAAAATTTCAGCCGCTTCAAGCACTATGTGTCCTTTGTATGAGTTAGTTTACATAGTTTAGCTTTGTTTTAATTTTTTGGTGTCGCCAATTAAATAAATGTAAAAATATCAAACAAAAATGTTGAAGAAATGAGCAAGAAAGAAGAGGACTAATAAATTAGTAATACTCTAAATATTTAACTACTCATATGACAGAAATTATTTAAATTTTTTGACATTTATGCACTATTCTCTATTTAAGTTACAAATTTAACTTATCTTCACCAGAAAATGAATGATGAACTCTATTTTCAATTGACTTATTTGGATGATGCTATATATATATCTAACATTACAGAAAGCAGTAAATTTAGACGTCGCAGAGGAATTCTGATAAACGTCATTATTAACGTTGTTAGACAACAAATAGTTGCCAGTTTTGCATCTGTGCCTAAAAAATACTCTATACGCTATTATATTGCTATTATATTTGGGGACAACAACGTTCACGCTCAACATCACACTCGTGTAGTACCAGTAGTTTGCGGTCGTTGATTTTGATCCTTCAATTGCATGAAGCAAATATTGTGGCAGATGACAACTGTATAAATACAGTATTGACGTTAAGTTTGAATAACCCCATTTTTTTTTCATCATTCTATTCAAAATGCATAAAGTTGCATTTGAGATTTTATTAGGCTATCTTAGCAGAAACACTTAACTCATACGCTAACTGATCTACTGTAGATACCAACCACATATTTATAATTGCTGTTGATGTGAGTTATCAATCTTGGGATAATGTTTTTAAAGTCATTTCAGAGAAGATATTTTAAATACATTTGCATATTGATTTAATAATTTGATTTTAGATTGAATAGAACTATTTTTGATGGTTTTAGTGTTCCGCTATTACTTAATAGACATGCGACTGGATTTATGAAAGTTTGTTCTCTCCGGAAATTACTGCCTTATGGAATATATTTTATATGTTGCTAATAATAAAAGTCAAACTCTATAGGAATGTAATATAGATGGCAGTAAAACTGTTATATTGGAATATTACACATTTATTTACGAACAAATAACGATTACTATATTTAAGCAAAAGTTACTAAACATAAAGAATGGTTTGCCACTAATAACAAAGAGAATAATGATACGTATTTCCCCATGTTTAGAATTTGTCCAATAGTTCATCCTTCATTTCCATTCTTTCATGTGTCGATTTTCCTTTGCATTTCTCTGTCGAAGTCAAAGCCTGTGGTAATTTAACAGTTACTAGGAAACAATAAGAAGTTGATGATTCTGTAAAGTTTATAACATTATTATCTCCATTATGTAGAAATAATAAACAAAATAAAGTGTTTATTAACTGATTGCCAGAACTTCCACACTGAATCTCATCGATCTTATTGCAATTATTCAGTTGCTCTATTTGACCTAACGAGGATGTCAGGTCAACCACTTGCAATTGCCTTATTAGAAAATTAATTCTATATTTCCAGGTACATTTTAATGCAAAAACTGCAGGATATTACCCATTTTACTTACAAATTTGTTATGAGATACAATTGTGTATTCACAGTCAGTACATATTTCTGTTTGAAGTACAAACTCCAGCACATTATTCATTTATTTGCTTGTCAAATATGTAATATAAAATAAAATGTTAAGGTAAAGATCACATATAATCAATTTTGATGTTTTTAAATTGTACATAATTATATAACGAAATTTTTTCTGTCTAAATTTTAAATAGTTCGAGCCAAAACAGACCATGATTACGTCAATTCATCTTTGTTTAAGACGGCATCGGAGAGTTTATAGTACATATGTAGTTCAACATTCCCTCCCATATATGTCCATGATATTATTTTTAAAATTAAATAATACCAAATATATCACTTGCATTAAATGCTTTATTTATTATTGTTTAAATAAATATACATATTCTTTAATATTTTATATATGATTGTTGCCTGACCCTGAGCTGAAAAACGATATAATGGCTCCATGGAAAAAATAACAAATTTTATTTTATAGTAAAATTTCCACAATTAAGCAAGTATTGCTGGAAGCAGTGCAAAAGCCAGGAATTTATTCGTGTTTTAATTCTGATAGTATACCTAATACAGCAGTATTATTAAGTATCTGAAGTACGCCCTGAAGGATTCTTTAATAAACAACGGCAGATGAAGTTAAGGTTGTAAAACATTAGAATCAAGAGCATTTGTTACAACAATTTATAGAGAACGGCATACAGCGGAGGTAAACTTAGTCTAGAAGAAATTAGCTGGGAGGAAAAATAACTGCCTTTAACTACAAATATGAACCTATTCTATGTCCACGGGTGAGATGCCCTAGCAAATAAAAGTTTTATTTTTATTTTTAGTCAAAAATATCGTTGTTGTTGTAAAACCTTCTTGATTATATAGTCAATTTTATGTACATCTGTATGAGTTAGACAAATTACAATTTTATGATTGTATAGATGATGAAAACAACTGATCTAAAACGTTATTACAACTATAGCAATCATATAGAAATACCTACTAACGCAACTGAGAAGAGAAAATATTTTAAACATTTTTTCTACTGGAGATATATATATTACAAGTTTGTCACACACGTGCTTCACTATTTTATACATGGCCAAATAATCGTGTGAAATACGACATCCCTAAATACCCTTTTAAAGGGTACATGCAGCTAATAACGGCATCCCTTTGAAATATTTTGCGAAACTCAAGAGTTTAACAAACGATTTCCTGTGCTTTAATGAAGACTGTTTCATAATAAAGTGCATATTTATATAGCTAAAAGCCCTTTTAGATTGAAACGAATATAAGGGTCTATCCGGGAATTTCAGGATATTCTGAGTTTGATATTTTTCTGTTATTTATTGGTTAATTTAAACCTTAATAATTTCTCAATTTAGTGAATATATGAAGAATCTTTGCAAGAATATTTAGATTTACTCACTATATTAGCAGTTTTACTGGGGAAAATACTATTTAAACGAGAATTTTGACTTGCAGTACAAAGATGGACAACTTCTTAGCACATAGAAGTCCTAGCTGAAAAACAATTGAGGTTGTTAACATAGACTGCCAACACTATTAAATTAGCATCTTGCAACGTACTTTTTATACGCATAGTTATAAAATAGTATTAAATTAAGTAATTTCTCCAAGCAGTTATCCTCTGGAAATTATATAGTTATTTTCGTTAGCCTTAAATATAGTAAGTTATATGTTTGTAAGTAGTTTCTAATTAATTATTTCTGTTATAAATAAGTTTTTAGTTTATACAGTATACACTGTATACCACGATGAGCTAAGTTGATATTATATGGGAATCTGTTGGGAGTATTAATGTGAAATTTGTGTAAACGGGTTTTTGGAGGTACTGGTGGTTAAAGTTCAAATGTTTTGAGTTGTCTAACTATTTCCGGTTCTACCGGAAGTGGTCCCCAAATTTTTTTTCAGAATGGCACACATATCTAATTAATTATCCTGTTCGAACATTTACTACAGTTTGTTCTATTTGTTGTTTAGTTTTTTTAAAATTCTAGATGATCCATTTTCTACGACAGATTTTTTTTCTTTTTAACAAAATGCCTCAATGGTTTTAAGTATTTGTATCTAAGCATAAACTTACCCCAACCGTAGAATACAATGACCCACAGAAGAAGGTAGTCATTTGAAAAAAAATAGTTACAGGATTTTCAACATTTATTAAGCCTCAAGTTTTATTCAGGCAAATCCTGTCAATTTTTGCACTGGCACTATTGTTTCCGATTTTTTTGTTCCCTATAAATCTATATTGAAATTCATCTTAGATTCTATAAAGCTATAAAAAATAGGGTGTCCCATTTAAAAAAAAAACAAAGTTGGGAATCCTCTTCCTGTAAAACCGGACATAGTATACAAGTAAAATATTTTAACTGAAACCACCTCATTGAAAATCCCCAGTATACCAAAATTCAGATTAATACGCCCACTAGTTTCCCGTATAACGTATTAATTGAGCTCAAGTATACTCTGTACATATTTTTGGCAATGTGTTTTGTTTACAACCATTTATTCTGAAGATGTCTGTTTCAACAAATCGTGGAAATTCTGTTTTACTGTAATAGTACATGTAGCATAATGGTCAATTTAGTGAATTTGCCTTAAAACTAGTGTGCCATGGACAATTGATAGATACTGAAATTGATAAAACTGCATTAAAAGTTGTTCTATCATGTTTTTACTGTTATAAAAATTTATCCAGTCCGTCCCTGATTTCATTCCGATGAGACATCAATCGCTGAGTTAATAAAAAGTTAGAACTGGAATTTTCGAAAGGACGCCAAACAGTATTTACGAGGCTGGGCAGAAAAAAGTTCTACTATCGAGGACGACAAATTACGCTATATAAACAGACATTCATTTCAGGAGAGTTAGTTTTAGTCCGTTCAGCTTATTTTGTTGTTATGATTTCGATATATATAATATTAGAATCAGCTGTTGGAAATATTTGATGTTAATGTTTTTTAATCTCCCATTGGACTTTTATTTAAATTATCGACTACTATACTAGTGCATTCTATACCATCTATAGCGTTATATACCTCTGGGTGTGTTATCTGTTTGTGATCTGGCTAGATATACCCTGTTGTAATTTCTCTGGAGGAGTCTATTCCCATTCGTCTCACTTCGATATCTGTAGTTGCTCTTCTATATCTTCTACCATCAGTATTTCTAGTTTAACTGGCCTTCTTATTTCTTCGTTTCTTGCAGGTCCGGTCCTTTATCTTATTGCTGCTCTTCTCCATAAACATGTTTATCATTATGAGATAAAGTATTGTATTCAATTATATGTTCCACGAGCAAATATTTTTCCGGCTGTATGTATGTTTTATTATTAGTTCTTGCTTTCTTCCCTATCAAATGTTTTCTATAAATGTACCTTATTCATCACAATAAACAATAACAACAAAAAATGAACATGGGCAAGCCAGTTGACAAAACAAAAACGCTATAGATTTCATCTGTACTAACTGTAACGACCTGAAGTACTACCTAGGCGTACTTAACAGAAATTGAGCAGGTAGCGAACATAGTATTATATGAGCCAAATTGAAAATATATCCAAGGAGAAGAGTAACCACATGACAAGCAAACGGCAGGATGTAAAATACTTCAAACAAATTTTCCGAATACTGTAACGGAAATTCCTCATAACACTTTTAGGAAATTAATTAAACAATTATTAGCATAACATCATCATAACCCATTCTAGGTAACCCCATTAAATTCAGCATGTTTACAAATATTATCACGTACACCAAATAGTTGAATTAGCAAAACAATAGACTGATGGCACACTTCGATAATTGATGTAAATCGCGAACGACCAGTCGAGTTCAAAATGTAGCATAGTAATGATTAGATGTAGTTAGTATAGTGTAACCAGATGTAGTTAGTATAGTGTAATCAAGTAACCAGTAGAAATAAACATGTAGTCTTTACAATTAGTATTATTGATCGAAGGCCGCTGCAACATTATAATATCACATATATCACAGAATAATTCAGGCGATCGAAAACTACCTGATTTTCAATAATGGGCACCACACAGTCAAAAAGGCAAATTCATGAAACGTCCGACAATGGGGAAGTCAATTCCAATGTCTATATAAATGAAGATAATTCCCCGCTAGACGTAAGAGTATTGTTATACGTAATAGCTGCAGTAGCCCTGGTAATGCTGCTAATAAAATTTAAAATTATGCATAAGAGAAAAATAAAAAGGGACATATCAAGAAGTATGGCTATTCTAGATAGGCAAGCCCAACAGCCCTAAAAGTTGTAAGGTACAGAACATTATAACATATTATAAATGTAACTCATATAAAAATATTTAATTGCTTGTGACCATAATAATGAACTATTTTATATATTATATTATTTTTGTATCTATGATTATTATGTCTTAATTTAAGAATTTTAGGAGATTTATTTTAGCATATATATAAGAAATGTCGAACACTTATAATACATTGTAAAGGAAATTATGAACGTGCTGAGTAAGTACATTATATCATGAATGAACTTAATCTCTAAAGGTGTTAATAACCTGTGATATAACTAGGTCATTAAATGTTCTATTTACTATATTTTTGCTGACCCATAGTCATCATTGGCCTTGTAAGGTATTTGAAAACTTCCTTGTATTGTTTACAAATTAAAATATCGAAGTGCTTACGAATTATATTTTTTTACGAAATCTTTAACAAAGTTACTCGTACAATACGTAGTGTGTAGGAATGTCAATTGACCCTAGACAATTTTATGAGCAATCAATGAGCAACAAACTAAAAAGAGCTTACATCATGGAAGGAGTACCATCGGAAGTAGCGGAAAACTATTCCACAGATACACTAACCAGAAGTGTAATCCAAAACGCTAACTCTGACAGAACTAAACAGATCATAGAGGCTGGAACATTTAAAAGTACGAAGGAAAAAATCATCGATAAATTAACGAATATCACACCGCAACCTTACCAGAAAATATAAACGAAAAAGACACCATACCCCGCAAAGTATACGAAGCCTTAGGTAACGTTCACTTGATGAAATTGCCAATATTATGATTTAAACTTTTCCCAAATTCATTGCAAATGTTTATAAAACATAAAGGTAAAATGAGCTCAAATTTTTCTCTGCACGTAACCAATGGTAGATTTCTCCTAGAAGAAATCCTATCTAAGCTAAATAAAATGGCTGGTAGTGTTGAAAAATCGCAATTAAAATTGTACCTCGAGGATGTAATATTTAAAGTGTACACTGTGAATGAATTCAAAGAAATGGGACAAGGAATATTGAAGAATGTGAATATAATTTTATGTCACAAACCAGTACTAATTACCAACAGAAATGATAAGGCAAGTATAATAGAAAAATTCCACACAGATCCAACGTATGGTGGCCATTGCGGACAAAAGCGTTTACTTAAAAAATTAAAATCAACATATTTTTGGAAAAATATGTCAAGAGACGAAACAATATTCGTCAAAAATTGTCACAAATGCCAGATAAATAAAGCGGCAAAACGGCATCGTAAATTAGCATACGATGCTAAAGCGAAGGACTTACAATTCCAAAAATGTGAACAAGTTCTCATAACAAATGAGAATAGGTTAAAATTCGATCCATGGTATAAAGGTCCGTACATTATAACGGAACTGGACATAGGAAACTCCAATAATACAAAGGAAATTAAGATACATAAAAACAGAGTTTTCAAATACTAATTAGAAACTATGTACCATTATATAGGTTAAGTTTGGGACATTTCACAATAAAATAACCGAACTCATAAATATAGGCTTAAGATTGCAGTGAACAGTGACGTTAAAAACTGCGTGACAAGTATTAGAAATTATTGTGGACTTGACTTTATGGACATATAGTGAATTTCCTTAGAATAAGACATATGTAAGAATTTAGCAGGTAAACTGTTAAGAGTCTTCCGAAATTATTAGTTAAACTTTGAAGTTGCGTGGAATACGCTACCGCGGATCCCACTTCCTCAAGGAAGGGTGGTGTAACGGAAATTCCTCATGACACTTTTAGGAAATTAATTAAACAATTATTAGCATAACATTATCATAAACCATTCTAGTTAACCCCATTAAATTCAGCATGTCTACAAATATTATCACGTACACCAAATAGTTGAATTAGCAAAACAATCGACTGATGGCACACTTCGATAATGATGTAAATCGCGAACGACCAGTCCAGTTCAAAATGTAGCATAGTAATGATTAGATGTAGTTAGTATAGTGTAACCAGATGTAGTTAGTATAGTGTAACCAAGTAACCAGTAGAAATAAACATGTAGTCTTTACAATTAGTATTATTGGTTGAAGGCCGCTGCAACATTGTAATATCACATGGCGATCCTGAAAAATAAATAAGGACCAATCTTCACAATGCAAAGAACAAATAAATAACTCCGATATTAACATGGTAATATGAGGGTCAACATAGAGTATGAGAACATCACAAAACGAAAATCAAAAACTTAACACGGATAAGGATATAAACGGCAGAAAATCGACAGCGGCATACAAATATATGAATATGTCATACGAAATAAGAAGCAACAAAAGAGAAAACAACATAGAAGATAGAAAATATTAACGCTGAGACAGAAAAAAATAAGAGACTGAAATTTCTAAGAAGAAAGCTAACAAATCGACCATTTTGGCACAGTCCAACCAAAATAGATAATAATACGGCTTTCACAACGTCGCATTGTTTTCCTAGCCCAATCATAATAAATAACCAAGCAAATGCTTGATTCTATTTCTGCTTTCTGTAGCCATTCTCTGCACCAGCAAAGTCTATTAATGTAAGACAAGAAGGTAAGAAAAAAGTTCCAATTTTCTGGTGGGCTGACAGTCTTCATTGTCTGTTGTTCAGGGTTGACGTAAGGTACCCTTGCTCTTATGTTCGGAAATACTAAAACCCCTATTCGTTTCAGTGTCAGCTTCCCTGAATGAAATACTGGGGTCCCGCAAGCTAAACTTCCATCAACTACTAAACTAGTTCAGCTGATAAAAATTTGCTCATAATATAATTCTTTAACCATATTTTAAAAATACAAAGGTTGTAACCCACAAACCAATGTACCGATATTGCCAAATATTTGATACTTTCCTCGAAGTTTCCTTGGACTTCCATCGTTTTAAAGTGGTTGATCTCACAACGTTTCAATAGCTGTGTATCTGCTATCGTCATCAGGTGAATGAATCATGACGATAGCAGATACACAGCTATTGAAACGTTGTGAGATCAACCACTTCAATACAATGGAAGTCTAAAAAAACTTCCAGGAACAAGTTACATTGTCAACTTCAGACTAATATTTGATTCTTATTTAACATAACTACAACAAACATTATTATTATCGATTTGTATTTTAAAGATTGGTGCAAACCTAGCACATCATCTAAAGAAGTGCGGAGTGTTAATGAACTTAATCGATAGGTTTACTTTAGGTTAGTTCAGGTCCAGTAATGTTTTGTATGTTGTTTTACACTTTTTTTAAATTTAACATCAAATTATGACATTTCAGCAGCGAATTAAGTAAGTTAATTTTTATCCTTTAATGTTGGACATTTTAATTATTTTAATTTCAATTATTCACAAATTGTAATCCGCGAATGCTCTAATTACGTCGAAGTCTGGGCATTAACTAATGACCGCTTCAAGCAGTAAAATTTAAGAATAAAAATTGTACCCTCAAGAATGAGTGAATCAGACGTTACATCAACTATTAATGAGACTCAATATTAGCAACGAAATGTACAGACGGGCTTAAGAGTAATAACAGACGGTTGAAATGAAAATCTTGAATCGATTAGCCTTTATCATGACTTTACCAAATGAGGTAATTACTTCTATGTATGGGCTCCCATCATATATTTATGAACAATTTCGCTTGAGTTACTCGAGAATATATTCAGTGAGTAAACAACAGGAAAATTATACAGTTAGAGGTACTTGGCATTCAAAGTAAACATACCGTGCATCGATGGAGGTAAAGCAGATAATGATGGTCCGAAATCCCTGTATGTTTTCCATAGCAAACACACATGTTGAATATTTAATTTAGTATCAAGTAAACCTGCTATGTTCTGTTCCGCTGTCCTGTCAGTTTGCCTTATTATCGGTTGAGTAGACTACATGGGAAGCTGTCGATCACCTAATTGATGATCCGCTTTGAAAGGCTCGTAAGGTCCATTCATTAAAAAAGAAGTTTTCTCCCCCTTTTGATAGATGATATCTCTCCGAGTAGTGTCAATTCGCTATAAATTTGCATGCAAGATTTCGGATCGTGGGGTTTGTTTTTGTTAGCAATTTTTTTATGGATATCCAGCGTTAATATGTTAAATTTATTAAGTAATTCATTATAGGTGAAGATGAGTTTCGTAAACGGCTGACAGGTTATTTTGAATATTTGCCAATTAATTAACTGACAATTAAGGATGACTGCATGAAGCCATGATAATTAATTCAGTGAGAATATAATATTACTATTTCAGTATGTTTTTTAGAGTCATTAAAGTGTGGTATATTATTTATACCACTGTCTGGTCCGAATGCACTATTCTGTCAAAATTTCATCAAAGTGATAATTAAGAGACTTTGTTGAAAACGGGAATATAAACAAAATCCGATAGTTCAGACGTTTCAAGTGATGTGCTCACCCTCTAACAGTATTAAAATTGTGTTGAGAAGCTATATATAGCTATATATATATATATATATATATATATATATATATATATATGTGTGTGTGTGTGTGTGTTCTGAGAGGCTTCCGCGGTCATTACTATGAACAAGGCTAGGTCCCGGGTGAGAACTGCGTCTGAATTTATTATATACTCGACGTTTCGACTCCTGCTTTGGAGCCATTATCAAGAGACAAAGGTGAAAAAGAGTTTCAGGGTCTAGATCGAACTCGGGGCCTTAATCTGCCTACTCAACAAGAGGTTCTGCAAATCAATATCCTCGACAGGACTAAAGAGGCTGTGGAGCTTTAACCCTGGGCTTGATGTTTGTTGGTCCTGGTGGTGGTGCTGTATCGGCAGAAGGGCTGATCGTGGTGGGCTTCTGGAATTTCTTTCTGAGGATACTGATGGAAAGGAGGGCAATCACGATTGCGGTTGTTACGATTGTGATGATGTTAAACCGGGAGGTGTGTTTCTCCAAGAATGGTTGGTCTATGAGCTTTTCCAATTCCCTGGAGTATCGGCTAAGCTTATGGTTGGCGATACTCAGGTCTCTGGCATTCAGTTTCTGTAGTCTCATGGGTTTCAACTTTGGAAGTGGACTGATGGTTGGCCGGTTGTCGCAACAGTTGTATGGGATGTTGACTGCATGACTCTTAAGTGTGATGTCAACATTGTTGGTGGTCCTTCTGGCATGGACCCTGGTATTTCCGATGAAGGGATTGCAACTAGGTTGGATTGTCAATAGAGAATTTGTCGATATGGATTGGGTAAAGACATCATCTCCCTTGAGCTTGATGTTGATCGGTAATTGTCCGGAAATCGAGCTTAACCAAAGGTTCAGATCAATCTCTTGAATATTATACTCTTCGGCATATATTCAAGGCTTGCAAGTTGAAGGAAGGACTGCGAGCTGTCTAAGAAGCTGTCCTTCGCAGAGAGCTTCTTTATTTATTATTCTTTCGTCATGTTCATCGTCATTGTCAGAGTTTTCAGGTTGTTCGGAGTCAATTTCGTTGTTAGCGAAAATTTTGATTTTTGAAAGGAAGTCGGTAGATTGCTTGAAATAGTTGATTTTGATGCGAGAAAGAGCATCTGCATCTTGCCGGGCTTGTACTCAATCTTATAATTGTATTCCTCCAACTTAAGGCGCCATCTGGCTAGACGACTGCCAGGATCTTTGATCGAAAAAGCCAAGTAAGCAGACGTGGTCATAGAGTAGTGTAAACCTTCTCCCAAAAAGATAAGGTCGTAGTGCTTATCAGCCAAAACTATGGCCAACAATCCTCGTTCGATGGTGGAATATCGTGTCTCTACAGCACAGAGGGTACGAGAAACGTATGCAACAGGGAGATCTTTTCCTACAGGACCTTGAGAAAGAACAGCTCCAATAGCAGGAAAAGCACTGGCGTCAGTAGTGAGCAAGAAGGGTTCTTCAAAGTTTGAATAAATTAGGATAGGGTCAGATACAAGGGCTTGCTTCAGTTCATCGAAGGAAGACTTGCAATCTGCGTCAAAGATGAATTTGACGTCAATTTGGAGTAGTTTACTCAGAGGTTTAGAGATATTCGCAAAATTTGGTATGAAACGTCTATAATACCCAGCGAGACCAAGAATAGATTTTATGTCTTTTGGAGTTTGGGGATGCGGAAAGTTCTGAATACATTTAAACTTTGGAGGGTTTGGTTTTACACCTTCTTGTGTGATAAGATAGTCAAGATAAACCACTTCTTTAAGAAGAAATTCGCACTGATCAGGTTGAATTTTTAGGTTATACTTCCGAAGTCATTTAAAAACTTCTGTCAAGCTGGAAATATGTTTATGGATGGTGGGAGAGTAGACGATGATATCATTCATGTAGACAAGAAAACGTTCATTCTGATTACCCAGAATAATATTGTCCATGACCCTCTAAAAAGTTTTTTATACCAAATGGTATACGAACGAATTCTTATAGACCATTTTCGACAGAAAAGCCTGTCTTGGAAATATCTTCCTCTTGGATTTCCAACTGGTGGAACCCAGAAGCGGGATCCAGTGTCGAAAAATATTTTTTTCCAAGTTGGTAAATTCATTTAAATACCTGTAATCGATAACAACTCGCCACTTTTGTTTACCAGAAGCATCGAGCGTCTTGGGGACGACCCATACGGGGGAGGACCAAGGAGATGAGGAATGTCTAATAAAACCTTGTTCAAGCATTTTTCCAATTTGGGTTTTCACTTCCGCTTTATGAACTTGAGGATATTTATACGATTTAGTGAAAACGGGCTTTGCGTTGTTCGTATCAATCGAATGTTTAACCTCGTTAGTGAAAGTCAAGACGTTACCTTCATGATAGAAAATGTCTTGAAATTCCAAACAAAGATTAGTGATTTGTTCGCGTTCTTCATCATTTAGATGTTCAGTTCTAATTTGTTGTCTAACATGCGAGTTTCTGTCTATGTATTAGGAATCATGACAGTCATATGTGTTAATATTTAGAAGAGGGTGAGTTTTGTCAAGTGGTTCCAGTTTTAAATCAGAAAAGTTTACAGTTTTCGGCATTGCGTTAGCGGTTATGATAGAAGTAAGAAATTCACCTTTTGATTTTATGTGTACGAGTGCGTTTGGATGTCGTACTGTCAATTTCTTGAGTTGGTAAGATGGCATCGATGTCAGAGAGATCGCATTTAAGTTTAAAGATGTTTTCTGTGGGTGCCTCAATGGTTATTTTGTTTTGTGTGTGTGTTTGTGAATTATAATTTGGCTTAACGTTGGGTGTGTCAGGTACTTTTGTCACGAGTTGATCGTTATCGGCGACTATGTGTAAAGGGATAGTTTTAAAATTTTTCATTAGCTGTTTAGACTTTAAGTCAACAATGCATTCATAGTGTTGAAGAAAATCTAAACCTAGTATGCCATCAAACTCAATGTCCAAATCATATATAAAAACTTTATGTGGGTTTCGTGGAGCGAATGGTATTAACGTAGATTGTGAGATGGGGATTTTTTCGTGGGTAATACCTTGAATAGTTACCCTTTCAGGAGATCTTTGGGTAAAATTCTTTACGGTAGTTTCTTTAAAGGTGATAACAGCTCCGGTATCAATAAGAAGTTTATAATTAGAAAAAGCGTCAAGAATGTAGTAAAGATTTTTAGAGTTCACAGTAAGAAGTGGGCTTAAAGAAATAGTTGCTCCGGGAAGTTCCAGTCGGGGTCAAATCGTCAAGATTCAGGTTTTGATTCTGGGTTTCAACTTCGCACAACGTTGTTGTCGAATCGGGAGGTTGGTCTAGATTCGGAAGCGCTAGAAAATCCTGATAATCGTGACTATTAAAAGCCTCGACAGGGGTATCGTCAAAAGTTTCTTCGATGCCAGAATAATTTTGACTATCATCCTCGTAGTCGTAAGTGTTGTTATTATCGGTATAAAAGTCCGATTATTGAGTGTAATCAACATTTTGGTGTTGATTAAAATGATGAGTCCTTTCAGGAAGGTTATTGGGATTGTTCTATATGACAGAAGGACGAGAATAATTTGGGTTCATTTGAGACCTAAATGGGGTCTCTGGAAGCTTTATGGACGAAACTGTTGTCCTTGTTGAACCAGGGAATCATTTGAGGGGAATTTGGCCTTGTTTGTTGGTTAGGCCCGACGGGATTTGGTCTGTGGTTTTGACCAAATGTTTGAGGACTGTTTTGCGTTTTCAAACGGCAATTTACTTTCGAGCTTGTAAATTGGGTTTGAGTGGAATAGATTTGTTCGTTTTCTGATCCTCGAAATAAGAAAGTTGAAACTCTCTTCTAATCCGGGAGTGTGCCTCTAGAAGATCTTGCGGGTTACTGGCACGAATTACCTGACCTAAACCTAATCCCGTAAGAAGGGTGTACATCACCATTGTATCTACGAGAGTGGTCTCGGCGTCTTTTTGTTCTGGACTATGCCCCGCCGTTTTGTGGATGCAGGAGTGCATTTTCGCACTCAAGACCTGCAGTCTATTGTAAAACGTTAGTGGAGACTTGCTCGAATGTTGCTATAGACGTTGTAGGTCATGAATTAATGACGAGAGATCACGGGAATCTCCAAAGTATAGGGTTAAGAGTTGTTTGATTTCAAGGTACGACCCGGGATTTCTTGAATTTATCAGCTGCACCGCATTCCCTTTAAGTTTATTTTTTATATGGATCACTAACAAGTACATTTGATCCGCAGTCGACATATCATATGCGCAATTACACGCGTCTGTAAAGGTTCCCAAGGAAATTTGGTCTCCTTCGAATTCGGGTATCACGGAAAATATTTCCGTTAACCGGTATCTTTCTGTTTCAGGCGTACCTGGATTTCGTGAAGCTTGTGCCATATTTATCGATTTAAATGAATTCGAGGAGGGATAAACATTTGTTTGAACGATAGAACAGTATGATACAAAATGTAAAGCAAATTGAATCAATAGGTCAAATAAATCAATTATTCAACTGGATAAATAAATCAATAAAATATGTAATTCAAATATATATATATATATATATATATATATATATATATATTATATAATGTCATTTAAAGAAATAAAATAAATGTATCAAATAATGAAATAAAAAAAATATTTCATTTAAATCATTATCAAAAAATAAAAAACAAATAACAAAATAGATCAGTTTAATAAAATCAAAGTTTTCAAAATCAATGTATTAATAAATCAAATCAACTATTTACTTAAATCGAATAACGATTCACCATTACTTACATCAACAGGAACATTGAAAGCGCCGTGTTCTACGTTTGATTGCAGTAAGGACTTCTTCTAGGTTCATTGTTCCGTTGAGGGCTTGGAATCCGCCGCTACCAATTAGAATACTCGTGTTCTGTTAACTTTAGACGGACCCTACTGACTGCGCCAATTTTTAATATCACACTTTAAAAATTTCTCTTTTTAAAAAAGATATTATTTAAAATTACACAATTAATCACTTTTAATATAAAACTTGTAAATAACAATGAAAATAATAATAAAACTTTATAACAATTAAAAAGGCTAATATGAGTGTTAAACTAAGTTAGACAGAACTGTAAGTAATAATGAATAATGATACAAGGCAAATGTGCAATCTATAAGTTAAGAACGCTGGCTAGCTTTCGCAGTGCTTGCAGTTCACACGGCTGTACGTCGTCGAAAGGTTACCTGCGCATGGTGACTATGCTGAGAACTGTTGCTAGATGGTTCCGTATAAGTCGATGGAATAACTTATATAACATGTGTTCTTGGGAAATATACATTGTGGTGTTATTTTCGAAGAACACATGAAATTATTAAAAAATATGCCACAGATAACATTTAAAAGACAAATAATTTCTTGATATTTAATTATGTTCAGAATAACATTTACAGCAAAGATTTTTTAGTCTTTTTTTATCGTATACTACAGCAATATGCACTATTTCTACAGTTACTGTTTTTTGTATCACTAGTGATTGCATATAGTTCGCTAATCAAAAACAAAATACTGTAAAAATGTAACAGCAGACAGTTAAAATTGACAAGAATTTATAAAAGATCGAATTTATTATACTAACAAAGACTTGAAACATTAATAAACTATGTGTTGTACAGTTGCTGTTTGTACTGCTGTCAATTCAGGTGTAGGGTATAAACTTACCCGGTATCTAATTGAAAATTATAAAATATATTCACCTCAAAAAGATTGTAATAATAAAAAGGGCCATGGACTAGTGAGTAAGTTCATTCGAAGTATAGTTGAGAGCGCTACAAATAAATTATGAAGACAGTTCTTTAAAGTACTTTTAACTTGACTATTATAAGCTATTTTATTTTTCTGACTTGTTTGGGAATAACTTTCAAGTTTATGTGGTGTTATTCCCAAAGAAATCAAAAAAAAATTCACAACTATCCTTCAGATAACTATTATTTGCTATCTTTGGATAGCTAAAAAACAACATTCCTCAGTAATGTTATAAAAAATTTTCAAACCTATCTAGCTTTCAATTTATTTTATTATAAATATATTGAGGCGTATTTCAAAATCAGTGTTATAAGTTGACCAATTTATCTGTGGGATATACTATGCAGGTAGTATCTATATTTAAAAAGGCAAAGATAAAACGGTTCAGTGCTAATTTCCCCTCTGCCCATCGTCGGATTTTCTTTATTTTTGTTATGTTTAGTAGCTATGAATCTTTAGGGTATATAGCTAAAATTCAGTTAAAATATGACTTCATTCATTAAACAAAATAAAAAATCATTATTGGCGTCCATACTGCTAATGCCAAACAATTAATAGTAGCAGTGCCACCAGATTGCTTGGACGAAAAATCGTAAAGATGGTTTTACCCGAATGCGAAAAACAAACTAAATTAAATATAAAGCTAACAACTTTTGACCCTTCCCTAAAGTTATTCTATACAGTCTTGCTATTCAAGCAGAACCCACGAAAATTTATACTACCTAATAATCGCCATTTATTGGGCTCTCTCAAGTTTGCAACTTTCATGGCGTTGTAAAATCAGAATTGTGCTGCAGCTAATAAATTTATTTCTCATGTTTTGTTAAGCTTAAATTTATACTTTTAATTTAGATTAATTTTATTTTTAGTGGATAAGTGTCATGTGGTTTGAGTAAGTTTGCAAATATCGTGATATTATACACAGATCGTAAGATTCAAGAAAATAGGTTAACCTAATATTCATGGCCACCTGTAGCGAGTTTTATTTAATTTTTGAAATTTCATTAAATTTTCAGCCAGTAGGTTAAAAGTTTTTAATTCAGTCAGAAAAGTTTTCAAAATTTTATTTTCATTTCACTGAAAAATATTATTGTCAACAGAAATAGGTGCATTCATCTAATGTTCGATAAAAAAAAACTTGGTAAGTGTGTTTTACTCACATTCATTAAATTATAGTGAATCTTTATATATATTGTAGTTCAAGGTTTATTAATATCTAACATTTAAATTAAGTTTTGAGTCAGTTTCTTGCATTTTCTTACCAGTTGAAAACGTAACTGTAAAATGTCCGAATAAAGATCCTAATTTCATCCTATTATATACTCATTTATCTACACTTTAAAACTATTAGAATTTTTCAATCTCAAATCGAAAATATTGTAATGTTTTTATTTTCACAAACGGATTCTGTTCAGTTCTTGGATTTATTTAAAAACACATTCCAACTCACTATAATTTATTTACACTACTTTAACACAATTTATATACACAGAAACTATTTACATTTATCTTAACTATACAATACGACCGTCGAAAACAGAATGAAGCCTATGGCCAGCTGTCCGTATTTATATATTTCTCTTGGAATTATTCTGGCAAGTCAACGACCAATCGGGAAAATACTTTCATGTTCTGGAAGCTTTAAGGGAATTCCTACTAACAACAGCGGTCGGCCTGTTGAGAGACGAAACATTTCGAATTCCCAGAAGTATCGGAATAATTCCACAAATTGATTGATGGCCGATTGCACCAGCCGTCGGATGAAATCTAGTAACATTGCCCCCTCCTTAAGACCATTTCGTCCCGGAATGTCTCAGAATCCTTCCTGGTGTGACGATATTTGCAGGACTCTCCATTTCGACAACGGGAAGTTTGGTGGAAGTAACAGTCTTCGAATCTGGCCTGTGAATATTGAGACAAAATACCAAAATGTCGATGCCACTGAATCGAAAAATTGTTTCCATCACACTTCTCACCACCCTCCAGTTCAGTCCTACCAACCCGCAGGCTATCTTTGGGACCGCCAATTTCATCAGATTCTTCTACATCATCAGATTCCTCAATTCTACCAGAGTCTTCCAAAGATCGCTATATGTTGGCTTGTTCTGCGAGAATGTTTTCGTTACCAAATAAAAGATGTCTATGGTACCCACTGGTTGTTTATCTTGGAGATGAAGGACCTTCCCTACCACTAGATCTGGAACTGGCCGTACTTTTTGGCTATTCCTCTGGACATCCGGAGATCTCGAGCCACACAATGAGCCAGGGCATATTGTATGGGCACCTCAAACAAAAAATTTTCTAATGTCAATTTTAAATGTCAAATCAAATTTTCATTTTGCAATTTACATCAATAAATATAAAGCCATTGACAACGAAGTCAGAATAGACTTTGAAATGTTTGGTATTCCTGCAATATACGTAGTTTTATTTCTATTGTGGTGTTATTCCCCAAAGAAACACAAAAATAATCTCAAACAGGTCTCGGGGTTCCTCTCTCGTTACGTCGTGCTGCACTTTCTGCCCATCAGAGTACATTGCCATAAACTGCTCGAAGGTCATCTTGTCATCGGGTGGTTGGATGCTGCGGACTTGGGCATGGTCAACTTCGCTGTCATGATTTCCGACATAAGGGGCTAACCTGTTGAAATGTACCCCCTTTGGTTCCCCCGAGGTAACGTCTTTATTCTGTAGACAACATCGTTGATTATCTTCACAATTTGGTATGGCCCTTCCCAAGAACTCTGTAGCTTGAGCGAATATCCACGACGACGTTGCGGGTTATACAACCAAACAAGATCATCAACTTGGAATTCTCCGCCCTCGGCTTTGATGTCCTTCATGCGGGCACTGGCATTCTCGATGTTTAACGGGACTCATTCATGGATGTCGTTCATCTTCTGACGTAGTTGGCTGACATAGTCTTCACCTGCGGTCTCTTCTCCTGGGGGATATCCAAACTTCAAATCGCATGGTAGTCTTAATTTTCGTCCCATGATAATACTGGCCGGGGTCTGACCCGTGGACTCGTCCACAGACGAACGATATGTCATTGGAAACAAGTGCGAATACTGGTCCCAGTCTCTTTGATGGTCAGATACTACCTTTGAGAAATGGCGGTTAATGGATCCATTCATCCGTTCTACCATTCCATCGGATTGCGGGTGTAATGCTGTCGTCCATGTTTTATTGATCTTCAAGAGCTTGCAGACGTCTTGGAAAAGAGTAAACTCGAAATTTTTACCTTGGTCTGAGTGCAACTCCAAGGGTAGATCAAAACGACTGATCCATTCCTTGACAAGGACATCAGCAACGGTCACGGCTTCTTGATTCGGCAAGGCATACGCTTCAGCCCATTTATTGAAATAGTCCATCACCACCGCAATGTATGTATTTCCAGAGTCGGATTCAGGAAATGGACAGGCAACATCAATGGATACTCTTTCGAATGGACTGCCCACGTTATATTGATTCATGGGAGCTTTTGGTAGCTTCTGAGGCCCATTACTTGCTGCACAAACCGTACATTTCCGGCTCCACTCCTTAACGTCTACTTGGCAGTTTACCCAATAGAAGCGTTCTCACAACTTCCTCAGGGTTTTCGTTACTCCTAGATGTCCTCCAGTTGTACCATCATGTAGTTCTCGTAAAACCTCTGGTCTCCTATTCCTGGGAACAACAATCTGTTTTCTGTCGTTTCCCTCCTCTGAAGCTTCCAGGACGCGCTTGAGAAGTCCATTTTCCAGGATGAGGGAGTTCCAATGAGCCCAGTAGAACAGCATACCAAAACGACTTTTATGGTTGGTGAGCATCGGGAAATCTCTTGCCATGTAGGTTTGTGGTCTTCTTCCTTCCATCGGATAAGTTCTTTTAGTTCTGGATCTAATTTTTGGTCTTTCTGGATCTCCTCAGGTTGCCAATGGTCATCGACGGCGGTAGTTCTACAGAGAACAGCCCCTTTTTCTTCAGCTTGCTGACAATATTTGCAGTCATCAGGGCATGGTCTCCTCGATAGGACATCAGCATTCTTATGGCTTGTGCCAGCTCGATGTTCAATATCGAAGTCAAATTCTTGCAACCGCCCAATCCACCTGGCCACTTGTCCTTCGGGGTTTTTAAACTGCAAGAGCCACTTCAGTGCTGCATGATCAGTCCTCAGGAGGAATCTTTTACCATAGAGGTACTTGTAGAAATGTTCTACCCCATTTACTACAGCCAAGAGTTCCCTGAGGGTACAGCAGTAATTCCGTTCAGGCTTGCTCAAGGTCTTGCTAAAATAGCCGCTGACTTTCTCCTGACCATCATGGATCTGCGAAAGCACCGCACCAATTCCGACATTGCTTGCGTCGGTATCCAAAACGAAGTTTCAATCTGGCAAAGGACAACTTAAGACGGGGGCACTCGTCAATGTTCTTTCCAGTGTCTCAAATGATCGGTGGCACTCCTCGTCCCACTGGTGTTGTACCTTCCCCTCTGTGAGTCTGGTAAGTGGCTTGGCGATGTTGGCAAATCCGGCTACGTACCGACGATAGTACGTGCATAACCCCAGGAAACTTCTTAACGGGTGAATATCTTTAGGTATCGGCCATTCCTGGACAGCTTTAATTTTCTGTTAATCAACAGCTACTCCTTCTGCGGAAATCACATGTCCAAGATATTGCACCTCTTCTTGGAACAGCTGACACTTCTTCGGACTTAACTTTAGTCAGGAACTTCGAAGTTGCCGAAACACCTCCTCTATGTTCTTCACGTGGTCTTCAAATGATCTTCCAACCACGATAATGTCATTAAAATACACCAGGAATGTTCTCCATGAAAGCCCTTTTAACACTGTTGCCATCAATATTTCAAAAGTTGCTGGAGCATTACACAACCCAAGCGGCGTTACCGGGAATTGGTAAAGTCCTGGGCTGATGGTAAAAGCAGTCTTTGCTCGGTCTTCCTTAGCTAGTTCCACTTGCCAATAAACATCTTCGATCCAACCAATGTATCAAGGGTATCGTCTATTCTTGGTAGGGGATAGGTGTCTTTCCTCGTTGCGTGATTTAGTTGCCGATAGTCCACGCAAAATCGAGTGGAACCGTCTATTTTTTTACCAACTGGAGAAGCCGAAGGGCTATTGGATGGTTCAATAACACCTTCTTCCTCCATTTCGTGGACTATGCTATCGGTTTCTTCTCTCTTGGCTAGTATTAGTCTTCTCGCGGACTGTCGAATGGGCTGAGCGTCACCGGTATTAATTTTATGTTTCACCAGATCGGTTCGTCCTCTTTTGTCGTTCCTTACATCGAAGATATCCTGGTACTTTCTAACGATGTCCATCAATTTTGCTTTCTGGTTTGGTTTCAAATTCTTCGGTGAATCAGATAGTTTAGCTGGTGGTATTTCTGCATGCTGTGTGCTTCTGACTACAGAGGAAACTGTTGAACAATTGTCAAAAGTTGTTCCTTTCTTTAACGCAACCGAGAAATGATTCAGGTTCATTACCCTTACTGACACAATCTCCATGGCACGAAACAGAGTCTTACCCAGTGCGATTCCTCTGCGTACGTTTCCGTCGTTAAGTTTAGGATCAAACATCATTACTGCTTTAGCTTTAGCTTTCCCATCTAGGCAAGCCTCTACAATGATTTCAGCTCTTTTCGGAACATTTACATCATCTGCCAAGATTGCTCGAAGCATTATGTCGTCTTTCCCATGAAGCACCACTTCTTCATCATTCACTCGCAGAATTCCATCTTTAAAGTTCAACTGGAATCCCTTGGAGCTCATGACATCCATTCCACTAATGACTTGGTCTTCGATGTCCGCCTAATGCCCGATGTAGGAAGGTTGTGTTTCCCAAGGTCATTTCAATCTCTATTTCACCATGGACTCTCGCTGCTTGTCCTGTCGCTGTTCGCAGTTGCCATTTTGTTGGTTCTATCATTGTCTCTAAAACAGTGTTGGGCCTTATTATCGTTTTCGTCGCATTAGTATCCAGCAGCATTGCAAATTACTTCCTATTAATAAGGCCATCTACAAAGACACTGTTAACGTGGTTGCGTAGCGAAGCGACATATACTTTGGTAGCTGAGGCTTGTTGGTTACAGGTCGACGATGGCCCTTTAATATTGACCTTCTTTGGTTTCCTCGAGGAGAAACTCTGTACTCCGTCGCTCTCCTTGCAACGACTCTGGACATGTCATACCTTTCGACACTTCCGACATCTCACTAGTCTTTTTTCGGTAAGGATTTCTTCTACTATCTTTCTTACAGAGGCTTCATCGTTTCCGCCATCTTCGGATTCTCCATCAACGATTCGGACTCTGGCTTGGTATTTTTCGCAGCCTCGAATTCTAAAGCTCGAGCCAGTGCATGTACTAACTGAGTCGATCGAGCTTGGGTCAATGGTTGTCTGGCTTCGTGGTTCCGAGGTCCATCCAAAAATGCTTGCACTGCTAATCTTTCTATTACATTTTCCAGTGTCGCTGGATAGGAAAGGGGAACTAGACAGGCAATGTCAGCTTCAAACTCTTGTAGGGATTCATGTGATTTCTGGTGGCGATTTTTCAATTAGGAGTGGTAGACGTGCCCCAAATGTGTCTGACCATACCTCAGTTCTAAATGTTTCACCAGTTGTTCGTAGTCTTCTTGCTCCGAGGTATTAAATGTTTGTAAGATATCTGTAGCATCCCCTCTTAAGGCTAGGGTTAATGCGATTGCCTTCTCCTCTGCCGACCATCCGTTTAGCTTAGCTGCAGCCTCGAATTGGCGACGATAATTAGCCCATGATGATTTTCCATCAAATTGGGGACGTTTCATTTTGTGTCTTGTCCCCTCGAGTCCAATTTTGGAATCCACTACGTCTTTACTGTCTCTTATTTCGGTTTTTGATTGTGTTTCTCCTCTTTTGCATTGTGACTACCTTTTCTTTTATTTTGCTGATCTCACCCTTCATTATATGCTTTAGCTCCTCTAAGATAAGATAAAGATATTTATTTCCAAATATGACATAGCTTACAATGTATGGAATCCGTCAGGTTCTTGAGCGTACATTTGCATAATTATCACAGTGATTGCAGGTACATTTACAATAAATATATACACAGGTATTACTGTTTGACACAAGATCACTTACTGAATACAGATAACACAATAAAGTGGAGTACATTTACAATACAAAATAAATCATATTAACTACACGCTAAAAAAAACTGACAAAGTATTCATCTAACGAGTACAGTTCTTTCGTTATTAAAAAATTCTTTATTTTTTTATTAAATATTGACATTCGCAGAGTGTCGAATATCCTGTGGAAGCTTATTAAAGATTTTTATCCCAAAATTATCAGGTGATCTTTTAGTTATATTTAGTCGGCTTAGAGGCTCTCGCAGACTGTCTCCGCCCCGAGTGAAGTGGTCATGCACCACATTGTTTTTATGTATTTATTTCTGTTTAGAAAAATTAGTAAGCTTACCTCAAATATGAATATAGTTGTCATGGTTAATATCTTCAATTGTTTAAATTTAGTTCTACATGAGGTAGTTTGAGAAACACCAAGTAAAGACCTTAAAATGCGTGTTTGTGCTATAAAGACTGATTTCGATTCAACGGATGAACCCCAAAAACATATCCCATATCGGAGACGTGATTCGATATGTGAATAATATAGTTGAATGAGTGCGGACCTTTTTTAAACTGCGAACCATAAAGCACAAACCATGCAGCTTAGAGCACAAAGAGTCACAGTGTACTCTCCAACTCATGGTATGGTCTAAATTTAACCCTAAAAATTTGGTGGTTTCACTACGACGAATTATTTCGTTTTCAATCTAATATTAAGATTTAAATCCTGTTTATTTTGAGGTGTATGAAATCTAAGGTATGTGGTTTTAATCCTGTTTAAATATAAATAATTTTGACTAAACCATTTGAAAACCGATGCTATCCCATTATTGCATCGGTCTTCAAGAAGATTATTATCTGCAGCAGAAACAATAAATGATGAGTCGTCAGCAAATAACGATATCGTCCAATCAGGGCTGACTCCTGACAAAATATCATTGATATAACATATAAAAAGAACATGGCCCAAGACTGATCCCTGGGGTACCCCCATAGATATATTAACAGAGTCGGATATAAAAGACTGCCGCCCTGTGTAGCCACTATCAGATGACAATGATACTAATTGTTTACGATTTCTTGAAAGCCATGATAGTGCTAACCCCCTTACTCCGTACGCATGCATTTTATTTAATAGCAGTTCTAAATTAACACAATCGAATGCCTTGCTTAGATCACAAAAGATCCCAGCAGGGCATTCGCCTTTTTCCATATATTCCATTACTTTTTGATAGAAATTGTGAATTGCATTTTTTGTTGAACAGTTTTTCCTGAGAAGTTATTAGTATTTTATTTTTTTCTAAGAAATTTTCTAGTCTATTCAAAAAACAGTACTCACATATTTTTGAGAATACAGGTATAAAAGCTATCGGACGATAGTTTTCTGGGCTGTGCTTATTTCCTTTTTTATAAATAGGAATAATCTTATTGATTTTTAAGATATCAGGAAATTGTCCCTGATTAAAACTCATATTGACCATAAAAGTGAGGACTCTAGTCAAGGGACCGAAAACTTTCCTAAGGAGGAAGCCTGAAATTTCATCAAAACCAACAGATCTTTTATTTTTAATTTTTTGATTGAGTAACGAGATCAGCTCTGCTTCTGTGTAAGGGAACATAAAAAGGCTAATCGCCATTAATCTGAGAGGGTTGGGTGATGTGGAGTTGTGACTTTTAATTTGATCCGCTACTTTGGCGGGCGCTTCTTTAAAATAATTATTAAAAATATTTGCAATAACTTGCGGATTTTTTTCCACATATTCATCTACTTCCAGCACAATATTATCCCTGTCTAGTCGTTTGCCTGTTAGCTCGCTCACCACCTTCCAGGTGTCTTTGTTAGGATTTTCGGCTTTTGTTATTCTACACTGCAAAAATTTTCTTTTAGTGTTTGTTACTAGAATTTCATGGGCTTTTTTAGCCAGTTTATATCGAGCTGTTAATTTAGGGTTTAATAATTTGGACTTAAATAATTTTTTTAATGCAAGACTTGATTCTATAACTTCCTGATTGACCCATGATTTATTATTTTTGTCTAGCTTAATTTTTTTTTATTGGAAAGTGTATATTAAAATAATATAAAAACGTTCTATGAAAAATAGTAGTGGCAATATTCACATCACTTGCCCCAAAGACAGCCTGCTAGTCCTCTTTTTCTAGGTCATGGTAAAATGATGCAACATTATATTCTGAAAATGACCTTTTATAAATGAATTGTGTAGTTGTATTGCTAATAAAATTACGATTTAGATTAAGCTTTAATTTTATTGATCTGTGGTCAGAAATAATATTATCTTCAACAAGACATTCTATATTAATATTTGAATAAACATGATCAAGCATGTATCCACCTCTTGTTGGTGTTAATACTTTGTTAAATGCACCATAACTGCTTAAGATATCTGTTAAAATTTTGTAGTAACGAATAACCCTGATATTATCAATGTTAAAGTCACCATTTACAATTATATCTCGACTAGGCTTATACACATAGTCTAGGATTATGTTAAGTTGATTAGAGAAAATAGTAAAGTTGCTATCCGGAGATCTATAAAAAGTAAGAATAATTATTTCATTGAATTTTGATTTAGATGGTATTTTTAAGGACACACCGCAAATTTCAAAGTCTTTCTCAATACAGACCACTGGAACTTTAATGGGTACAGCCTTCAGATCAGGTTGACACCAAATTCCAACACCACCTCCCTTTTGTTTGGATCTGCAGTAGTTAGAAATATTTATTAGTCCATCAAAATGAATTGTCTGTAATTTTGTTGTTGAGCACCATGTTTCACATAAACACAAAATATTTGTTTCGTTATTTTTTACATGTTCAGCAGTAATTAAATCCGCTTTGTCTTGATTTAGCGCTTGACAGTTCATAAAAACAATATTATACATCAAATGATTGTAAGTTACCTGGTCGTTTCCGTTGTTTTCTTTATGTGAAAAAACCGATCCACATATGCACCTGCGGGACACTTAGCTGGATCCATCGCTGTTTTTGCATTTTCTGAGTTTATGCAGACTTTAAACGAACTGTAATGGTTTGGATATTTTGCTGTTAGAGCACTACACTCTGCTTCAGGAAAGTGTTTTTTAACATAGGTTTGTAAGGATTTTGGTTGGGTGTTTGCTTTTATTCGAGATACAAATAATGTAAACTTTTTTGGAGCTACATCGATATCAACAATATCGTTTCCTGATTGCACGCCCGTACCAATAATTCCACCTTGTTTGCGGCTTTTACCGCGTTTATATGATAGCACTTTTGTCCAGTCGTCATTTTTAATATTAATTTTTGAACTGTTTTCATTGTTATTGTAGTTTTGAGAGGTAGACGATGTTTCGCTTGGTTGTTTATATTTGTGATTACTGTGATACTGATGTGTTTGGTTATGGTCCATTATTTCCTTTGCGCATGCCTCTCCCGACTCTTGCTTATTATTTAGCGTTGTTGTCGATTTGATATTAATTGACTGAGCGTTTTCATCAGCGGGCAATATATTTCCCTTCATACTTTCCTTTTTTTCCTGTATGGCGTCAATTTGTATCTGTAATAAATTAATAATAGCCTCTTTATCCTTAATAATAGCACATTTGTCACTTATGATATGATTGCGTTCTTTTAAAATTATCTTTAAAAAAGAAATTTCTTTACGTAGCCTCCCCTCCAGGGTATAAGCAGTGAACTCGCCCGAATCGAGGGCATCATCAAAATCGTCATTACAGCATTTTACCGTATTGTCCACTATAATGATTTTGTTTTTTTCACAACATTATTTGTGCAACCGTAATTCACAATTCTCACACTGCACTGTATTTGTTTTTGCAGATTTCTTGCATAATTTGCAAATATTAGTTAGAGACATATTTAAAGCAACCTACTTCTTATAACGTTGCCACTGGACTTTTTTCTATCCGCGTTTCATTTTTGTTTGTCGTCTGTATCAGCTCTTCGACCATTGTCTGCTTTAGCTCTTTTATCCGCGTTTCATTTTTGACTGGTTCTTCGACCATTGTTTGTTTTAGCTCTTCCATCCGAGCCTCATTCTAGAACATTTTCTCTTCTAGCATTTCTGAATTTTTCTGTAGTGTTTTAGAATTTTCTAGTAACTTGTCTTCCAATGTTTTAGAATTTTCTGCTAGCGCCTCCTTCAAGTTTTTAGAATTTTTTAGCAATTTCTCTTCTAGAGTCTTTGAATTTTCTTGTAATTTATCTTCTATTTTCATTAATAGCAGCATACTCATGTCCCCATTACCAGAAACTTCAAACAATAAGTATCGGGATCGTTACTTTCATTCATTAGAGCATCTCGTAGCCGTTGTATTAATTCACGTTTCTTCCCACTAATTTCTAAACCCTTTTCCTCAAGTTCTTTTTTTAAGTCCGTCACTTTCAATTGGTTCAAATTCACGTTCCACAAATACACCTGCACCTGTCACCACTGTAATGTGTTTATTTTCACATACGTGTTCTATTTAGTTCTTAGATTTATTTAAAAACACAGTCCAACTCACTCTAATTTATTTCCACTACTTTAACACAATTTATATTCACAGAAACTATTTACATTTATCTAAACTATACAATACGACCGTCGAAAACAGAATGAATCCCATCGCTAGCTGTCCGTATTTATATATTTCTCTTGGAATTATTCTGGCAAGTCAAAGAACTATCGGGAAACTACTTTCATATTCTGGAAGCTTTAAGGGAATTCCCAGTAACCGCAGCGGTCGGCCTGTTGAGAGTCGAAACATCTCGCATTCCCAGAATTATCGAAATAATGTCCCTTCCACGAATTGGTTAATGGCCCATTGCACCAGCTGTCGGATGAGTTCTCGTAACAATATTATTTAATATAATGTTATCAAATGCCTACACATGGCAGTTAATAGATAAAAGTTTTTTAGATCAACATATGATGACCATCTTTTATATCCCAGTGTCAGGCGTTGTTTATAGTTTAATGCGGAAATAGTCGGTCTTCTAGGTCAGTATTGAATTTTAATCAAGTAGTACTAACTTTCGCATAAATTATTTTTGTAAGTTTTTGTTGTGATTATAATTTTTTCATTAATATATTATTATTTCCACAATAGTCTGAAGGTGTTGTGTAACAAATCCTCAATGAGCGGACAACGGAAAAGTTATTAAAGAGTTGTCATTATAGTCCGAGAGCCCACTGCAAAAATCTCCTACGTTAAATCAACAGGATGAAATGTTTTTAAAATGGTAGTACTTACTATAAACAATAAGAAAATATCTCACTGCTTGGGCTGGCTCTGTTCAAATCATGGGTATATGCTCCTCTATGAAACATTTTTCGGACTATAAGTTTCCTGTTACAGTAACACCTTGAAACTACTCCTAAAATTTTTTACATTTTTGTATGGTGCATTTTTATACGATTCACCCAACAACATAAAATTAAAACTAAATTAAATTTTTAATATTTTTCTATATGAAGAATTATTCCTGCTTCGTTCATAACTGTTTTTAATACCTGGCACGACGCTTTTTACTTCTCCAAATCCCCTACTATTGTTCATAGCAATGTTAGACCGGGCGCTGGTGACAGAAAAAACTGGACAATTTTTTCAAGGCTGCCTTTGATAGGAGACATACTTACAGTCGCAAGTCGTAGATAAGTAGACTTTAGAATCATCGAAACCTGCAAACTCATATTTAAAAAGTGAGTTTAGTTTGCATTTAAAAATGGCTTCTCGGAACAACGTTTTATAGTCTGCCATTTATTGAAATACAAGGCAGGATTGTGTAATTCATAAAATCTCATTGGCAGACGATTTGCTCGAGTACAAGGGTGAAATATAATAATATTTGTTTGCAATAACAATCGTGTAACTAAAACCAATTTTTTCAAGTCTGCCAATGACATTGTAGTCTATCCTTAGCCTAAAATTGACGATTTGCAGTGATATAAACATTACTAACGTATTTGTCAATTAGAGTTATTGTAGCAAAAATGCTAATTGACAAATACGTTAGTAATATTTATATCACTGCAAATCGACTGGCTTGTGATGTTTCGTCAATTTTACGCCAAGGATAGACTAGAATGATCGAATGTATATAATTTAATTTAATGTAATATTAAACATATGTAATAATAATATCTACATTTTCTGAAATGTTTAAATAAATAGACACTTTATACAAATAAATTGTTATTATTCTTTTAATAATTATTCATCCCTATATTATAATAGAATATTTTATATTAACCAGAGTAGGGGATTTGGAGAATTCAAAAGCGTCGTGCAAGATGTTGAAAGCGCGTATGAACGAAGCAGGAATAATTTTTCATATAGAAAAATATTTAAAATTTAATTTAGTTTTTATTTTATGGTGTTGGGTGATTCGTATAAAAATGCACCATACAAAAAATGTAAAAAAAGGTTTGTGCCAACATATCCGAACAGGATTTAATAAAGCAGTTATTTAATTTATTATTTTTTACACTTGGAACAAAATTTTAGGCGTAGTTTTAAGGTGTTACTGTAACTGGAAACTTATGGTCCGAAAAATGTTATATATATATATATATATATATATATATATATATATATATGTAAAAGCCCCCGGTAGCGCAGAGGGAATGTGCTCGAACCTCCAAAATTTCACTAATTCGGAGGCTGAACCGAGTCTCGTACCCGGGCTCGAATCCCAGCCATGCCACGGCTTTTAATTAATAAAAAGACATGACTTCATCTCGGGGGTACGGTCGTCTCTGGTAACAGGCAAAATCCATGAGAAAGAGAATCATTGCTCCTTACCAACCCGCATTGAGGCAGCGTGGTAAGGTATGCCTCAGAACCTCAAACATGTCGAATTACAAAAGTCACGGAATTGTACCCCAGGTGGGTAAGCAATCCCACACCGGGAAACCGGTCTGCCTCAAGGATTCTGGGGGAAGCAAACATTCGACTACACTACATCTAGCAACATATAACTGCCAAACACTCTCGAACCAAGCTAGAATTGTAGAATTAGAACTAGAGGCAGTAAAAATCAAGTGGGATATCATTGGCATAAGTGAAGTTAGGAGGAAAAACGAAGAGCTAATGACACTTGAATCAGGCAACCTCCTATACCACCGAGGAACACTAACAGGAAGAACTAGTGGTGTTGGATTCCTCATCCATAAGAGATGGACCGATAAAATTATAGCCGTGTCCGGAACATCAGACAGAGTCGCAAGTCTAACATTGTCGCTTTCGAAAAGAAACTCTATTCAAATAATACAAGTTTACGCCCCAACAATTAGCCATTCTGATGAAGAAATCGAAGAACTATACAGCGACATCAAAGAGGCCTTAGATACCAACAACAGCCATTTCAAAACATTATCGGCGACTTCAACGCGAAAATAGGGAAAAAACAAGACCGAGAATGATCAGTGGGGAACTTCGGGTTCGGTGAACGAAACGAAAGAGGTGAGAGATTAGTACAGTTCGCACACTATCAGAACATGTACATATCAAACTCCTTCCTCAAGACAAATTCTAATAGGAAATGGACTTGGGAAGCTCCAAATGCGTCAGTCAAAAATGAAATTGACTTTGTCCTGACAAACAAGATTAATACCATCAAAGATGTAAGCACGCTAAATAAATTCAGGACAGGAAGCGATCACAGACTTGTCAGAGCAAGGATTGTCTTTAATACGAAACTGGAGAGATATAAACTTACTAGGAAGACGTCCGCTACTAGCATAGACATTAACAACTTGAAACAAAATTCTGAAAAATATCAGACGCTGATAGAAGAGAAGCTCTGGGAACAACAAGACAACACACAACTAATGAATACAATACTGACCTGTGCTAAAGATATAGGCGAAAGCCAACAACGAAACGAACACAAGAAGCTTAGTTCGGAAACAAAGGCGTTGCTTCAGAAAAGAAGAGAACTGAAAAGGACAACAGACATCCAACGCATAGAATACAGTGAACTATGTAAGACAATAAGAAAGAAAATTGCAGAGGACATCAAAAAATACAACGAAAAATTGGTAGAAACTGCAATTGAAAATCGAAAAAGTTATAAAAACGCTAAGAAAGCATTGATAATTGGGAAAAGACAAGTAATCGCATTGACAGAAGAAAATATCAGAATAACGGATAGACACAAAATAATGGAGCATGTCACGAAATTCTACAAGGATCTATACAAAGCCCCCGAATCTCTGGAAATACAGCTGACGAAAGAAGAAATACCTCAAATACTTGTTGAGGAAGTGGAATCAGCGGTCAACAAAATGAGAAATGGGAAGACAGCAGGTAACGACGCAGTAACGGCTGAACTACTAAAATACGCTGTTAGAGAAGCATGGAAACGCCTAGCCAAAATATATATGAATTGCCTAAGAACCAGACACATCCCAGAAAAATGGAATAGCGCCCTCATAGTATTGATCCATAAGAAAGGCAATAAAGAAGACAAGAAGACATTCGGAACTACAGACCGATAAGTCTCCTGCCGGTAGTGTACGAAATATTCACTAAAATCATACAAAACAGAATATAGAGTACACTAGATTCCGCTCAACCCCGAGAACAAGCCGGATTTCGTAGTGGCTTCAGCACAATCGATCACATACACACTATAAGGGAAGTTATCAGTCGAACTAGAGAATATCAAATACTACTTGCCCTGGCCTTCATTGACTTCGAAAAAGCGTTCGACACTATATATCCCAAGGCTGTAATCAACGCCCTGAGTGAACAAGGTGTAGATAAGCCATACATAGAAACGTTGGCTAATATATACAAGGAAGCCAAAGCCAAAATCAGAATATACGAAGGCAGCCCTGAATTTCCTACTAACAGAGGAGTCAGACAAGGTGACTCAATATCACCGAAGCTATTCACAGCGGCATTAGAGAGTATCTTTCGACGATTAGACTGGGACCACAAAGGACTGAACCTAGATGGAGAATATCTAAACCATCTGAGATTCGCCGAAGACATTGTCCTAATTGCCAATAACGCAGGAGAACTACAAAATCAAATCAATGAACTTAGCAGAGTAAGCAGGGAAATAGGCCTAAAAATAAATATCGGAAAAACAAAGATAATGTACAACGAACTAATAGACACACAATACATCACAATAGATAACATAGTTCTGGAAATAGTAGAACAATATATATACCTAGGTCAATTAATACACATATCAGGTTCGCTACTACCAGAAATAAACAGAAGGATCAAACTTGCATGGATGACGTTTGAAGAAACTCCATAATCTTCAAGTCACGAATGGCATTCCGCCTTAAGAAGAAGGTATTTGATCAGTGTGTTCTACCAGTACTGACATACGGTTGTGAAACCTGGATTCTGAAAACAGAACTTACAAGAAAACTACAAGTAGCACAAAGGTCTATGGAAAGATGCATGATCGGAATAACGAGAAGAGATCGGAAGAGAATAGAGTGGATAAGGAACAAAACCCAGGTAATAGATGTTATCCACAGAGTGAAATCTCTGAAGTGGCAATGGGCAGTGCATTTGGCAAGAAGACAAGATAATACGTGGTTAACAAAAATCACACAATGGTATCCTAGGGGTGTTAAAAGACCAAGGAAACGCCCCAATGTAAGATGGGACTATGACATCAAGAAATTAGCAGGCATAACCTGGTCCCAAAAAGCGTACAACAGAACAACATGGAGAGATTTGCGAAACGAATATGTAAGAGAGGCTACACCATAAAATAATGGTCGAAATTAGCTGCATATGATGATGATGATGATATATATGTAAATAAATATAATTATATAAATCTAATCCATATGAAATAATGGGGATAGAAAAGGGTGCGCCTACTTGTCTGATTTCGCCTGAATTTTATTTCGTATGGATGTATTCTCTGACAAAAGAACCTCAAGAATGTTCAGTCTTATACATTTTATGAACCACTGGCGAAATTTGAGTACTGGGCTACCCTTAGTTATATTAATGGATCGGTAACAATATTATTTACAATACTGTATAGATAGCTCGATTGCATCTTGACAACATGTTTAAAATTGTGTGACATCTTATGAAATGTTCTCTGAAGCAGATTTGTGGCGTCTTCCAGGTTCTTATTATATTTACTGGTTAAATAATACTCCCCTTAAAATAGGCTCTATATTCCAAAAAATCTAGACGTTTCAGTCTTTTTTGCCTCCGTCAACAATGACATTAAAGTCTGAATTATTAAAATTTAAATCTGAAATTAAAGCTTCATATTTGGTACAATAGTTTTTTTGCCAAAATGACGAGTTTTCGAATTCAAATTTATTTTTTCAACCATTCAGATTTTAACGCCATTTATAAGAAAGACAGATACGATTGAAACGACTGGATTATTGCAATTGTTTATCAACGTCATGTGGTAATAAGTTCTGCTTTTTTCGTCAGTGAGTATTCTAGCATTCAGCATTATTTTCTACAACTAGTTACAATATTGGGTATTTCCAGAAATACGATAAACAGTTGGACGTCCAAGAATACATTGCTTTAGTGTTATTTATCGAATTTAAAAGAATTCGTTCAGTAGATATTATTCAGCAGATTTTCTTGTTGCTTTCCAGCAACTCACAATAACGTACAAACATATTCTTATTTTGCCAAAGTAAAAATTGCAGCGTAATTTTTTCCCACAGAAATCAACATAATACCTGGTGTTTTTCATTTCGGGGTACTCATAATCAAGGAGGTTGAAAATATTGCACAGCAAGTGGATTGTGGCAGAGAATAATGCCCACACGTGTGTCAAATCTGCAGGGGTAGATTTGAAATTTTCAAGCCCAAAACATGTGTTGAAATTTCCAAGATTTATTACAGGATGGTGGTGACGAGACTCGTGTAAATTACCCTTAATAAGCCTCTCCATATTTTAAATTTTTATGGCAGAAAGGAATATTGTATACCATTAGGATGTTCTCAGAAACGAAGTAACTTTTATATATTTTTGTGACTTTTAAAGATAATTGAAATGGCTTTCTTTATAGAAACACATTTGAGTAGATTAGGATTTCGTTTTTTGTTTACATTTAAAAATATAGCTGTAGCTTAAAAATGTTAAATATGCACCGCAGTTGGGGAATTCCAGAGAGAAGTAAACAATTTTATTGAAGCAAAAGCTTCTTAACGGACGCCCACACTTATAAAAATATATGAGCATGGGACTGAAATGTATAAATTGTAATTGTAATTGTTTCGACATGTTCCGGCCGAGACCATACTACCTTGATCTTGAAATACGGATACCCACTTCTTTGTGTAAGAAACCAGGTAACAATATATTCAAAAATCAATAGACTAGAATAAATTATGAAATATAACATGTTATTAATATACAATATGTTCCCAAAATTTGGTATTTGTTCTAGTAAACATTCCAGTTCTGTCTTTCTGACTTCTGATGTATTGAAAGACACGTCAGAAGTCAGAAAGCATACCCCAAAAAAATGTAGTGATTGACTTCATATTATAAATCTAAATTTATAAAAAATCTACTCCTGTAATTCGAACATCATTATCTGCTACATTATTATATAATTTGGCCTTCAAGATTGAAATTAGGAATTTTTTGCTTTATGTTAGCAAGAAACTTTTAGTGAATATAACCTATGTCTGAATTGTAGGCTCAGTGGTTTGGAAGATAAACGGGGGAATGGGTCAAATGTTAAATAATAAATAATGAAGTTTTTGAACAAATTATTTTAAAACTGCAAATAAAATATATTTGTATTTTTATGATTATCCCTTTCACTTGATACATTATGTTACAGTTGCACTTTAAAACACACAATTTTATTTCCCATTTAAGTATATAAATTAATATTATTATTTTTCTAACAACTTTTTAAAAAATATAATAAAATACTAGAATTTCTCATTTACTTGATATATTACATCACGCATTTGAAAAAAAAATAATTTATTATTTTCCATACAATTTTATTATTTGGCCCCAACAATTAATATTGGGGTTTACTACTTATTTTTCCTATAAAATTCAAGTTGGGCCCTATACTCCAAAGTTATTTCAAAATTTTAGGTCGTATGGTTTCAGAAATTAAGTTGGAATTGAATATATTTTTAAATTTATTCATAATATATTTTAAACAAATAATTTAAAAAATTTAAAACATATTGCTTTATGCGTTTAAATAAAGTTTAATTTTTTATTCTCCATTTAATTCTAAAATTTGCCTACCAAAATTAATACTAGGTGTTTTCCTTATCTTTTCTGTAAAGTACGAACCTATATGTGTAATTTTATAAAATTTATGTCTTATAGTCGCGGAGATAAGGGAGGAATGGTTATTTTTTATAATGTTGTTGTCTTTGAAACAATTTATTTTAAAAAGTTGAAGAAAATATATTTTTATACTTCATAATTAGCCCTTTGATGTGATTTATTACATGATGCTTTGGAAACAATTTTAATTTAATATTTACAATTTAATTCTATAATTTTCCCCCAAAATTCAAATTAGGGGCTTCTTCTTATTTTTCCTGGGGCGACGTTCCATTTTGCCCTTCTTTTTTCAAAATTTTAGAGTCAATAGTTTCGAAGATACAGGTGTTATGGCCAATTTATCTAAATTTTCTTCCCAGAAATAGACCTAAAATCGCAATTTCTTCATTTAAAATATGTACTCCTGACTAAGTCACCAAACTACACACTGGTACCAAATTTCAACCGTTTGTTCCAGCAGTATTGGAGAAAATTGCTCTGATGTGAAACAGAGAAATCAGGTTAAATTGTATTAGGAATTAAATTAACTTACACGTCTTATTTTTCTTTGGAGATAAACTTAGATTAATAAATAAATTCTACATTAGCATTAATACTTAAGACGTAACAAAATAGAGCCACTTAATTTAATTCACGTGAAATGCATATCCATTACTCAGAATGACACAAGGAAAGAAAAATACAGGCATTGAGTCAACGAGGATCCGGAAGTCTCAGATGACCGGCGCTCTGTTTTTGGTACTGCATCTCTAACTCCAAGCGTAGTTTGTAGTATAACAATTGGTCAAAGAGTCAATAGTTAGGAGCGATATTGCATCGCAAAAGTAACAGAAAATGCAACGCTACCTTTCTTCTCTCACAATTTAGAGAACTATTCTATCTGTCAATTTACAGTGATTTAAGTCGCGTATTTTATTATTAATTTAATAATTGGCTAAAATATTAGTCAACAACTTGCTTGATGACTTTTACAAAAATGCATGATTTAGCCAAAACTTGTAAATATAATTGCTCTATGCTTTAAGCATCAATTTCCTTTCAGAAATATAATATCGGAGATCAGCGTGACTAAAGTTAAGTGGAGATGACGTCACGAATAAAATGGGAAATTTGAGTCAAGAGTAAAGCACTGATAGAGAATGGTACCCAACTATATTATACGGAAACCTGATGCTGGGGTCCAGATTCTGATATTTTTTACCCTTAACGGCTTATGGGAGCAAATTTTTAATTACATCCCTTGAAATATCGATGCCATCTGAAAACAAAATACTCATTTACTCAGGAAATTTTATGCTTTCCTTGTTTTCTGTTTTCACGAGGTTTCCAGTTCAACATTTTTTTAAAATCTGGTCACCTATCATTTGTACATGGCGATACCGTTTTAACGACATACTTAAATATCCTTAATTTTATGATTTCTCTAACACTCTCAGTTATAATCCGCAAATCTAGATATTCTAACTAATCTGCTCCACGAGCCGATCTCAATCATTTTAGATTCATTTTTGTTGTTTTATGTAGTTGCCACGTTTCACATGTTTATCATGAATGAACTTTTAATAATGGTATTGTGTAACTGGTGCTTTATAAATTACAATATGCTTTAGTCTGATCTTCAATTTAGAGGAGTGTTCCTACCCCGGTTATCTACACACGCCTTAACAGGTGTTGGAATTGGTCTCTTCGAAAAAGTTTAAACTAATTCGAGCAATATAAAGCCGAGCATTATCTTGAAATCTGGGAACAATAGGCCGATTAAGGTAATCGAGTAAATAAGGTTCCATTACTTCCTAAACATAACATTGCGCTGTCTTATTGCCTCTAACAATGACTGAAGGTGACTTACTTCCATGTGCAATAGCACCCCAGACCATAACGCTTACTGTCAACATCAAAATGAAGGCCATCATGTCCACCTAACTACAATCGAGATTCAATAGACAACAGAACATGATGCCATTTCACATTCAAATGTTCTCATTCTCTGCACCACTGTAGTCAATTCTGTCGATAATCAGCTGTCAGAGGTAGCACAAAATGGGGTGGAGAATGCTGCAGTCCAAAAATCTTTTATGGTATAAACCGTTCGGACACTTACAATATGGCCTTGTTCTCCTAATCACTCATTAGCCAAAATTCGAGTTGTCGAAAATCGGTCCGCTACCTATTCCTCTCCGATTTTGGGTATTGACAACTCATAACAGTCGTTGGATTTCTATTGCAGCGGTTAGCAATTTCACGAAACGAAAAACTCGCCTCCCGTAAAGTAAATAATTCGATCTTTTTCAAATTCACTTAGCTAGCGATACACGTTTACTTGGTATTTTAACATTATTAAACATCGATTTTGGATCGCATCAAACAGTTTGTTTTTTGGTAAATATAAAAAAAATTAAAAAGCAACTACAATATTCATTGATAAAAAACGTTTACATGAAAAAACATTAACTAAACATTACCAAATTTCAAATATTTACTCCTTACCACTATAGCATCAACGTTTTACCAAAACAGTATTAAATATAAACATCTCCTTCAGGGTGTTGCGATTTCTTTGTCAGTGAGTATACATCTATAATTCTCCAACTAAATAACAAGTTCGTGTTGTTGTGAAAAACTTTTATCTGACTCCAGTAAAATATATACAAATTCAACAAATTCAATCTTTTTATGCAGTTTGGACAAAATCCTTATATTTAATAATAATACTGTTTTGGGTATTTTCAGTTTTCTGTAGTACTCTGCTGAACTAAATCTATTCCAACTATCCGCCACTTTCAGTTATAACTCAAAACTTTACTGTAATTGTTACTCAAAATGAATTTTTAGGATGAATTCTAATAAAAATCAAAAATGTAATGCAATATTGTAATTTACAGCAGAAACATCTATAATGCAGTTCATAGTATAAAAAGTAATAACTTCCAAAGAGAATGACGTACAATATCGATTTTTTTGTAGTTAAGACAAACGGATGTCCCTAGTTTCATATATAACTTGATAATTTATAAACAGCGTTCCAAAAAAGAGACAGAAACAAAAAATTTACAATACTAAGTTAACGCTACACTATCATTTTGATAACAATAGAACAGAACTTCTAGCAAAAGTCAATTGTATAAAAGGTGGCATCTGTATTTAAAATTTCTAAATATTTCTTGAAGTCAGACTTCCATGATAATTTGAATATCTAAAGATACCATTTGCACACAATGATACTAAACTCTACCTGCTTATTAAAGTAGTCTAAATATGTTTGTTTAATAAGATTCTGAATTTGCGAATTATGTTTCCATAACATTCTCTCTATTCCAAGTTGAGTCCTCTTGGTATCTACATGGTGGAGTAACCTAAATTAATCAACAGAACTGCTTTTTATGTGATCTTTAACAATTTTAACGCTTAATTACTTGCATGAGTTCAAAAAAGTGCATTTCGCGCGTTTCAAATTATGCCGCATCTACGCTTGGAGTACTAACGCGCCTAAATGTTTGCATTCAAGTAACGAACTTGTGAGCAGTACTGAAGGTCGCGTCCTTGCTCTCACGAGGTGCTGCTCCATTTGAATAATTATGTAACTGTTTGGAAAGAGCTAAGCTGCTCACTTTATTATTTTTTTATTACCACTTTAATAAACATCATTCTTAGACAAATGTAAAAATTATTGCTATAAATATATCCTTGAACTTTTATAAAAGTAATTTATAAAGAGTTACGTGCGATCTGTTATTACGAGAGACTACGTGGAGCAGTTATGTAACTTTCTTACTTAGTATAAGTAGAGGTTAAGTCAAATTTAGACGAAATTGGAAATGTTAAACAAACATCCAAAATAAATAAACGTTTTGCTTATTCGGCAATAGAGATATCCACATGGAAGGAAATAGTATAAGAGGATGCTAATATTATAAATTCTTGGTGCTAGGTGAAAAAAAAATATAGTTTTTCGGTTTAAAGTTTTTGAATTATTTATTTTACCATAACCCCCTGTATAAATGTACGAGCTGACTACAAGCCTAGTTTAAAGCTTATGTCTTATCTACAGCTGATAGAAATTTCGAAGTTCTATATCCTATTCCTTGAGAAATATAAGTATTTATATTTGGGTTGCATTGCCTATAAATTAAATTATCTCCGATACTATACCACATGGTAGATATACAAAATAGTTATATAAGTATATATTATACCTATCTTTCTGTTTAAAATCAGATAGTCAAACTTAACATCCGGTATATTGGAAACTGAACCACAGCTGAAATTATTTACATTACGATCAACATTCTCCAAAACGCCCAAATCCAAATTTTCAAATGTTTATGGTACCCAATGCCCCTAACTTCGCCACTTGTTTCAAAAACCGAGTATGTATATTCAGCCCAACTGCATTTGACGTCATTGAAACCGGTGTTAAATTACCAAAGATAAATAAATGCAAAATATATTAAATTGGTTCAATTTCTGTTATTAACATAAAAACCAATATCAGTTTAAAATGAAAAGAAAATACTTGATAAGAACAAACTTTTAAGAAATCCGAAAATACCAGATAATTAGCAAAGCAATTTTAACTTGAGACGCAACAGATGTAAGAATTTACTTTTTGGTCAAAGCCAGATTATGGCGGATTTACGTTTAAAGACTCCACATTTCTTGTGGATCCCCACCATCATTAATTATAGTTTATGATTCGACATACCCTATAAAAATTAATCTGTTAAATACTACCGTAAGCCCATTGAGATCCAAGCATACACATTAAATCAATATTAAATCCGTATTTACAAGCCACATAAAACGGTTTAACTAATCTTACCTACTAGTGGTTGTGTGAATCGCTGTTTTAATAAATAAGGATTTCTTAGAGAATCCGTTATTGACGTTATAAATTTTCAAATTTATTGCCTTGTAGGTGTTGAATGTGTTTCAGTGAAGTACAATGAGAATGTATTAGGTGTGCTTGACCTCGACCGCCTATAAATCTGTGAAGCTTGAAAATAGTAAACTATTCTCTGAGTTGTCATTGAATCAATCAATTTTAAGATAGCTCTATGTAATCGTTGATATATTGTTTCAATTAATAATTTAATAAAAATATCTGTGTCTGGAATCATAAATATATGAGCATTTCTTTCTAATTCGCTTTTAGAACATGTGAAACCAGACCAAGTGACCAAACCTATTGGGACAATTTTCAGATTCACGCAGAAGCTGGGGGAAGACGCTATTGCATACAAAGAAAATTTACATTTATGCAACAGTATGAGAAATCATAAAATGAGTATTGAGTGATTTTAAATAGTCAAGCTCTAAGTTTTAGCTTTGGCATAATTGGTTTCTTCACGCACAAGACAACCCATATAGCATTTTAAACTGATTTGTTCATAACACAAAGACGGGTTGTAGGTTATCAACAGACCAAATGTAAAAATCTATCGAGTGGCTGTACTTCCTTCATTGTCATTTGTAGGAGTGAACATCTTCGCACAGCTACTAAGAAAATAACGAGTATTTTATAAGATGGATGAATTCTTTAGTAAATTCACTTCAGATTATCATAAATTGCAGATTTGTACTTATAATGGGTATTTCCGTAAGAGCGGAAGATTTAAATTGCCTGCCTTGTTTGGCGGTCATAATTATAACCTGAAAGACTGAAAGTTAGCCGATAGAAATTGATAAACATGAAGCACTAGACGCTAGAACAACGCGTCCTGAATGTTAATTATTATCAATAACCAAAATGGTGGTCGGACACAACAAAACATCATGACACTTCGGGAAAGTGTGGACGAAAATCCAGAGTCGTTGATTCGTCATTACAACATTACAACAGCCATCCTTCATGGATTTTTACTAAAGATTTACATCTATACGTATACAAACTCCTCTTGACTCAAAAGATTTTGCTAAAAGAATGTACAAAGCGCAGATGGTTCATTAATTAGATTACTGAACAGAAGTGAATGACAATTTTGATAACAAAATACTGTCCAGTTATAAGGGCCATTTTTGCCTAGAATTGCCGTATTTTGGTCTTAGAAAATCCACGACAGCAATGTATCATTTTGGCCTGGAGGAATTATTGGACCGTATTTCTTGAAGATGAGGGAATTAATTCAATAACTGTGAATATCGATCGGTGTTGTAATCTCAGTTGGAACATATAGCTTTTGAGGGCATTTGATTTCAGCAGTACGGTCCCACATGTCATACCGGTCGTGAAACATTAACTGTCTTGCAGGAGTATACTCCTGGTCTGGTCATTTCTCGGTTTTCTGACCAGAATTGGCCACAAAGTTCTTGTTATTTAACATCTTTGGAATTCTGGCTTTAGTGTTATCCGAAGTCATATATTTGTAGTTTGTACCAACAAGCCGGTTAGTACTGAAGCATTGAATACCGAAAGGCGCTATATTAATGGCGTGGCGGTTATTTACAAGATATATAATATTTGTACCAACTTGATGCATAACCGTACAGGAACGATTCAGCGCATGCGAATTATCTTAAAAACGTAACAACAAGAGCTTGCTTGCATGGTATATGTTATGATGTAGCTTTTTGTACCCAAAATGTTTACTATTTGTGAACGGTTCTAAAACGGTTTTCTCGACTCACGAATTTTTAAGGAACTGAGAGTTCACTCATTTATGACTTGTCCAGTTGCATTCTCCAATTACATGTAAACGACAGTTCATGCCATTAAGATTGTTATTTTTTATTCAAAAATCATTGAACTAAATTAAATATTAGTAAATCAAAAGAAATTATTAATGTATCTCTAACGGAAGTAATTTACAATTGGGAGTAAAATTATATTTTGTTTTATGTTTTCAGAGGAAAAAAGTTAATACATTAAACCTGAAATCGAAAACTAACTTTAAAAATTTGTGATTTTTCTGCTCTAGAATCACTACTATTGTGAACAAGTTAACTACACTTACTACCTTGATGCCAGCCAGTCTGATAATTGTAGACAGTGATTTCGCTATTATTTCAGATTGGAAGACGTACCAACTTAGCTCTCAAACTGGAACCTTCCACACATGCGTTTTGAGTAGTTCATGAACCGTACGCCGGATGATTCGATAACGGTACACTGTTGGTTAAAACCTATAATTTCATATATTGTAATGTTTTTATTTTACACTCTTCGAGTTCAGTTCAGTTCTCGGATTTATTTAAAAACACAGTCCAACTCACTCTAATTTATTTCCACTACTTTACCACAATTTATATTAACAGAACTATTTACAACTTATCTTAACTATATGGCAGTCGAATACTGAATGAATCCCAGCGTCAGCTGTCCGTATTTACACCTTTATCTCGGAATTCTATAGTCTAGTCAACGAGCCACCGGGAAATTTCTTTCATGTGTTCCAGAAGATGCGAGGAAATCCCATGAATATCTGTTAGAGCCACCCGCCGGTATCGGTTTGACAGGCCAACATTTCGAGTTCCACGAAATATCGGATGATATACCAGGTATAGGATGAATTCTCCTAACAATATAATTCCTAAATATAGACATTATATATCAATAGATATTTCATCATTTGCTACAGAAAACCCTGTTTTACTGATCATCATAATCCTGTGTTGTTATTAAAAAACACTTTATTTTTATATTCTATTGACTAAGTGTCTGACCTTGAAACCATTGAAATATACATACTGTTGTCTAAGTGTGGGTATTATTCAGAAAAATAAATATCTATAAATTACAAAATTAATGCAGTTTATTCTTGCACATATAAAAAGTTAAATGTAGCAACAAAACAGAGATAATAAATGCCTCCATACAATTTCCACTCAGTGGCATAATTCTTTAGTAATACTGATGTTCAAGAAATGTCATTGTACAAATATCGAAAATTACAGACCTATATATTTTTTATCACATCTATATAAACTATTTACAAAATTACAACTAATCGTTTAACTTGAAAATTGGGCTTTTGCCAATCCGTGGAATAAGCCGGATATAGCACGATTGAAGATCCATATAAAGTCCACGCACTTATAGAAAGTTTTCCAGAACATAATGATATAGCCTTGGTTGAAATATGATCAATATTAATGGGTCTACAAAACGTACATTTAAACGATTGAAGTAATAATAAATATCAAAACAGACGAAACGATCAGTATGGTATCATTGGGGAGAGGTGTGAGACAAAGTATCACCATTTTATCTAAACTGTTTGCACTAGCTTTAGAAGAAATAATTTTAAAGTTGGAATGGAACATCAAACCTAATAGTATATGGTACTAAGCTAAACCACCTCAGACTTGCAAATGATATAGTCCTTATAGATAACAACATCAGGGTTTCAAATAAAATGTTACATGAATTAAATCTAGCCCATGCAAAGATTGGACTAAACATAAACTACAACAAAAACAGAAATACTGATTTCTGAGGAGAAGAAACCAACCAATACATACAAACTATTACAAACAGTTGAAATCGGTTGTGTATTAGACTGAGAAAAGAAACGAGTACGCAGAGATTTTAAACCAAATTTTACTAGCATGGATAGCTTTCGGCAAACTGGAACACATTCTAAAAAACAGTACGACCTCTATAAATCTGAAGCGACGAGTATATAATACGTGTATTTTGCGTTTGCAATTGACTGAAACAAAACAGTCTAACAGAAGCAGTTGCAATTGAACTCTTAACAATTTAAAGGAACGATGCATACTAGGCATCTCAGTAGGAGAAAAAAAATAACATCAAAATAAGCCAGATAAACGGAATGTTGCAAAGTGGACGATATCGCAATGATATTGAAATTATGGTAAATATTTGATTTGCAGAAACAATTGGTTTGTATTTCTGACTGAATATACATTCATGAAAAAAGACCAGAGGCGAAAAAAAATTAAACTTGAAATTACTTATCTACGAATAGAAAGGACGTTACTCCTGCTATTATTTTTTTGAAGCTAGGAAAGAATAACAAAATATGAAAATTGTGATTATTGCTGTCATCGAATCGTTAATTTTTCTGCGTTAGTATCAGTAGTAATTTTGTCTTCTAAATGTTATTTATGGCATGTTGTTGATTATTTTTGTTTACTTGGGAATAATACCATAATTGAAATAAAAACCTGTATATTGAAAGAAAATTAAAAACGTATCAAAGTCGATTCTGACTTTGTTGTCAATGGCTTTAAAATATGTATTGAATATGTAAATTGAAGTTGAAAGTTTGATTTATGACATTTTAGTTGACATAAGAAAAAATTTACAGAAATTGTTCTCCCCGAAATTACGCTTGGTAGAAAGCGGATTAAGCCTTAACAAAACACAATTCTCAAATGTAAATTTTACAGTTAATCCACGGGAATTGCCTTTGATAGTTTCCCAACATACTTAATGTAGAAGTGACATTCTGCGAGATTACAACATTACATTGTTTCAAGAACAATAGGCAGTTTTGAATGCTAATTAGCTGGTGTTTCTATACTAGATTCATGCTTGCTTTTATTTTTGCACACGTAGCAATTGTACTTCAGAGATTGAAACGAGTTTTTTTTTAAATACTAATTGCGACATCTGTTAATGTTTGCAACTATGTGAGTTTATTTTTATAAATGGACACAGGATCTGCTTGTGATATATATATATATATATATATATATATATATATATATATATATATACCACCTAAAACATATATATATATATATATATATAGATATATATATATATATATATATATATATATATATATATATATATATATATATGTTTTAGGTGGTTTTTATTAATCAATCAATATAAAGCTATTGACCACGAAGTCAGAATAGAGTTTGAAACGTTTGGTATTCCTGCAATATACGACGTTTTATTTCTATTATTTTATTTTGCCCAAAAAACATAAAAATATAACTCTAGCTATCTGTTCAAATTGTTGTCTATTTTAGGAATTTTATATATTTTTCGCCATTTATGTGATTGATCTTCTGTTTTGAGTCTTGAACATGGTACATGAGTTTCAAATTTAGATATTTTAATTCTGTTCCCCAAAATTGCTTTAATCTTCTAATATGGTTTTGTTTTGCTACTGTGACTGTGATTGAACATGTATTGTAGCATGACGTGTTCATGAATTGTAGCACTATTTAACTATAATTTTTCTAGTTCCCCATCACAATTATGCTTGTAATTCTTGTTTTTTTTTCATGTCTAGTTATATAGTATTAGTAGTTAAATTTTGCTTCTTGGAACATAGATCATTACTCTCACTCTATATTTCATTACAATTCCCCATTTACAGATATTAAATTTTTACAAACAATTTGTTATGAAAAGTTCTAAAATTTTTGGACAAAATTTTATATTTGGAAATCCTACTGATTATATTTGAATAAATTATTTATATTATAAACACCTCTAATCATTCCTGTTTTTATATCTGTTGATTTATCATTCTGTTATTCTAATCTTCCTCCATAGTCAGGGTGATATATTTTAAATTCTTAGATGATACAATTCTTAATTTCTGTAAATGCTTTTTCTACTGGGGCATAAGCGATTTGTATTCTGTTCAGCATTTCTTTATATCTGTAGACTACTCTATTCACTTGAAAACCGATGTAGTCTCGTGAAGATTATTCTAATGGTATTAACCAAAAACTGTGTTTCAAATCAAGTTTAGTGAAGATTTTTGCACCAGTCACTCGACTGAAAATGGCATCAGTACTCAGAGGAGCTTCATATAAAGGGATTGTACACTGATTTATGTTTCGGGCGTCCAGACAAATCCGTAGTTCTCCACTGTTCTTCTTTACAATTACTAAAGGATTTATATAACTTGTTACGGTTCTTTCTATGATGTTGGCTTTTAGCATTTTTGTAATTTCTTCATTCACTTGTTGTCGATACTTATATGGTATGGGATAATTCTTTGCTTTGAAATTTTTAATATTTTTGACTTCTATTTTGTGACTATACTCCTTTACTATGCGATTTTCTTTATTGAATAATGACTTAAATTGCAGATAATGGGAATTAAAATATTTCTTTTATCTTCAGGACAAATTATTTGATTTGATACCACTTCACACTCCTCTTCATATTTATTATTTATTTTATTCAACATGGTCCTTGCACCATTTATATTATTATAATTATTGAACTTTTTATTTTCCTTGTCACTTTGACTTTCCTGTACCTTTACTTTACTTACCTCTTCAAATTTTATAACTTGTTCCTGTAGCTTAATGATTCTTTTATCTATGTAGATTTCTGCTGTACTTCTTAACTGATCCATTCCCATGATTGCCTCATAGCTGATGTTCTTGACTATTAAAAATTCCGCATTGATTTTCTTATCCCCAAACATTATTTCAAAATTTACCATGCTATTTGCCTCAAACATTTTTTTATTATTTGCCGATACAATGTTTATTTTCCTTGTTTTTATTATATTGTCTGCCCTCAAATTTAATTTATTCACTAGTTCTTCATTGATTACACTTCCCTCTGATCCAGTATCAATGAGTATTTTGCAAGATACTGCATTGACCTTTCCTGTTATAAATATTAATGCAGATTGATCCTCTTCCTGGTTTATTTGCATTATCTCTCTTGGATTTTGGTATATACAGATTTGATTCGATTTAAAACAACTATTTACATGGTTTTTATTATTTACATTTTCAACATACTGCGCTTCTAAAAATTTTGACTACTCTCTTTAGGGGAAAATTCACTAAACCCCAGATGTCCTAGATATCAAAAGGGTTTAGCTCTGTGGGAGCCCTTGCCAGGTTCTCAGACCCGTCGTTGGAGTCGTGGCGGCAGTTTCCCATAAATTTCCTGACCGTCCGGGCTGTTCCTAAAAGGACGGCTTTTTGCATTTGGTAAAGATGTTCGTCCAAACCGAGGTATTTTAAATTGTTTAATAGATGTTTTAGTTCCTGGTGCAGTATTTTTGCCACAGGATCGTGTCGGTCTTGGTATTCAGTTGCAGCAAACGTTTGACAACCTCCTGTGACATGCTGGATAGATTCAGATGTTTGGCAACCGTACCTGCATCTGTCGTTGTTAATAGAAGGGTCTTTAACGATGAACTTTAGATAGTTCTTAGTTGGAATTACTTGATCTTGGATTGCCAATATAAAGCCTTCCGTTTCAGGAAACATATGACCAGAGATCAATCAGTAGTTCGACGCTGCGCTGTCGACATAATCTTGGTTGACGTCATTTATATGTCTTCCATGAAGGGGCTTCTATTTCCATTTCAGCATTTTCGGATCTGTGGTCTGGTGGTGTAATTGGACGTGTTGTTGTGTCAATCGCAGTGGTGTTGAGTCATCAATCTGGCACATAACTCTGTGTAGATCAGAAAATTCTGCGAGTTTCTGGAAATGACAACGCAACATAGAAATTTGTTGATCTAATAGTTTGCTTAGATCTGCCAATCCTCTTCCTCCTTCATACCGTGGCAAAGTTGTACGTTCGGCAGAGCTCTTTGGATGGTGATTTTGAGCTTTTGTTAGTAAAACTCGAACTTTTCGTTGTAATTGTTCAATGTCAGTCTTGCACCAATTAACTATACCGAAAGAGTAACATAATTCGGCATTTGTATAGGCCAAATTTCATATGGATGTCACTAGAGAACCCTTGTAGCTGTTGTTTCGTAGCTGCCATCAACTTTAAGTCGTCCATGTATAACAAATGGTTTATCTTTAATGCTTGTACGTTGTTGTATTTGAGACTGCACCCAAAATTAGTCGAGTTCAGTTTGTTTGAGAGAGGGTTCATGGCAAGGCAGAACCACAGCGGCCTAAGAGAGTCTCCTTGGAATATACCCCTTCTGATTGGAATGGGGTCAGTTTGTATCGAACAGTTGGCCTCATTCAGTGAGACTTTGGTTTGCCAGGTGGACATGGCATGTTCTAAGAAGTTAATAATACAATTATTTACATAGAGTTTCAATACCTTTATATGCCATGTAGAGATTTCGTCGTTTGGCGTGGGCTTGATTGCAGACAATGGAATCAATTATCAGTTGTTCTTTGCAACCCATCGAATTTTTCGCGCATCCTTTTTTGATGTTGAGTAATTATGTTGTTCTGCTCACAATGTTTGAAAATGCGATGATTAATGCACGATGTTATGAGTTTGTATAAGGTTGAAAGGCAAGTGATTGGTCGATACTTTGCTGGGTCCTCTGTACATAAGTTGTCCTTTGGTAAGAAGTATGTAGCACCATGCGTAAGGAAACTAGGCATCTTGTGTGGGTGGGTAATTATGTCATTTATAAGGGCTGTTAGTGTTTCGTGGGTTGCGTACAGTTTCTTTATCCAGTAATTTTTCAGACCATCTGGTCCTGGTGCTTTCCAATTATGGAGGTGCTTTATTATGTTGGATGTGTCTTCCGTTGTAAATGATTGGTGTTGCATGCCATCACAGTTCTGAAATGCAGCCTCCTCTTCATTAATCCAGCTGGCTCTGGAGTTAAAGGAGATTGTTGTGGAAAGCTGTGTTTTCCAGAAATCTTCGATCTCTCCTTTTACTGGGGTAACTAGGGACTTCATTATTATTGATGTTGTTAAGTTTTCTATAAAACCCTTTTTCTGATTGTCGGAAAAGTGTGTTGTCTAGTTCCCGTTGGTTACTGGTTCTGTACCTTCTCAATCGACTTGTGTAGATGGAGAGATTTTATCGTAGACTGTCCAGACACTGCTGAGATGTGATGTTTTCTCCATCCCACTGGGAGTGTATTCGGTTATTGTCCATGATAGTCTTGACAAGTCTTTCTATTCTGTTGTTCCTGGTACTCGGTCAGTCTTCCAACGTCTTTCCGAAGAGAACTAATTTTCCCTTCAAGCCTTCTTTGCCAAGGTGGTATTCGAGGTGTTTGTCTCAATTCGGGAGGCTCTTGCTTTGGTCTTATTGCGACCCCAATTGTTCTGCAGATGGAAGTTGCAGCACAGTAGATGATGGTATGTAGCGACTCTAACGTATTAACACCTAAAACATAGTTTGGCAAGATAAATTTGTTCATAGCCTGCAATACGATACCCAGTTTCTTAGATGATCTTAGTTTGGGAAGAGCTGGTCTAGTCAGTGGATCTGTTCCACTATACTCTCTAAGAGCTCCTTCCGTATCTGCTTTGATCTTCTCAAGCAGGGCAGCTTTGGTTGGCTGTTCTTGTTGTAGTTCTTGAGTCTCGTCCGCTCTTTGTGCCAAAGGTGTTTCAGGCTCTGGATCGATTGTATTTCGACCAAATAGTTGGCGCTCCACTTCGCTCTTTATTCTATCCAGTTGTTCAGGCGAAATGAGGCCATTTCTCAAGATGACACGATAATGATCTGCGACTCTCTGTTCGGTAACTTGAAGCTGTGGGTACTCACGACAGAACTCTTGATGGAGTGTTTGCCGATATCCAGTCTTATCCTAGCCAAGGTTCGTAATTCTGTAAAACGTGCGCATTATAAGTTTATTCATGGCGCTAGTCCATTTCATGCGCTGCCTTTTTAGTCCCGCTTGAGTGAGCGCTGGCTGTTCGTCCTGCACAACACTTTCTGCGGGTAGAGTTCTCGTTCTCGTTTGACTCCGTTGGTGATGGTCACTTTGTTGTTGTGACTGTATTGGTGAGTGCTGTTGTAGTTCTTCTGGTTCTTGGGCTGTAGCTCTTTGGACAGCAGGGGCCCCCCTCCTCAGCACCCTGCCACCGACGTCCTGCATGCAGCCATGTCCAGCGCCGGCTCCAGAAATGCCCTGGCGATTCCCAGACAGCGGCTCTTTTCCGAGGCATCTACCCCGTAGCTCCATTTTCATGGATGGTGTCACCAATTGACCATGGTGATCCGGGTAACTCGGAACCGTGGGGTTGTCATTTCCCAGATGAAATGATTTAAACCACATCATCCCGTGCGGGTTTTGGGGAAGAGAGGAAGGCTAGGTAGTAGGTCAGCGGACAGCCGCCCCTTTAGTAGCCTCTTACGACAGGCGGTAGATACCATGGTGCTATTCTAACCCGGACACCACACGGGATCGATTCTCTGTTATTATTATTATTCTGTTGTCTGTAATTGTTATTCCTGTAGTTGTTACCTCCATAATTATTTTGAAATCGTCTGTTCCTGTTCTCTCTGTAATTTCCTTGGTTTCTATTGCCTTCATACATTCTCTCGTTTCGGTTATTTGCTTGCCTTCCACCATCTTCTCGTGTGTTTCTTTGAAACTTTCTTGTTCTTTGCATTCTATTTAAGTAAGATATGAACTGGTTAATTGTTTTAATATTTTGGACAGATATTGTTTCTGCAACGTCAGTACTGAAATGCCTAGCTAAATTTAAGACTATCTCTTCTTCCTTCATTGGTGGTTGAATGTATTTTGCTGAAGTAATTAACTTTAGTACATAATCTGTCATGTTTCCTCTTCTCTCATCATATCTTCCGAAGTATAGTTTTTCTCTATATGTAGATTGTTGTGTTTCTCCCCAAAGATAAGACACAAAAATTCTGTTTCCAACTGCTCGAAAGAATTGATATCCCATTCAATTGAAGCAAACCATAATGAAGCACTATCTGTCATTCTCAGTCTCATTCGTTTCTTGATTTCATCCATGTTTTTAGTATACTTTAATTGGTTCTTCATATTGTTGATAAATATGCATCGCTGTAATTGTAATTCTTCCACTAAATTTTAAATTATTCTCTGTTGTGATTGGTGTCCTATCCCATATTTGATTTAGCCTACTTTCTTCCATTCTTTTTAATCTTTCTTCATATTGATTTTTCAAACTATCTTCACTTTCCATAAATTTCTTATCTATTACTTCCCCATAGTTAATGATGGCTTCTCTCCATTTTTCACTAATATGTGAAACTTGCTCTTCATTTTCCTGGATCCTACCATCCACTTCCTTGAATTTCTCCTGGAGATGGTTTTCTAAAGTTTCTATTTGTGATATTCTCTCTGCTTTCTCCAGTTCTATCCCTAAATTTAATCTTTTCTCCACTTCAATAGTCTCTTTTTTCATCCTCTCTTCCATCTGTTGAATATACTTGTGTATATTTGTGATTTCCTTTTTTAGATTTGTTTCCAGTTCTTCACTCTTCCTCGTAAGGTTTTCTTCTGATGCCTTCATATTAGCTTTAATATTTGCTTCAATTTTCTTAGTTAGATTTTCTTGTAATACTTTAATATTAGCTTTGATATTTGCTTCTTGTCTACTAAATAAATTCAGCATCAGAGCTTTCATGTCCATTTCAGGTTCTGGTGATTTTTGATTTGCATTTTCTTTTACACTTACATTTTCTTCTGAAATGACATTCACCACTTGTTCTTCTTGCTCTTCTGGCTCAGCTGTTGTTGCTGGTTCCAGAAAAACTTCTTCATCCTCCTCTTCCATGTTTTGTTCTTCTAATAGTTGGTCTTCAATTTGTTGTTCTTCCATGGCTTCATAATGTTCTTCTATACCTTGTTGGTACTGGTTCTCTTTTTGTTTGCCATTTTATTTTATTTTACCTTGTAAAAATCACTTACCTTTTATTTATTTTACCTGGGTTTATATTTTTAGTATTTTTAATTTATTCCAATATTTATTTAAACTTTATATTATATTAACTTGTTTTATTTTATATATATTTTTTTATTTAATAGAATATTTCAATTTCAATTATTTGCAAATTGTTGCCTTAACTCCCCAAATTTATGATATCAACTAATTTTTTGACAAGCAAAACATGTATTTTGTGATTACCCTGTATATTTTATACCTGTATTTATTATATCAATGAATTTACCTTTTTATACTCCACACTTCCCTTTTTATTTTTGTAATCTGGGTATTTTTCTTTTTTTATAATTTTTTCAAAATTTATGAACAATTTACAAATGTTACTTTCCACTTTTCTGATCTGATATTGAGTTTATTATTGAGTGTATTTTTCTATAGGGCCTTTTTTCAGAGCTCCACGTTGGTTGAGCCAATTATAATGGTTTTAATTTATATATTTTTATTGATTTAAAATTATAATTTGAAAATTTATCTTTACTTTATCTTTGCTTTACGTTGGGTGCCAATTATATTAAATATTAATTTATCTGAATGAATAAAATGTTTTGATTTTAATTATAATTTTTATTTTAAATTCATTAAGCAATAATTTACATTTTGAATTACAAACTTCTAGAGCAATAATTAATTTTTTAAAATTATAAAGTATTTTTATAACAATTATTTTAATTCTTTTGAATATTATTGTTCAGAAATGTGGAGTTTCCAATATTAGAAATTACCATATTACTTATTTTATATTATATACACTAACTATTAAATCATGAAATTATTAAACAATAACTTACAAATTAATTAAACATATATACAAATTCAAATAAGACACATTTATCAGTGTTTTTATTTTCAAAACAGTTTTTAATAAATACCTTTGTTTACTTTTTAAAACGTCCGGCTAATAAAACTTCTCTTTTTAGGGTCGTGTTCTTTTGCTCCAAGCTCCGATACTGCACTTGTAGTTATTCTCTGCACCACATTCATCCTATTTACTGATGAACTTTTATTTTGAATATGCATTTGCAATTTTAAATTGTCTTTGTCATATATTATTATGAACCTTTCTCGTATAGGTCCGAGTTTAAGAATTATTGGTCACATGATTTGGTTCGGCTTCGTTTTCCTTTCGGGTTTGAATTGTCACTTCACTTCAGTTTATTCAATATGGTGAATGAAATTACGTTACAATTTTGTTTGAAAATACACAAATTTTACAGTTTACTTAATATTTTAAACAATCGTAAGCCCAAGTGCATTGCAGCATCGATGGAAAAAGACTGGACAATTGTCACAAGATGACAGGTAATATATATAAATCACCAAAACATTTGAATTTTTTTGACAATTAATTGATATTGACATAATTATTATCATTAAAATCTAGGAAAAATACTGGTTCTATTGATATACAGGGTGTTCCTAAATTGGAGGTACATTGAAAAGGGGAGATTCCTTGAATAGTTTTAGGAAGAAAAAGTCCCATAAACATGGGTCCGCAAACGTTTCGTTTTCAAGATACAGAGTGTTAAATTTTGAATTTTTTTCAAGTTTTTTTCTGATAGTATCTGCACTTCACAAGATATTCAAATTAAATTTGGCATAGATATTACAATTAAGAGTTTACACCTTGTGACATGCCAATTTCGATTGCAAATCTACAGGGTGATATTTTTTCGGGAACATTGTCCACTGTTGTCCTTCAGAACTTTTTTTTGGTGAGCCACTGGTACTTTCAAAAATTGTAAAGAAAAGGTTTGTTGTTATACCAAACTTTATGTTCTCTTGTAGTTTTGTCGTATCTACTACCGGTTTCGAGAAAAAAAAATTAAATGATTCTCTTGAAATCCTCAGAAAATTCCGAATTGTCATAGAAATCTAGTTACCTACCTAGTAGGCTGTGGTGAATGAATAAATTTATTGTTAGTTTTGACACATCAAATTAAACTCCTGTGTTTTGAAAATTAAACATGGTTGCATTTTAATATCAAAACATGCCGAATTTTACGAATTCCGAAATGGCTGACATGCATTTCATGTATGGTCTTGCAAATGGTAATTCAAGAGAAGCTAAGCGTCTTTACATGGAACGCTATCCCAATAGAGTGATGCCTGGTCATCGGATGTTCTCTAATATTCACAGGCGTCTTTCAGAAACTGGATCTTTTTCTGCGAAAAATATTAATGCAGGTAGACCACGAAGTGTGAGAACAGCACGACTCGAAGAGGCAGTGCTGAACGAAATAGAAGAACATCCAGGAACCAGTACAAGAAAAATTAGTGTTACCTTAAATACAAATCATCAAGTTGTTTGGCGGATCTTGCGGGATTCTTTGCTCTATCATTATCACATTCAGAGGGTGCAGGCGCTCTTGCCTCGAGATTGTCATCCAAGAATTATTTTTTGTCAGTGGTACCTCAACGGACTATTGAACAATCCTCATTTTGATTACCAAATCCTATTCACTGATGAAGCGTGTTTCTCAGGGACTTCAATCATAAATTTTCATAATGAACACATATGGGTTGAGGAGAATCCACATGAAGTTGCAGAAGCTTATTTTCAAGAGGAATTTTCATTAAATGTGTGGGGTGGTAATATTGGCGATTATTTGATTGGTCCTTTCTTCTTGCCAGGGCGACTTACTGGTCAATCATACAGACATTTTTTAGAGAACGATTTGCCCTTGTTATTGGATGATATACCTCTTATGATGCGACGTGAAATGTGTTTCATGCACGACGGTGCTCCTGCTCATTTTTCACTTTTGGCTAGGGAGTATTTGAACGAAAATTATGTAAACAGGTGGATTGGACGAGGTGGACATCAGCCATGGCCCGCCAGATCCCCAGATTTAAATGGTTTAGATTTCTTTCTATGGGGCCATCTGAAATCTCTAGTGCACATAACGCCAGTGAATACCGTAGACGAACTGAGAAATCGTATAATAGGCGTGTTTGATACAATTAGGAATGCTCCAGGAGTGTTTGAAAGATTTCGATCGTCTATGAGAAGAAGAACAGAAGCTTGTATAAGGGTTGGGGGAGGACATTTTCAACAATTGCTGTAGTTTAGTTCCATTGTTGTTATTTAGTTTTTTTATTATGATTAATTTTTGAGTTGTACGTTTCTTGCAGTAATACATTTTTTTTGATGATTATACCAGTTTATCGAATCTTTAAGAATCATTGCTAGTTTAATAATTCAAATTTTTTTTCTCGAAATCGGTAGTAGATACGACAAAACTACAAGAGGACATAAAGTTTGCTATAACAACAAAGCTTTTCTTTACAATTTTTGAAAGTACCAGTGGCTCACCAAAAAAAAGTTCTGAAGGACAACAGTGGACAGTGTTCCCGAAAAAATATCACCCTGTAGATTTGCAATCGAAATTGCAATTAACATTCTTAACAAAATATAACAACTAATCAACTTATCAACGAGGTGGTAGTGAATTTTCATTTAGAAAAGTATTTGCAAAATTAAATTTTATATCAGGCTGCCTAGTACTACTACTGTTATTTTTTTCTTATTCTTAAAATAATTACACTTTTTCACAAAAATATTTCTCAGTCAAATGGGTATTAGTAACTACTATACTCGCTGATCATCATCGGCAATTTATACCTCTTTCATTTTTTGCTATATTGTTTTTATTGCTAAATTCTTTTTTTTAAAGGTGATTAATTTCAATGAATCCTTGTTAGCAGAGTAGTGTGTAATTGTGATCTTACAGATTGGAGTCATGAGCTCAATGAAAGGGCTGTAGTCGATCTAAATTAATAGACAACATAGTTGATCCTCTGATCTGCCCACCCAAGCTGATATGAGATTTAGAGACTTGCCTTTGCTACACTGAGCATTGTATAACTTGACCATATCTCCTTGAAGGAACCCGACTGAATTGCATTGATATCATAACCTGTCTTCATTCGAGAGCTGGTATCCAACCTCTACGCCCGGGCTATTTCGTGTGTGGCTAACTAGCATGCTTTACAAAATCATTCATTGTGCCGATCAACGTATGGCAATTTTTCTAGTGAGCTTAAGTCCAAATCAGATGGTATTAATGGTTATGCTAATTAAAAAATGTTGTTGTGAAAATGGTCTACATCACTGATTATTGCTGAAAGTAATTGATGCCAGTATCGAAAATCGCCTGCCGTAGTATCCTATCACACGCCTTTCACCACCTTGAATCTAGGATAGCACAGGTTTCTCTAGCATCAGTGTCTAAGACGAGCTTGCCATACTGTGTAAGGAACGCGAGAATTGAAACGGAGCATAGCTTTGCTTTTATCGTTCAAATGTCGTTTTACTTTCCTATTTCCAAGGAGTCGTTTACCGATCTGTGGTTTGCGAATGTAGAGCTCCATAGTACATATTTGTTTCTAGGAATAATATTCATACTTGATTGTTCTAAGTATAAATATTATCTTATCCTCGTTAGTCAGAATACCTGGCCCAGAATCGACGTCACCCTTGATCTCCATTGCCTCTTCAAACATGGAACAATTGAAAATTCTGGAAAATACTTTGCCGAGGTCCTTCGGCTGATCATAGTATGTGCGACCTATGACCCAAATGTTGTTAAGGTTTACTAGCCGGGTTCTCTATGCATAACCCAGAAGGCATTATCGTAAATTTAAACAGCTCCTTAGTTGTGGAAAATGCTTTGTTTTTTTCTACGAGTATTGCTTTCATGAAGCCCAACCTATCAATATTTACAGCAGAAACGATAGGATCTTGCTAGTCAGTCTAATCTACTCCAGGGTGTGGGAAGCTGCCCTTTGTTACGTCAAAAACCAGAAGTTGACATGAAAACAAACAATATCACAAATTAAAAAGATCAGTAAAATGTGCCATTTATAGACCTGAAAATAATTATGACCGTAACAGGTTTAAGAAAATATCAATGTAAGATACTTTCAGAAAGTTATAAGTAATCAGATTAGTTATGAACTCTCAGAAGACCGAGACGTCAGCATAAAAATCGAATCGAATATATAAAATGATATGATTTAGAAGTAACAATATAACTATTTACGGTAACAGATTTACACCAAAACAATTCACTGAGGCTTTAGAAAACTACCTCAAAATTGGAAAATTAATAGAAAATATTAATAATAGTTGAAAAACATTAGTCAATTAAAGCAAATAAAAAATTACAGTAGGGTATTTCTTTAAGTGGAATATTAGTCCCGTGTGTGGAGAAAAACCACCTAAATAAACTTTTAGGAAAAACGGGAGGAAAACATTAAATATACAAACGGTTTTATTTTATGCAGCCTTAGGTGAACATTGAAGTAACGTCAACTTTGTTGAATACCACTCCGAGATGCGGGTGAAAACTACCCCGTATAATATATACTAAAATCTTGAAATTTTCAATCAATGCGAGCGCGGAAAAAATAGACTAAGTTTTAGGTTTAACTTCAAAATTACCCGAATATAATTGTGAGAAACCACACCTAAATTAGAACTATGTCGAAGACAAAGATGAAAATATTATTTCTAACAGAAATTATATTTTAACGGCAAGAAATTTCTTAGCACTTGAATTTTCAGATAAATAACGTTACTCACTGCTACCCCTAGTGAGTGTGAAACAATTCCTAAGAATTTATATCTCGAATTAATTTTAAAAAGCTGGAGAATAAATCCCAAAGCAAGAAGACATTGTGGTAGGACTTGATTATGTTCACTACCAGTCACTACAACTTTTCTCAAGCATGTATTGTTTGGGGTAATTTTCACCCGAATCTCGGAGTTATATTCAACAACCTTAATGTTCATTGTTCACATAAAGGTCATGAACTTAAGTTTGCACGGAAATAAAATTGTTTCTAGATTTAGTGTTTTCCTCCTGTTCTTCTCTAAAATTTTAATTTGGCAATAGATTCTCTCCACCTACGGGGTAGCCGTAGAAATATAAGACTGTCATTTATTTTAACTGTGACGTTACGTGGTTTTTCAAAAATTAATATTTTTTATTATTACTCTAAAATATGGGGTAGTTTCACCCCCTCCCCTAACTGAGGGTGCTTTTCAAATCTACCGAATAGACGTAAGCAATAACAAATTTTAATTCGATTTATTAGTTTCCAGAAACCGAACTTGGATTCTTATATTCTTCTTTATTAAGTGGTCCTTTTTGTTTGTAACACATTTTAGAAGGATTCCAGCATTAAAAAATACATATAAGTGTCATGGTTTGATCAAATGTATTTTTTTTCTGTGGTGTTGTGTTTCCCGACTTGATCATACAATGTATGGCAGCATACTCCCTCTAAGGCACGCATACCGTGCCTTTTGGGTAAAATTCACTAAAACCCAGATATCATTGATATCAAAAGGATTTAGCTCTGTGGGAGCCTTTGCCAGGTTTTCAGGCCCGTGGTTGGAGTCATGGCATGAATTTCCTGACCGTCCGGGCTGCTATGTTATGTTCGTCCAGACCGAGATATTTTAAATTGTTTAGTAGATGTTTTGGGACTACTCCTGTCGTTGACATAACAATTCATACAGTTCATGTTCCAATGAGTCTTTATTTGAAATTCCAAGTCCCTATATTTGGTTATTAGCTCAGCATGCTTGAGATTTATATTAATTTATATTATTTATATTATTTATATTAATATTAATTATTTCAAATATATGAATATGTGGCACGTTTACAGTTGTGATCATAACAGCACGCCGAGTTTAGGGTCTGGAATTTACCTATATTTTTTTACAGAAAATCAATGTTACAATATTGTCGATATTTATAAATACCATTAACCATCTGTTTAGTTCTTCTTGGAAAGTATATCTTATCCGGTGACCCTCAAAATAAATACGCAAAGACTTTTAAATGTTAATACAATAACCCCTAATTTGATAATGTTGGGCTTATTCACTAAGTACATGTTTGTATGAATTGAAGTCTTACTCCATGAAAATTATTAGTGACTTGCTTGGCTAATTTGAATAACAAATATAATCTTTGCTCTTATCTCTTAAACTCTTGATGTACGACCAGTCCTTATTTTTCAATTAGGTCATTCTTCATTCTTAATTGTATAGTGATCCGCGTGGTTCGTAATAAGAACCTGTAATTTTATGCTAAGAATCCGTGTTTTGGTTTGGTTATTATCAATAATTTCGGAACTTAATACATAAAGTTAAGAGTACTCCACGAAGTTAAATAAGAAAATTGGTGTTTTGGAATTGGCGATGATCATAAAATTTAAGAACTCCTGAAACTACTACAGTTTATGGCATAAGTGGAGGATGCTAAAGAGCCATTGTTTACAAAAGTGGTCATTATCATTTTTTATTCATCAACCTATCAATATAATTAAAGATTTTTTATAAATTCAATCATAAAGAATACATTCTTAGGCTTAAATTTATAACACTGAACCAGCCAATATCACTGGCGGTATATTATGTACAAAAAAATCATATATAACCATCCATATGTCCATTTATATGCCTTATATATATATATATATATATATATATATATATATATATAACTTTAGTGTTAACAGTCAGTGCTTATATGATGTTGCTCATTAGGTAGGGTTATTGTGACTGAAAGGTTTGTTGGTAAAATCTCATTTAATACATTCACCTAGCTTACGGACATATTTGTTTCTTTCTTCAGGGTTTCGAATGATCGAATTATTATCATGTCCTTGAACTTAATATGTACATCACATACAGACATTGAACCAAACAATTCCACAAGTTAAAAACAATTATAAAACAATTAAAATGTGCCAAGGAGATCAAGCACCATTCAAGTTCAATTTTTAAACTTAATTACAGAATATAGTTACTTTATTTTTATATATCGATATATAAAGGTTTCAAGCTTCTGTTATATATAGAAATAAGTAATTATTAAAAGCCAATGTCTATTAACATATGCCCTAAAAAGGACCCTTAGGAAGTTATATGCGCTTATAAGGGTTCTAATAAAACATTTTTTTCTTTTAATGACGAAACTGTCAAAAATCAATTAAAAAAATAATGGATCTACATAACTTTTTCCGATTTAAACATGCAAATGATAAGAGTTATTTAGATTGGTGTAGGGAGTTTTCGGCCCATTTTTTTTATTTCAATAATTTTTACAATTTCCTCTACAGATTTATGTCATCTTAACAATTTTACGTAAAAAATATTATTTTTGTCCAACTCGATATTTCCAATTCTTTTCGAGTAAACTGACTTTAATCATTATTCTGCTCTTTAAGTTAGTAGGACAAAAATTACAAAAATCGTTTACCAAGGCAAATAAACGACTGACCTAGCCACAACTGTCGATTGAGGTTTGCAGTGTTTAATTAGTGATTTTTGGACGTAACTGACGAGTTTAGATTTACTCCTTCAGAAGTTACAGTATAACACGGATAGAAGATTTCTTTCCAAAATAATTCGCATTTTATAGTACGGGTATGTTGTAAATATCGGTTTGGCAATATAGGCACGATAACTTCCAAATAATGATGTCGTTCATAAATATAGAACATGCTTCATGGGTTTTTAGAAAAATTTTCAATGTATGAATTTTTGACTATTTTTGAAATAATAGGTCTTTCGCTAGTAATCGAAAACGTGCCATTTTATTGTTAAGTTATTTGTAGGCTATACTAATAAGGAGCCTGCAAAGTTAGAGAAGTGCTTACTACTTACTGAAACATAAAAATTTACTGTTAATTTGTCGTTGGTAAGTTTGCGAGTGCGGGGGGGGGTCATGGGGTTCAAACCGAAATTTTGATATCAAGATTCAATTTTAAACAATTAATCATCTTTTTCATCCGAAAAAAATTTATAGTTAATATTTATTCAATTATCCAACCCCCCTCCCCCTGAACAAATTATCTAATCCACCCCGAAAAAAACTCCTGGCTACAGCCTTACCTTGGATGTATGTAATGTAATTGTTTTGATAGGAAACTTTTTGCTTAAAATTGGGGTGTTCTGTTATATTAGCAGTAACTTTCCAAATCTAAAATTCGCTGTTTTCTATTGAGAAAAATCTAATCATTTAATTCCCAAAAAATTATGAGTATCCAGCAAATTCGAATTATCATAATTTTTATCTATATTAAAGATATATTCAATGAAATTAGAAGTGCTACACCAAAAGGAGTAACTTCTTGAACTTGCCTTTATGGCATCATGGTTATTATATTTAAAACTTGCTATCACACCCATGTCAATGTTTCATCTTAGATAGATCCTGATAAAACAAAATTTTGTCTATTCTTTTATATGACTGCTGACTAGTACAAATATTGTTAGTTATTACACTTCCGCCTATTGTATTAAGTGAAAAAAATTGCTTTGACCTCAAAACTGTTAAAATGTTAGCAATTTTGATCGGTTCGTGCTAATTACTGTCTTTAAATTGACAAAACTAGAGCTTATGAGCAGTACCTTTGGTATTATTTGAAGCTATTTGAAGTCAGAATTCGTATATTTTTTTATATAACATATAGTCCTGTTCAGACAGAAACAAGGTAAAGAAAGACGCCAAACAATATTCTTAAAAGGTACGTTCCAAAAATTCATCGCAATAAAAATTGCTTAGTTTTAGTAGAGACGAGCCTGATATTTGTATTGACATAGAAAGTACTTATGTATTTTGCGTTATTTCGTGAGTATTATGATAGTTTTGAAATTAATAAATAATTCTGTGAAAATATTATAAAAACGTCAGTAGGTTTTTAAAATCAATTTTTACAATAAAAATACATGCTTTTATTCCACCAATATAAATCACAGTAGGTTCGTCTTCTCAACAACGATGGTTAATACTCAGCAGGTGATCACTGTGTTGCCATCCACTCAACTTCAACTTCAACAGTCAATCGCATTTATATATTCTCACAGTGGATGAGAAATCTTTCACTATCTCTTCTGGTACGCTATCGTATATGGTTTCTATTTCCAGAATTGATTCGAAAGTCTTAATTTTTTATTGGAATATTCTTTATCGTTTATTTATTCGCATGCTTGTTTTTTATTTAGTGTGAATAATTTCTTGAAAGTTTCTTATTTTGGCAGCGTAAAATAAATTGTTATGACAATATATATCAGCATCATGTGTGATTTAAAATTTTTATTGAACTAACAAGCCACTAGTTTGTTTTACGTGCAAACATTTTTAGGCTTACTGAGCATATCTCAAAGTCTACAACATTGAAGGAACATAATGGTTGAAGAAAAACATTATATTCAAAGACTAAAATATGTTTTGAAACTGCAAGGTGAGATGGTTTGTTACTGAAAAAGGTGTTACTAATGGTAACTCAAATAGTATTTTCTTTATTACAAGATACACGATGGTGTACTAAAGCGTCAATTAAGACGAAACTGAATTAAAAAACTGACTTTACCTTGAAATTTCAAAGTGAACGTCAAATACAATGAATGCAAAAATCATAACACTTAGTACGTTAATGATCTCAAATCAAACAGTTAACGAAATATTTATCTATGCTTTCTACAAAAGATATTTCTTCAAAAACAAAAACGTAACTTCGTTTCCCTTTACCTTTTCAAAAATACAATATTTCTATTAACATACTACTTTCTAAACTATTACATACAAAATAAGTTTTTTGTGATCACTGTCACTGGTATTATTCAGAGGGGAGAGAGATTATCTTCTTTATAGTGTAAGGCATTGTGCGCGATGGGCAACTAGGAACGCTCGATTGAACAGAATACTTTACGAATAAACAAGAAAATTGTTCCCGGTGGCAGTCATTTGTCTCTATGTCTCCGGCTCCTAGACAAATGCCTGAGCATTGTGTTCATGATTTTCGCAATTTTAGTTGTCAGGTTTTGGAAAATAAAATAGATATAAATATATAAAATAGTGATATTATGTATAATTGCTGAAGTAATTCTCGACAGTTCGTGATAAATTACACAACAGAATGTTTAAGAAAACATGTGATATCATTCAGGATTTGCCAAAATAATAATAATAAGTTTTGTTATAATCTCTTAAGTGAGTAGCAGCTATAAAAATAATGTTTACTTCATATGTTGTAATGGTAATTGAAATAATTTTAATTGAAATTGTAATTGTAATTGAAATAATTGAAATAAATATAAGCGTTTGTTTTACAAGCCCTTGTTTCTGAGGTATAAGCCTCTAAAGTTCCTAAATTAAAACCTATGTTTAGGTAGTTTCTAAATTATACATTTTAGCACCACGAAATGATAGAGGACAATTAAATAGATCCACACTCTGGTTCGGCAGTATACATGAATTAACCAGGGTCGGCATGTGCCCGAAGGATACCAACACATAATTCTTGAAGGGACAACCTGTATATGCAAGTTTTACTACAAAAACAAACCGCATTTTTATCGATAAAAAAATAAGTTTGATTACAAAAACAACTACCTTGAAAAGAAGTAAAATCTCACTTTCGGAGTCTCCAGAGGTTATTTCTTTGTACTCTAAAGATTATTGCTGAATTCCTATAGCTTAACAATAATATCTTAATTTATCCACCAGTTGGCGTTTGTGTATGTCGGTGTTGAATATATCAAACTTTTAAATATAATGACTGTTTGGGTTTAATCAAGAAATCACGGACCTGTGGAAATAGGTCCGTTTTCATAAAAAAATAATTGAAAATTACTAGATTTAATAAAACTTTTAAGATAGCCCCAAAAACCAATGATTGGTATATAGTTGATCCTTCCCGTAATTTGGGATAAATTCACAATACAAAAGTGTAGCCTTTTCTATTAACGCAATTATTTGGTTTTAATTTTTCCTAATTCCGCAACCAGATTTCTAGCTTAATAATTTTTGAAAGTTGTAAGCCAGCTATTCAAATTTATCAACTCAAAGTATTATTGGTTTAGTTCAGAAACAATGTTTCTCGGGCTCTTAATATAATATTTTCAAGAATTTTCAATATTTTTTGAAAACTCGTTTTAAGCGATATACGCCCTAATATTGCTTCAATAAATCAAACGAATTATATTGCTATAGTTTTTTCAGTAAATGTATACTTTTGAAAGAATTTATTAAAAATCTATTGAAAAGTAGCAGTGATATTGTCTCACAACTGAATATAATAAATACAAAAACTGCATATTTCTAAAATCCATCATATTTTTAGTTTACTCTCTCTGTTCCACACAGTCTTATTCATGTACGGCAAGGATGCCAGAAGTATTGAAATTTCTAATAATTAATAATGGAAAAGGACGTTAACTATATAAGATATGTACTAGATAAAAGTCACCTGTCAAATTGTTTGCACTGCATTATGTTACACCCTGTATATGAGAAATATGGTTAGAAACTAATGTATAAATGACTGAATGAGCGTCAAATGCATTTTTAATAAATCTCAGAGAACTAAATAACGGTATCTACGCCAGATTGAATTCAGTTAGCTGGATGTTTCTGGTGGATAACCGAGTTTTATAAAATTTGGAACTATATTTACAATCGTGGAGGTCGAAGTGTTAAACAACAAGGTATCAAGAACTTCATGTTTGATAGTGTAGTTTTTCACATACATTAATTTTGTTTTCTATTCCTTAATACTGTTACGAGAATTCATCCGATAGCTGGTGCAATCGGCCATCAATCAATTCGTGGAAGCGATATTCTTCTGATGCTTCCGGTAATAGGAATTCGTCTAATTCCCTTGAAGCTTCCCAGAACACACGAAAGGAGTTTCCCGATGGTTAGTTGACTTACCAGACAATTCCGAGAGAAATATATAAATACGAACAGCTGGCTGTGGGATTCATTCCGCATTCGACAGCCGTGCATTTAAGTAGAGATATATTGTAAATATATAATTGAATATAAATTGTGTTAAAGTAGTGGAAATAATTTCTAGTGAGTTGGTCTGTGTTTTTAAATAAATCCAAGAACTGAACCCGAGTGTGAAAATAAAAACATTACAGTGGTGTCAGGTGTAGGTGTATTTGTGGAAATTTAGAAGTGGAAAATAAATAGACTGACAATGTTTAGAAGCGTGAGTTTGGAAAAATTGAAAGTGACTGATTTAAAAAAAGAACTGGAGGAAAGGGATTTAGAAATTAGTAGGAAGAAAAGTGAATTGATACAACGGCTACGTGATGCCCTAATTAATGAAGATAATAATCCCAGTACTTATTGGTTTGAAGTTTCTGGTAATGGAGATATGAGTATGATGGTAAAAAAATGGAAGAAAATTTAGAAAGTAAGCTACAAACATTACACGACAATTCGAAAAACCCTAGAGGATAAATTATTAGGAAATTCTAAAATGAGAGGCAAATTAATAGAAAATACAAAAAACCTTGGAAGACAAATTTCTAAAAAATTCTAAAAGCCTGAAAGATAAATTACTGGAAAATTCTAAATCCTTAGAAGAAAATGTGAAAAGCATGGTACAGAAAAATTCAGAAGTGCTGGAAGAAAAAATATTCGAGAATGAGGCTCAGATGGAGGAGCTAAAGCAAACAATGGTCGAAGAGTCAGTTAAAAATGAAACGCGGATAGAAGAGCTAAGGCATATAATGGAAGGTGAGATCAGCAAAATAAAAAAACAGGTAGTCATTATGCAATGGGGAGAAACTCTATCAAAGACCGAAAGCAGGAACAGTCTGGAAGTAGGGGATTCAAAATCTATGCAATTTGATAGAAAGGTCATGGACTAATTACAATTCGAGGCTGCAATCGAAAGCAGGAACAGTCTGGAAGTAGGGATTCAAAAGCTTCTAGGGAACAATACAAAAAATGAAAACAATTTGATGGGAAGTCATGAACTCGGCGCCAATTCGAGGCTGCAGCGAAGCTAAACGGATGGTCGGCAGAGGAGAAAGCAATAGCATTAACCCTCGCTTTAAGAGGGGTTGTTACAGATATTTTGCAAACGTTGAAAACCTCGGAGCAAGAAGAATAAGAACAACTGGTCAAACATTTAGAAGTGAGGTATGGCCAGACACATTTGGAACACGTCTAGCGCTCCCAATTGAAAAATCGCCACCAGAAATCAAATTAATCCCTACAAGAATTTCAAGCTGATATTGCTCGTTTGGTTCGCCTTGCCTATCCAGCCACACCGGAAAATGTAATCGAAAGCAGTGCAAGTGCAAGCGTTTTTATACGGACTTCGGGACCATGAAGCCAGACAAGCATTGACCCTAGCTTAACCGACTCAATTAGTGGATGCACTGGCTCGAGCTCCGAAATTCGAGGCCGCGAAAAATACCTGTAGAGTTCAAACCAGATTACGAATCGTTGACGGAGAATCCGAAGATGGTGGAAATAAGGAAGTCTCTGTAAGAATGATAGTAGAGGAAGTCCTTAGAAAACAAAGACTAATGAGATGTCGGAAGTGTCGTAAGGTAGGACATATCCGGAGCCGTTGCAAGGAGAGCAACGGCGTACCGACTTCCTCGTTGGGGAAACTAAACAAGGCCAATGTAAAGGGACCGTCGTCGACCTGTAGCCAAAAAACTCCAACTGCTATCACATACGTCGCTTTGCTACGCAACCACGTTAACAGAGTCTTTATAGATGGCCTTATTAATAAGAAGCAATGTGCAATGTTGCTGGATACTTGTGTGATGAAAACAGTTATAAGGCCTAACATTGTTTTAGATGAGACCATGATAAAACCAACAAAGTGGCAATTGCAGACAGCGACAGGAGAAGCAGCTAAAATAGATATTTAAATGGTCTTGGGAAATACAGCATTCCAACATCGGACATAAGTGGCGGACATCGAAGACCATCATCATTGGAATGGATGTCATGAGCTCTAAGGGTTTCCAGTCAAAATTTAAAGATGGAATTCTGCGAGTGAATGACGAAGAAGTGGTGCTTCATGGGAAAGACAACATAATGCTTCGAGCAATCTTGGCAGAGGATGTAAATGTTCCGGAAAGAGCTGAAATCATTGTAGATGCTTGCCTAGAGCGGAAAGCTAAAGCTGGAACAGTGATGATGATTGATCCCGAACTTAACGACGGAAATGTAGGCAGATGAGTCGCACTGGGGAAGTCTCTGTTTCGTGCCAAGGAGATTGTGCCAGTAAGAGTAATGAACCTGAATCATTACTCGATTGTGCTAGAGAAAGGAACAACTTTGGGCCATTGTTCAACAGTTTCCTTAGTAGTCAGAAACACAGCATGCAGAAATAACACCACGTAAAATATTTGAGAAACTGGAAAAACTCATCCCCGATTCATCTATGAATTTGAAACCAAACCAGAAAGTAAAATTGAGGGACATCGTTAGGCACTACCAAGATATCTTCGACGTAGCGGGGACGCTAAACCTATTCAGTCGGCAAGAAAACTACCCCTAGCTAAAAGAGAAGAAGTCAAAAAATAGTCCGCGAGATGGAGAAAGAAGGTCTTATCGAACCATCCAATAGCCCTTGGGCTTCTTCAGTTGTCTTGGTTAACACGATAGACGGTTCGACCCGATTTTGCCTGGGCTATCGGCAATTAAACCACGCTACAAAGAAAGACAGCTATCCCCTTCCAAGAATCGACGATACCCTAGATACGCTGGACTTATAGAGCGGTTATTGGCAGGTGTAACTTCCTAAAGAAGACCGAGAAAAGACTGCTTTTACCATCGGCTCAGGACTTTACCAATTCACGGTGATGCCGTTTGGGTTGTGTAATGCTCCAGCGACGTTTGGATGATTGATGGAACCGGTGTTAAAAGTGCTTTCATGCAAAAAGGGTCTGGTGTATGTTGACGACATTATCGTGGTTGTAAAATCGTTTGAAGATCACATTAGGAACCTGGAGGAGGTATTTCGGCGACTTCGAAGTTCCGGACTAAAGTTAATCCTGAAGAAGTGTCAGCTGTTCCAAGAAATGATGCAAAGCTGTCCAAGAGTGGCCAATACCTAAAGACATCCACCAAAGAAGTTTTCTGGGGTTATGCACGTACTATCGTCGGTATGTAGCGGGATTTGCCAATATCGCCAAGCCACTCACTAGACTCACAGAGGGGAAGGTGCAGTACCAGTGGGACGAAAATTGTCAGCGATCATTCGAGACATTAAAAAGAGCATTGACCAGTGCCCCCATTCTAAGTTTACCTTTGCTAGATGGGAACTTCGTCTTGGATACCGACGCAAGCAATGTCGGAATTGGTGCGGTGCTGTCGCAGATTCAAGAGGGACAGGAGAAAGTCATTGGCTATTTCAGCAAGACCTTGAACAAGCCAGAACGGAATTACCGCGTTACTCGCAGGGAACTCTTGGCTGTGGTAAAGGGGGTGAAATATTTCTACAAGTACCTCTATGGTAAAAGATTCCCCCTGAGGACTGATCACGCAGCACTGAAGTGGCTCCTGCAGTTTAAAATCCCCGAAGTACAAGTGGCCATGTGGGTCGAGCGGTGACTGAACATCGAGCTGGAACAAGCCATAAGAATGCTGATGCCCTATCGAGGAGACCATGCCCTGATGATTGCAAACATTGTCAGCGATCTGAAGAAAAAGGAGCTGTTCTCTGTAGAACTACCGCCATAGATGAACATTGGCTACCTGAGGAAATCCAGAAAGACCAGAAAATGGATCCGGAATTAAAAGTAGTTATCCAATGGAAGGAAGAAGACCGCAAACCTACACGGTAGGAGATTTCCCGATTCTCACCAACCATAAAGTCGTACTGGGTTCAGTGAAACTCCCTCATCCTGGAAAATGTACTTCTCCAGCGCGTCCTGGAAACTCCAGAAGAGAAAAAGGACAGAAAACAGATTGTAGTTCCCAGAAATAGGAAACCAGAGGTTTTACGAGAGCTACATGATGGTACAACTGGAGGACATCTGGGAGGAACGAAAACCTTGGGGAAGTTGAGAGAACGCTTCTATTGGGTAAACTGCTAAATAGATGTGAAGGATCGGTGCCAGAAATGGTTTGTGCAGCAAGTAATGGGCCTCAGAAGCGACCAAAAGCTCCCATGAAGCAATATAAAGCGGGCAGTCCATTCGAAAGACTAGCCATTGATGTTGCCGGTCTATTTCCTGAATCTGATTCCTGAAATAAGTACATTGTGGTAGTGATGGACTATTTCAGTAACTGCGCAGAAGCTTATGCCTTACCGAATCAAGAAGCCCTGACAATTGCTGACGTCCTTGTCAAGGAATGGATCAGTCGTTTTGGTGTTCCCTGGAGTTGCACTCAGACCAAGGTAGAAATTTCGAATCCACCTTTTTCCAAGACGTCTGCAAACTATTGAAAATCAATAAAACACGAACGAGAGCATTACACCCGCAATGCGATGGAATGGTAGAACGGATGAATAGAACCATTAAACGTCAAAGGTACTATCTGACCACCAAAGAGGCTGGGACCAATATCACTTGTTTCTAATGGCAAATCGTTCGTCTGTGCACGAGTCCACGGGTCAGACCCGGCAAGCCTTATTATGGGACAAGAGTTACGACTACAATGCGAATTGAAGTTTGGATGTTCCCTAGGAGAAGAGACTGCAGATGAAGACTATGTCAGCCAGTTACGTCAAAAGATGGACGACATCCACCAACGAGTCCGGTTAAATATCGAGAATGCCAGTGCCCGAATGAAGGAAGCCTTCTGACATCAGAGCCGAAGGCGGGGAATTCCAAGCAGATGATCTTGTTTGGTTGTATAACCCGCAACGTAGTCGTGGAAATTTGCCCAAGCTACAAAGATCTTGGGAAAGGCCTTACCATATTGTAAGAATAAGGAAGTTGCCTCGAGTAAAACCAAAGGTGGTAGATTTCAACAGGTTAGCACCTTATGCCGGAAGTCATGACGGCGAAGTTGACCAAGCCCAAGTCCGCAGCATCCAACCACCAGATGACAAGATGACCTTCGAACAGTTTATGCCACTGTACTCTCGAAGATAAACAACCAGTGGGTACCAGAGACATCTTTTACTTTCTCGCAGGACAAGCCAACATACAGCGATCTTTGGAAGGCTCTGGTAGAATTGTGGAATGTGATGATGGAGAAGAACTTGATGAAATTGGCGGTCTCAAAAATAGCCTGCGGGTTGGATGGACTGATTTGGAGGATGGTGAGGAGTATGATGGAAACATTCTTTCGATTCAGTGGCATTGACATCCTGGTATGCAGTCTCAATATTCGCAGTCCAGATTCGAAAACCGGTGACTATCACTTCCACCAAACTTCCCGTTGTCGATAGGGAGAGTTCTGCAAATATCGTCACACCAGGAAGAGTTCTGGGACATTCCGGAAGGAAAAGGTCTTAAGGGGGGGGGGCAATGTTACGAGAATTCATCAGAGAGCTGGTACAATCGACGATCAACTAATTCGTGGAAGCGACATTCTTCTGATGCTTTAGGGAATCCGAAATGTTTTGTCTCTCAACCCGAGGCTGGCGGCTGCCGGTAATAGGAATTCGTCGAATTCCCTTGAAGCTTCCAGAAAGAAGTTGCACCATGGTTCGTTGACTTACCAGACAATTCCGGGAGAAATATATAAATACACGGCTGTCGAATAATGAATGAATCCCATAGCCAGCTGTCCGTGTTTATATATTTCTCTCGGAATTGTCTGGTAAGTTAACGAACCATCGGGAAACTTCTTTCATGTGTTCTGGAAGCTTCAAGGGAATTCAACGAATTCCTATTACCGGCAGCCGCCAGCCTCAGGTTGAGAGACAAAACATTTCGCATTCCCAGAAGCATCAGAAGAAATGCGCGTTTGATAAAGGCGGTAGCACCAGTGGTCCCAAATGCATTTTTGGAACGAAAGCCTCTTAACAGAGGCCTACACTTACACATATGAAAATAGATGAGCAAGGGAATGTAATGCACAACTTGACATTTCATTTGTTTCGACACGTTCGGCCCGACACCACGACTGACACCACGTCACCACGCCAGACACCACCTTCGACATCATGACTGACACCACGACCGACACTACAACCGACACCACACAATACATTGATCTTAAAATACCAATACAATTTCGGTCTCTGTGTAAGAAACAGGGACCAGGTAATATATTAACATACTCTTCTTTTATAGAAAATCAATAATATTTAGGCAAAAAAACTAATATAACATCCAATTAAAATACAATACCTGCACAAAATTTGCTATTGGTTCTAACTAAAAACTCCAATTATCTCTTTAGGGTATCTTAAATTAGAGACTTAACATACGTCAGAAGGCTTCATATAACCTTAGAGCATATACATCTCTCGACTTAAGAACATTGACACAAAATTATCGTTTTGTGGTATTACGAAATTGAAATCAAACGTTAAGTTTCTTTCGTAGACCTTTTTTTTATAATATTTGCCACACTTACAATTCATCGGATGTTAATTTTTGCTGTGTGATTTATTGGGGTTGACTTTTTAAGTATGAATAGTTATTATTAATGAGACTGATCCGATTTTTAATTTAATATGTTATAACTATGTGGCCTCGTTATATATTGCGAGCATATTAAATAAGTGAAGTATGTTCGAAATATTATAACTCAACACATTTTATTTGGTACATATACTTTAATAAAGAATTAAATCAAACACTAGGCTTAATACTCCTGTCCTGTAACAGAAGAGTGACAACTATTTTAATTCTCCTGAAATTTATATCCATTATTATTGATGACACAAGGAAAGAGAACCAGAGACAGGGATATAATAAGAGACGGAAAGTATAAAACGTAAAAAGCTTTCGCTTCCATCGTTCATTCTCAATTGATTGCCGCTCTTTTTATTCTTAACGATTTTATTGGCTTCGTTGTTGTACGCATTGTTAACAAGTTTCAAAAAATCTCTTATATATTATTTCTTTATCTACATGGTTAAAATGTTTCCACCTTGTCAATCTATTTGTACCAAAATAACGTCTTCGTGGTTACACAAATCATTTGCTTCCTAGTAAATATTAATACAATTTCAGATTTAATTGCTAAAATTTTGTAGTTTTATAATCATTACAAATAGACCATATAAAGAGCAGAATTACACATATAACAATGATGACAATCACCCGGAAAAACGATCTCCGGAAATAACATCGTATGTCTAGTCGAGAAAGTTCCCTGGCTATTTGTGTTCCTTTGAAATCTCTCCCGGCAGTTTCCGATTGATCTTGAAGCTTACTGCCAATCAGCTGCTTGTGGCATAGACACAAAAATTTGACGAGGAACGTAACAATATGAAACTAAAAAATTGTAGATGTTGGGAAATAGCCCACGTAATAATTTTAAACCATATTTTTCTGAAGATGTGGCTATCGGAAGTTATTACATTGTAGATAACTGAGCAATTGTAAGATGTAGTACAAACAATTGGACTTTTACAATTTATATAGACCCACATATCCCCAAAAATCCTTCATGATGCCAAAAATAAATTTGCTAATACTATTTAGAGAAAGTAACAAAAAGAAAATTCGAAACAACAGAATCTGTTAACAAAACCACACAATAAACAAAACGTACTTGTAGAAGAATTGGAAGTTCCCAACAACAAAGGCGGTTACCGAGTCAGACGAAAGATACCATTTATTAAGTGCTACTACACAACTGGCATAAAGGCTCGTTCTCTCTGTCTCTCTCACAAATAAGTAAAAAATGTTTACATTGTATACATAAATAGGCCTAAAACTGTTATGCCAACAATATGTAATACTCTAATACACCAGTTAAAAGCGCAAAATGAAAGGTATATATAGGCATATATTTCACCCCAATTCACTTTATAATCTGCCTTCTCAATGATCTTTGAACATTAATAATCCCTAGTGTATTATTTTTTACCGCATTCGTTGCTTTATCTATTTACCGTCGCCATTGCGGAAGAGATCTATTTTTTCTTTATATACTGCTTTGAAATCTGGATTTACATTTTGGTTATTTTGCAAAAATGGAGCAAATTGTAGACAAGCTGGTAAATTAATAATTCCTGAATAGGAAGCCTAAATTTGTTGTTAGGCCTAGTCGGCTAGTACAAATTTTTCGATATTGAGAAACGCAAATTAAAATTCCAGCCTGTTCATCAACAGTTGTGATTTTTGTAGCACTATGGTGATTCTAAGTCCCTCCTAGGCGGTTGTAGATTTCGAAAAGGTTATTTGCCTTCAACTCAGTTATAAATAGATTTATTCATATAGAGCCGTTGTCAACAATTCTGGTGGTTTAAAAAAAATCTCCATTTTCGAATGACTTAATTCGCTGAAAATTTCTCTAAGCCTTATTGGCAACTGGTCTCTACGAACAAACTAAATGTTAAGTATTTGTCGTGGGCTCGTATAAAAATTATTTAACTACAAGTAAAATATTAGATCGTTGTGGCAGATACTTGATATAGTTCATAATGAGAAACATAAAAACTAAAATACACTTCGAGATTTATACTTTATTTCGCTACGACGACACATGTCTCAGCACACAATGCCTCTATCAAGTTTCACAAAATAGATTTTATGAAACTTGATAGAGGCAAGATATGCCGAAACACGTGTCGGTCTATCAAAATAAAGTGTAAGTCTCGAAGTGTATTTTCGTTTTTGTTTTTCTCTACTAATAAAATCTTTTTTTATCACAGTTTGCAGGCCTATATAAATGGATAACTTATAGTTTTTCGGGCTATTTTTCCGTGATCTATTGGAATTTCTTACTAACCTGACATATGTCACTGTAGCTGACATGTTCAAGGGGTAAGCGTAGGTGATACATCTGCTAGCGTGCTTTTAACTTATGTCATTCCAAAATTTTTATTATTTGAGTTATAATAGTAAAGTATCTAATGTTACTTATAACTATAACTCTACATTAATATTTACATATTTAAACTTGAAAGCAATTCTTTAAGAACTTTCTTCTTTGATATTTATGACTAGAATTGCTACAGAGTTTAATGGTAATAATTATTGAATTTCACCGTTTGCCACTATTGGCAAAGTTTATATTATGTATATAATTTAAAATATTGCTGATCATATTGTTACCGTTGCAATATTTAAACCCTTCAGTGAGAAGAAAACGAATATTTCAGGAGCAACACTTTTAAAGTTCTGTTGCAGCTGACGTACCTATTACGTGATTCATAAATATGTAAAGACCAGTTATTATATTAACGATTGGCATATTTAAACAGTGTAAGTCGAAATGTGTTCCATTTCTGCCATGATGGATGCTAATTACCGAGATTATAATTTAAATTATGAATGAACATATGTGACCATATTAGTCTGTGACGTATCATAACCAGAGTTAATGTATGGCCCTAATAATATTTAATAAGGAATAAACTAACATGCGATTGGGATCATCATTCACTGTATGCTCGGGCCATTTTGATATTATGTCAGTAAAATCAGGGTGATATTTGGAGACGTGATAATAATTATTGTAGAGGTTTACTAACGAAGCGATATTACATTAATTTGGAGAGGAAATGACACTGGCTTCTGGAATTTTACTGTAGAAGTTTAGGCATTATTTATAGAACAAAAATTGTAATCGAAATACGTACCTTAAGATATTTCCCAGTAATTATGAAAATAATAGAGAGTGGGCCATCAGATATGTACGGAATCGAGTATGAAATCTGATAACAAGAATCACAAACAACAAAAAGGGTTTTAAGCGTGACAGTCAACTTCATGTGACGGGAACTAATCTAGAAAATTTCTAACCGTAAGAAACCAAAAAATTTATATAACCAAAAAAGATGGACTTAAATTTTATACCAACAAAATATCTCAAGAAGAACTGTATCTTCATCAGTTTCATAATCGAACTTTTATTTTAGTAGATGAAATCATTCTGCGAGGTTGCCAATATGTTGTGGCAAACATGTTTGTTTAAATTTTTTTCAGTCATTTATTTCAAACAGTTTCGTTTGCAACGTATACTATACCATATTAAAGCGATTTATTGCTTCTCTATACAATGAAATTGGGATAAAACTTGCCGCAAACCGAAGTTGTTGATGGTAAAACGAGTTTAGATTTATTAAGAAATGCCTTATTAAATTGCATTATAAGAGAAATTAAACAAAAATAATAAAAATATTTGCAATAAGCAATCCGGCAGAAACTTGTTCTTCTATCAATACGAATCTAATGACATTAATTCAGTTAAAAAACTGAACGGTTAAATAATGGCTTCGTGGAATCTATTGCTAGAGTCACACAATCTTGACGATCTCTGCCTCTATATCTTAAAATTCAATGGCAATTTGATTTCTTAGTATTTTGCGGTATAGTCCAGTAATTGTAGATCTTTGCTTCCCTTTTTATGAATTGTTAATATTATTAATATTTTTCGTTGATGGGTATTTCAGCACCATTTATAAAATCCTGAGGCACATTTCGTAGATCTTAATAAAGTGTTTCTGTTCCCGTTTTAATCTTTGTTTGGCTATTATCAGGAGGGTCGTTATTATATTGTTACGAAATTTACCCAAAGCCGACCCTGTGTCATTTCAGCACGAAAACAAACGCTTTAAGATAAAAAAATAAGATTCTCGAAAAGACTCGACAGCGGAAGGAGCGATGATGATTTCCACTGGAGAATTCTACGCTGGTGATATAACAGAAGCACGCCACGATCGCCGAGCAGTGATACCGCGACGACTAGCTTATATGGGATTGTTATTGTATTTTTGAATCAGCTGTTTAAATGTAAATAAAGTTCTAGAATAGTGAAAGTGGATATTAGTTTATAATTCTAAAATTGAACCCACGAAGTATATTGCAATATTTATTCCTACAACTATAACGTTTGTTATAATTCGGCAAATTTTCTGCCAACAAATCCTTAAAATATTTGTCTCATTTGCGGTTCTTTTTGGTGTTATTATTTCTTCACTGTTGTTCTTTTTGAGGTTTTTTATCACTTCCTAGTTTTTTGTGCTTTCATTTCCTCCACTATAAGTGTTTCCTTTTGAGTAATCATCTTTCTCACTAGCTTTTGTCCCTCTTTGCAATGCTACTTGTTAAAGTTTTTACGTCGCCAACATATTTATTCAATTTTGTCGTTTGTCCTTTACTTTCTTCGCTTTATCCCACCAATATAATGTTACTTTGATAGATTTCATATCTTCCGAAAGCTTCTTCTGCTGCTGCTTGAATTAAGATTTCTATACTTATAGTGCTATACAGCATTTGCAAAGTTATCAGTTTCTATTTTTAACTTAACTTAACGCATCTTGTCTTTTCCCACACAATGTCCGTATGCTTTTATGATGAGGCTATTGAGATTGTAACGTATTTTTCTCATATCCATTTAAGACAGTTGTTCTCTCTGGTGGAGCGTAATGATTGCGTTATTTTCGTTGCATACACTTACATACTAAATTTTGATCCTAGTATATTTCCTGACAACTTCATACTCACAGTTCATTAACAAATTCTAACACAGTTAGTTATCTTTGCACACTAGAAACTAATATGCTTATACTTATTAAGATACTAACATATAAGATATTTCTCTAGAATGATTTTTAAAATGCTGAACATCTGTGTAACGCCTTGACTTAACTGAACATAACGTCACTTTGTCGTCAGTGTGCCATTTTTCTTGTTGTTCTCTAGCAGTTTCATACCTATTTCATATAAGATAACGTATACTGCTTCATACTACTTTAGGGTATATATTCTTCAGATGCCATTCTGAACCTGAGTTAACTTCTTAGTAACTTATTGGTTTCGCAGTTTTTCATTGTAATGTCTAAAATCTTTTTCTCGAAAAACTATTGTCTGACTTTCTTTCTGTGTGTGTTCTACTACTTAAAACATGTTTTTCAACTGACAGGATGCATTATTGTTCATTTTAAATTTAAACCTAATTGGTATTTTCATATTTATGCCATTACTAAGGTTGCTACATCCTGTTCAACGTCTTTTTCTATCATATCCTGGCTCTTTTCAGCAAGTGGATGTATGTGTTTCAGATCTACACTCGAATTTATTGGTTCGATGCTCTACAAAATACTGACACGTCGTCGGTGAATTTTAAATTGAATATTTTTTTACCCTGTATTTTTGTAACTTTACTAATTCCTGGAATATCAAATGAGTTATTTATAAGTGGTCCACTAAATGTTATTTTCACAAAGTTTATATATGGTGTTTCCGCGGATGGAGTGCACAAGTGGAAAAAATCCTTATTTTTCATTTGACGACAAAAAGTCGTTCTTTATAAAATGTTCTGCTTGTCGATAAAATTAATTTACAATATAAAAATTTGCAGAGGTACAGGGTTGTTAATAAATGAAGAAGAAGAGAAACTGGCTCAAAGAGAGAAATACTATTATTTATTACTTTCATCAAAAAAGTTATGGAACAAAGTTGTTTATAAACTAAAATAAAGTGTAAATACAAATTTAATAATACAATTAAATTAATACAATGCTACGTCCCACCTCCACACACATTTCCGCTGACGTCATAATTCTTTAACCACAATTCTGATTTATAAAAAAGTGTTAACATGAGAAGAGCGTTATTTATTTTATAGTAGAATTTCATATATTGCAGATGTGTCATATCAATACGCTATCTATAGATCTTTTCCATGAAAAAATGTCTAATGCGCTTGTGTCGATGAGACCATTGAGTTAAGAAAATCATTTATAAAATCCAATGAATCTGTGTCGGTTATGAATGTGAAAAAATATAAAGAAACAAGGCAATAATGACACAGTTGCCTTATAAGCAACAGGGTTTTTAATATTTTTGATAAAAGTAATTAATAAGATTGCTTCTCCCTTGAGACATTTTTTATTTTACCTAATTTATTAACACCTTGTACATCTGATGGCAAACTTTTATATTGTGAACTGATTTTCTGGACAAGCAGACCTTTTATAAAGAATTAATTGTTGCCGTAAATTAAATAATAAAGATATTTTCCTCTTGTGCACTCCATCTTGTTTTTGTTGAAGATTAACCTTGCCAAATAACATGCCTTGTTCTATACCTATGTTTTTTTTTCAGGTATGGTACCCTGAACTGCGAAACTCTAACAGCAATTGCCTGAGTGCCCATAAACATGGATAGGTAAGAAAGGTTTGAATTACATTCATTAGATATTCATTAGATATCAATGATAACTGATAACATGATGCAAAAATTTTACGGAGGAAATAAAGGTGTTAGGTACAAAGTGAAAAAAACAAGGATGTGGGCAGGCATTGTTTCATACTAACCGTATCTGCCTGCACAACAAGCATCGAAAGAAATGGAGAGGTACGTACCCGCACAGCATAGGGACTCGTTAAGGTCGAAACGGAACTGTACATAACAGGTTTTTACCTATAGACCAGTTGCCCATAATTCCAACGGTTTGACAAATTCTTCTCCAGTCGAATATTGGCACAGCCAGCTGTCAATATCGCTGATTCGCGTAGGAATTGTACAACACTGGAATTACTGGCAGCTAGTATTTACTAACAAGCCATATGTCATTATAACGCAAACAACTATTCGCAGTCACAAAACATTTTACTTTATAACGGCACGATATCAAATAACGACTCTCAAAACACACCTGAAGACAAAATATGCTTCCAAAGAATAGTACTGTCAGTTGTTGGAGAATGCCTGTACGGAAACGTTTCATTCTATTTCTCGAGAAATGAATACACCAATGTAAAATATATGCAATGATGCTTTACTGGTAAATATGAATCGACCTTTATTCAACAAGAACATGTCTGAGAATCATATGCCATATCATTCACCAGCCTAACCAGAGAAGATACTTATGTGGAGGAGCAAAATAACTTTAGCTTTCAATTGAATTTCATTTAATTTTGTTGATCAAATGTAGTATGTAAGAACGATTATTACTCAAGAATCAAATTAAAAACAATATGGTTTCTCAAACCAGTGAATTGAAACTCTTTTGAAAATTAACAATTATTTGTGAATTCGTTCTTACGTAAAATACTACTGCATAAGTATTGTGTCAGATCAAAAATTACAGCAATTAATTAGCAATAAAATATGACGCAAAAAACAACTTAAAACCATTTATATATAGATAAGTTTGGCTGTGAGTGATTTAGGTAGGACATAAATATCAATGGATGTTTTTCAGAAACTAGAATTGGAGCATTAATTTCTCACAGATATTTGCAATAAAAAAACAACAATGCATCTCACAGTAATTAAGTAACAATCAGATGATGAACCAAGAGCAAATTAAAATCTCTTTTACTTATTGAGATATAGAAAGAAATAACCCATGTCTTCATTTCTCGAACAGGACTGAAGCAATAAATTTTATAGGGTCCACTAAAATTTGGACTGGTGATGTGGCTCAATAGGTATTTACCACATTGTAGTTGATTTACCCAATTGGTAATTAACCCAGTTTCTTCAGATCCGAGATTTTGTGAATGTCGTTTTGTGTTTTATACACCTTACTATAGGCTATTTGATATCAATGAAAATCACTTGTAGTTTATGTTCACCCCATTAGATAATAAAGTAAAACTGGTATTTTCTTCAATTTATGTCCAAATGAAGTACAGATTTTTGGTTGCAGTAGGTATTCTTTAAATACAAGGCTGATTTGTATGGCGCGGAAACCATTAGTGATAAAATAATATTAATATTAATTGCTTCAACTAAAAAAAAATTCAGGTTTCCAAATATAGTAAAATTATGTTTAAAACTGGTTACCTTATTAACTTACATTTTTATAATTGAGATAATTACACCCATTTTATTGCGCATGCGTGTACAATTATATGTGTTCATCATTGTTTAACAAACATAGTTATATCATTATAATGAGTTTCTTACAGTTAGTTTAACAAAACTATATTCTAATATATAGTATAATTCAAAATTAAATAAACGTTTACCCAGACAAATATTAAATTGGCAAATCTCTTTTACATAACTACTACTTCTTCTGAGTCCGGGATATACACTCTAATCACTCAATCACTAATATCATGCTTAATAATTTGTCTGTCCACTTGTCTGAGGAAAGTCTTTACTATTTTTTAAATTAAAGTGACGAAATTAAGCTTTATACATGTCTTGAGCCTAGTTGTAGATCTTACTGCTGAAAAATGTGTGCGTACTATTAGTTTTGTTTACCTCTTGTATTGTACTTGTGATTGTGTTTTTTTCAAATGTGTGTACATTGTAAGCAAATAATTGCTTAAGATCAAGGGGATCCATTTCTTGGTATATTTTGATTAGTGTCATGCAGTATAGTTTTTTTTGTAAATAATTTTTATTATCCTGTTTTGTAGCGTCTGCAATAGTTTTTAGTAGTTCCTTCCCAAGTAAGGACTCTATACTGTAATCTACTCTCGATTAGAGCCAAATACAAACTTTTTAGTTCGCCTAGATTAATTATGTTTTTTTTTTAAATACCTAAACTTGTATATCAAAGATCTTAATGTATTGCTGACATTTTTGGCAAGTTATATAATTCAGAAATCGCCTCAACTAGATAGCTTTGATGTCAATTTAAGAAAAATAAATGTCATTAAAAAAGTATTTGAAAAATCTTATTGTATTATTTGTTCATTAAATTAGATTAGAAGCTGTCAAACTTATTTTATGACTGAATATCATTTATTACTTTATGTAGTTTTTTGTGTCTCTTCCATTCCAAATATTCAGTGTTTAGACAGGGTGCCTCATTACTATATTTAGAATATAAGTACACTAACTCGTTTTTAGACAGAAGTAATAGGGCAGTTTATATATAAAGCTTTATGCTGGATATAGTTCATTTTCTGTTGTTATGAATAATTTGAAAACGGCAATTTAACATAATAAATAACTAAATAATAGTTAAATGAAAGTCATATATAAAATAATTTGATTGAGATTCAATATTCTTTGAATCATGTAGTGCTAACTGCAAAATTTATTAGTGACAGCCTTTTTGGCGAATTTGTTGTAATTTATACTCTAAAAGTGATTTTAATCGAAAACAGAATATATCTCAGGGAAATATGAATATAGTGTCCTTATAATACACTAATAAACAATTTAAGAAAATTTCCTAATATTAGACAAATATCCTTAAACTATCTGGGACTTCATCTGTAATTTCTTGGTTAGTTTTAACAATACATGTTGCAATATTTATACCCAAAAATGGATCAACTCCGATTATGACGTTATCGAATAATGAATTTCTGAAAAATCAATGCATGCCATATAATTTCAGTTCTTCAACTCTCAACTTATTAGTCAACAGAAATTTCCATATTTTTTAAGAAGTAAGATGATTTCGTTGATTTATTTGCATTCTTCCACCACCGACATGAGACGGTATCGTTTAGTAACACACCCATAATTCAATTATCATAAATGGTAGTTCCCACAATTTTTGCTTAAGCTAAACTGATATTAGGGTTTGATATAATTGTAGTCCTGACCATTAATCATACTTGAAAAGATATTCGAGGCCCATGGTAGAACAACAGGCCTGCATTTATCGTAGCCTTCATTAAATGTCGTAGCTCGTTATTTCTGCGTTGCTTTTCTAGGTATAGGGCTATATTTTACGGAAGGTATTTGTTTAATAATAATGGGAACAGTATTTTTTTAGAAAAATTGAAGCCATGAAACATATAATTAGAATTTAGTCAAATTTATTCATAACTCAGTAGACTCTAACAACTAAATTTTGTAGTTCCATGTAAATAAGAACATTTTGTATAAAATAGTTAAGCAGATCAAATTTTACTATGATTCTTTCTAATTGAAGAAGGCGTTATTGCGGTATTTGGCTATATTTCCTGTAACGATTTTTCATTATTGCGCAACATGTATCCTCCATTTACTGAAGTGGATATCCTGCTAAACCCTATGAAGAATCTTCTTTTCGAAATTTATCAATCCGTTCAAAACAAGACGATATATTGTTTCTAGTCGAGAATCATCATAAGTTGCGCTTCCCTAAACTGATTGAAATCTTGAATTATTTATGTATTTAGAAACATGTCTGAATTTAATAATTTATTTTATCCTGAAATGAAATTTCGACATCTACGATAATCAGGAAAATCCAGCTTACAGAGCCTCCATATCGGGAGCCGTACTGTGTGTATTGCCGATTTACGGTGATTTTCTGTTAAATAGGTTTTTCTGAAACCCATAGGTACTCATTCATAGCATAGAGATAAGTTAACAGTAGTTAGTACTGGTGATTGTGAGCTGGTCCCATACTCTCAACTGTAATTAGGAAGCTGGAGACATATAGAAACACTCCAACTTTTTTATGTCTTGGACAACTTGCTAGGTTTTTTTGTTATGGCATTTTTTAACTAGAAATGTGATTTTGACTGATATGTAAGTGTGGAGAAGCGGAGAGAGAAATAATAATAAAACTATACTTTGACACATTTTTAATAAATGTGATAATAAATTCTAATTAAAACGAACTCAATAAATATTTAACATATATTACATGGCTAATATCTAAGTGTGGAGAAGCGGAGAGTGAATAATAATAATAAAACTATACTTTTATACATTTTTAATACATGTAATAATAAATTCTAAGTAAAATGAACTCTATAAATATTTAACATAATATTACATGCAACCACTAAACAAAAAGCTTTGAGTATTAATTTTCAACGGCATGAGTTTTTTTGGATTTAACCTTAAATCTCCTCGGTTAGTGATGTCAATATATATATATATATATATATATATATATATATATATATATTGTCTTGCATACAAAAGAAATATATCTCTAGCAAGTGAAGTTAAGCCGAATTTTTTTTCGTGACAATCTAACCTAGGAGTTATGGGTTAACAGCAATGACATTGCACGGATCCAGATTTAAAACCTCTACGTCCTAGTTACCCCACAAATCCTATAGCGATCATTTCTTCTCATGTCTAGATATTTAACGTAATATGTCAAATAAATAAATAATTGTTCGACAGGACATTCTTTTGTAGGAAGCGCAACTGATGAAGGTTCCCGACCATATATATATTATATACATTGTCTCGAGTACAAACCTTGAGGCCTTGGAGTGAGTAATTTTTAATATCTTAAGCATGTGAGTTAATTGTCAATATTTACTAGCGTGCCAGATTCTGCTGCTATTTCTAAAGATACATTTGTCAGAATAAAAATTTATATTTACTTATAAAGTGTTTCACTTTCTGATTTATCTAACAAAAGAAAGTGACTTGTAGCATGGAAGTGAACTTAGTATTTTTATTTATATATGAACATCTAACTTTACTGGATAATCAAGAAATAAATTCCAACTTTAAAACTAGCATGAGCGACAGAGGCCCGGCACTTTTGTAATGGAAAATAATCTTTTATTTACTACCCAGCTTTTCGTATGAACATTTGAGCAATACGAGTATTTGACACGTGACAAGGTTATTTTCATGCATCATGTCAACTACTTGATACTATAAAATGCAACTCCTATTTAACTGCTTTAAGGCGTGATTTTCAGCTCATAAAATATATTTTTCTAATATTTCAGTTTCAGACAAGCAGGGAATGAGTGGACTTTCCTATATTTCTGTCCGACTTACAACAAGGAAGTTATCAATTCGGCGTGTATTTTGTTGGATATATGTTACCTGATTTTTTCTCAAGTTGTGAAAATATTTGAATAATTTGTTTAATAATAGTTTGGGAGTATATTTATATTCGTGAAGGGATGACATTTGTGATTGAACACATACATGCCCAGAAATCGTCCAGTTTGTCTAATATATTTGTCGATTTCTTCAAAACCTCTTGCCGATTGTATTTTTTTTAAGTTGCATTGTATTAAGGAAGATCTAGAAGGGTCTTGTATACTTTTCTATGATTTGTAACTTGCCGTTTTTCAAGCTAGTATTGCCGGAATTGTAGACACTGAAAGTTTTAATCACGAATGTGAAAAATGTCCATCGCAAGCATATAGTTAGTAGAATAATAATGTAATAATAAAATTTATTCACAACTTTAACTCACAATTTTTCCACAAGTATAATAAAATTATAGTTGATATAACATATACGTAAATCAAAAAAAAATAGTTAGTTAGACATAAAATTAGTAGAATAGAAGGTGAAACCTGTGCATGAGTATACTTTAGTATAATTAATTTTATTAAACATCTTTGCGGTTCCTTAAATCAAGGAGTACCAAGCTCATTTTGATTGTACACCGATTAACAAGACAAGTTTTCAATTTACAAAGACATTACTCAAATACTAAACAGCTATTCGGTGCGATTATGCACTGGGTGTTTAGTATAGCAAACTAAACCATAAAGTGATAAAAGCAATTGTAATAATAATTAATGTAATTAAACATATTTATGGGTTATTAATTCAAGGCGTACCAAGTTCATTTTGTTGGTATAACTTACCTGTCAATTTAAACGAAAAAATATTTTTCTCTAATGTTGACGCTTCCGGAGTTACCTGGTCACAACTTCAGAAAAATACTATATATGTAGGTAATTATTTTGAACAGAATGAGCACCTTTCATTGTTTAATTTTTTTTTTAATTTATAGGTCCCTAACAACGTTGAATGTGCTATTTATTGTCTAGTGCTTTGCTTTGTTAATATTTTTAACTTTTTTGTTCTACTTGGAAGTCGGTTATTTTTTAATACTTTATCCTTAATATGTTTTGAACTAAACTTTTTAAATTTATAAAAATATACACTTTTATTTCTAACAACAAGCTTTTTTATTTTATCTGCTACATAATGCATTTGATTTTTATGCAAACATTTATTTAATTTTCTAATTTGGACCATAAAATTAATATTTTGCCTGAATTTTAGGCTCAAAAGTTCGGAAGATAAATGGAAGAATGGGTCAAAATTTAAAGATTAAATTATAAAGTCTTATAAATATATTCTCAAAATACAAATAAACATAGTATTTTTATGAGAGTTCATTTTATTTGATACAATAAGTTAAGAGTGCACTAAAAATAGAAAGTTTTATTTTCCATTTAAATCTAAATTTTTCCAAAGGCTCAATAGTTCGCAGATATAGAAGGTAATAGGTGGAATTTTGTATATTTTTTAATAACTATTTAAATAAATACTTTAGTAATATGAAAACAATATACTTGTATTCCGTTAAATGAACCGTTTCACTTGTTATTTTTCTTTTTTTTTTCATTTAATTCTGTATTTTGGCGCCCAAACATAATACCAGGGTTTTCTTCTTATTTTTCATGTAAAGTTCAAATGAGTCCATTTTAAATAAATATTATTTTGTAAATATGAAAAACGTAGATTTATATTCCATTTCATTTGATATATTACATGAAGCGTTTGAAAAAAGCTATTTTTAGATTTTCCTTTAATTTGTCCAAAAAAAAATGATTAGGGTTTTCTCCTTATTTTTCCTGTAAAGTTCAAATGAGGCCCTACAACCCTATTTTTCAAAATTTTAGGTCTCATAATTGCAAAAATAAAGGGGGTAATTGTTATTTTTTAAATATTTTTGTAAATATCTTTTAAACAATTTATTTGAAAAATATGAAAAACTACAGTTTTTTTTCGAGCCCTCAACGATTTGATACACCACATAATGCATTTGAAAGAATTTAAATTTTAATTTTTTTTATTTAATTCTGCAATTTGCCCCGCAACATTAATATTGGGGGTGTCTCCTTATTTTTCCTGTAACGTTCAGATTTCGGAGACAAAGAGGGAATAGGTAAATTTTTGAATATTCTTTTTAATTATCTTTTAAAATAATCATTTTTAAAAAATATATTTGTGTATCTCAAAACGAGCCATTTCATTTGGTATATTATATGATGGGATTTGAAAAAAATATAATTTTTAATTTAATTCTATAATTTGCTGAACAAAATTAATATAGAAGTTTCTCCTTATCTTTCCAGCGAACTTTTCAAAATTTTAGTTTCTATTGTTAGATAATTTACTCATTAACGATTTTCACACCTGATCGGGTCACCAAACTATATACTCAAATTTTAACCTTTTCGGTCCAGTAGTTTCGGAGAATATTGTAGTGATATGAAAGACCCAAGAGTGATTTTATAAGGGTTTCCGTACATTGGATATACGTAGCCCTAAAAATATCGTCCTATGTAGTTATTTAACGAGCTAATAAATAATTTTGCAATTATCAATTTAAAATTAACGTTGTAGTGAAGCTGAATTTTGACTGTTTTTCGTATCAATTTTTTCCTATTTTATACACATACACTTAGTTCACTGTCACGGTGACAACGTATTGAGAATGAGAGTGAGACCTTGGCGAAACGTCTGCGAGTTTAAAACTCGGTTCATTCTAACTAACGGATTTAATCCCTGATAAATATTTCTTCATATAATGTTCTGCTATCGTTAAATGTTGTTAAGATAGGGAAGTCACAACAACTGTTATTACAATCACTCACAATAGCTTGAGTTCAGTAATCTGGCAGCTGCGCGATGCCCGGAAAAATATTTATATTCTCGTCTTAGTGACACGTTCCTATATACAAATACAGTTTGAAAATTTGTCGACGCTATTTTCCAACTTCTGCTTGTGACAGTCAAAACAAAAAATAAAACTGCAGAACATTCCCCAAAATAAACGTCGTCGTGATTTACAAAGCAATCTGTCAGCTTTTAAGAAGTTAAATCCAGAAGATAGACTTGCTAAGGGTTGTATGATAGGAAAAGGCATCCAAAAGCTCGACTACGGCACGAACTACGTCATCGCACGTGTACCAAGAAGCTCCGACACGTGTTGTACTGAAACTAATTCCCCTCTTAACTTCTCGAGATGCATCCAATATTAGTTTTATCTTGGAAATTTTCTGTGATCAATATTGTCTATGTTCTTGTAAGTGTATGCCTGGATGCCTGAAGCGGTTATCAGATGTTGCTTTTTCGTTTAAAATAAATGGGTACAAATATTTTTGAGGTTGTCTTGCGATAAAGCGAAGGGTAGATAATCCTCTGTTGATTAAATGGCTGTGAGATATCATCCCTATCCCTTTATTAATCAATAAATAAGCATTTTTCTTATCTAGGGGTCCCAGTAGGCATTATTATATGAAGAGTCGTAAGTATACGGATTTAGGTTTGTATAATGAGAAAGCAACTCGAACCAGAAGCGATAAACATCATAATATAATTTATGTTTCTCATTATACAGTGCATCCATAAAGTAGTGAATAAAATAAATAAAATAAAATGGGGGTGTACAAAAAAAAAGAATCCGTAGGTTTTTACCAATATTTTACAGTTTTTTATGCAACTCTGGAACATCCATGGTGGGTGAAAATTTGAAAGCGCTCAACTTTTACACAAGACATATTAATATTTATTGCGTAAGAAAATATTGTAGAAAAATATTCCTAAACATTAGAAATTGAAAATCTAAACAGAACATGCGAATTATACAAGGGAACAGTAATCAATTGTATATCTCAGAATAAGTTTATTATTCTACTTTTAGAGTTATTAAAAGTATGTGTTTTACATAGTTTTTATTACATGTAGTCGGTGACAGCAGTGTGATTATGAGTTTATTCAGTAACTACCGCAATTTTGTGAAACATGGGCAAAATAACCGAAAATTAGGGAATTGAAATGTTGTGCATGCTGAATTACGGAGAAGATCGCGCCCTCAAATAGAAGTGGTACTGATGAGCAAAGCAAGCTGGACGAAGACTTTGTCGGTCTTGATCTTGTTCATGTTATTGGTCTCGGAAAATACTTCGGGTCTAGGTCCTGGTCTTGGATACTCAGTCTCAGACTTGGTATTGATCATTTAAATTTTAAAATACTTAATCTTTTATGTCTGCATTATAACTGAACGTGTTAAAACTAAAAGTTATTGGTGACAGGAAATATATATTAACACACACTTTTGTTCCCTATTACATTATTTTTTCACTCAACTCCGTTTCATCACCAATGCTGTTATCATCATGGAGTAAAACAAAATGGTGATTAGAGCTAGATTTGCTGTTGAAACGGCGTTGATGAAAGAATAAGGGTTTGGAGTTAAGGTACAAAACTTTGTTTTTTTACGTCTGTGACACACCAAAAATTAAACAGTTTTCCCAGCGAGAGAAAAGAGTTCAAGCAAAACTAGTTTTGAATTTAGAAGATGATATCTTGTAAAAGGGAGTTTTTCACCCATTTTTTTTGTAATTCTAATTTATTTAACTTAAGGTATTTTACAAAATTTTTAAAATATGAAAAGTTTTAAACACATATAAACATTGGTTAATTAACCACCAGCTATTTAAATATATTAAATTAAATAAAATATTGGATCGTAGTGTTTATTTAATTTTATTGCATTTGTCGTATTCTTTCACAATTTAGACGTTTAGAAAAATATATATCGGTTAAAACCTTCATACAATTATCCTGATATTACATTCTAAGCCAGTTGGCAATTCTTGAGTGATTTATTTGAATGAAAATGTTTGTCATATTCTTTGTGATTATGCTAGAACAAGTGTTTTGACATTCATTAAAGTTGCTTTCTGAACATTTCTTTTCCATTTTTTAGACAGCTCATATTCTACTATTTGTTTTTAAACCTTAAATGAACAGTCCATCCTTCTTATGTCACATTATATTTTTTTAATTTGAGAAAAACAAATAACTTCTTTAAAAAACCCTACTTGAGGACTTAGAAGTCAACTACTCACTAATTAATCTGTCGGATGGGTCAAACTCATTTTGCACATTCAAACTTACTTGCTGAAAAATCGCTAAAACTATGAAACTTTTAATTTTTGTGACTTTTGAGTACCCCTTTAGTTAATTAAGAAGTTAAATTTTTTTAACGGCAATAAAACAAATTGGATTTTTTTGCAATTGAAAATAACATCTTCCCTTGCGTAATTTGAATTTTGATCATCATCACTTTTATGTAATAAATTTTATCTTAGCGGATAACATAACTTTAATAAGATATCCAAATTTAAAAGCGGCTGATAACATTTTTGTAGTAAGCTGAATGATTTTTCAACAGTCATCTGATGATTTTGTCTCGCGTCTTATGAACTGAAATGGCTGTTTGCTGGATTTGCTGGTACAATTTTTCATTCATAGTTTTCTTGAGTAGTCCGCCATTTAACGACTAACATCATTTTGGGAATGTAGCAGCGGCTTTGATCTTGCTTATTATATTTTTATTGAAGGTTTTTCCAGCATACTTACAATTCTATCGAACAGCTTTCAAATAACGAATTTAATTCTATTTTGCTGTACAAAAAAATATACAATAGTAGAATAGTATATTCAGTAACATTTTAGCAATAAGTAAAATACTAAATTCTGAATGTACAATAACAACCGATTCTTTTGGTTTCGGAACGATGTGGCATCTCATGTTTGTATTTTTATGATGTTTGTATATTTCAAATAGTCTAAACGTTAACTTAATAAAGAAACTGAAAGTTCGTAATAACAAACCTTTATCATTGCGAATTTTTGATTAGTTTATTCAGTTGCCTAAATATTTTTTACTGCTATGAATAACGGGGTCTGATTGAGAGAGTGAAACTTTTGGACTATTTGAAATATACAGACTTACCAGCAACTGTGGTGTTATCCCAAGAAATCATAAGTATACAAACTAATTTGAAAAGACAACAAATTGATTTTATTAATGTGTCTTAAGAGACCAACAGTGTATTCTTTCATAAATGATTATCGAATAATAGTAGTTTATTTGACCTGGAATATAAATACACAACAAAAAATATATGACAATTTCCCTGATTTAAAACATATAAATTCGCATTTAAAAATTTATTAACTATATAATTTTCATAAAAATTTTCATCATATAAAGCTATAATTTTGAATAGATTAGGAACTACTTTATTGTCTCCGCTTTTAGTCTAGTAAGATCTTTGAAATAATTTGCGGGAAGGAGGATCTAACATTATGTACCAGTCTGTAGAAATATGTTATAAAATTATTAGATATGTAAATAATAATAACTATTTCCCAAATATATGGTTCAAACAGTAAATGAAGGTTTTGGTGAGAAACTAAAATATACTTTATAATCGACTCAATTCTGCTTTCATTTTTTTATGTATATTACTTGATTTCTTCTTATCATGTGATAAGATTTTAATATGTGTTTGTTTGTTTAATAGAATGTACTTCCAGATTGGTGAAAATTCAAATATGAGAAAAGAATTGAATTGGTAAACGGATTAAAATTTGGGACTGAACAACTACCTGCATGGAAATCGACGATTATACCCCATACCGATTTGTATACTTATTCCATAAAGGACGATCCTCCGGCGGGGGTATCATATATTTCACATGTGACATATAATTTTAGTTGTTTTCTGAAGGATACTTGTTGCATAATTTTCAATGTCAGTGTTTATTGGGAAATAACACCACACTTTAAAGGAAATTGCTGGCTAAGAAAGTTCTTAGCCATTGACAACGGGGTCTGATCTAGACCCCGAAACGTTTGGAATATAGAGCAATTTCCTTTAAAGTGTGGTGTTATTTCCCAATAAACACTTAGACATATAATTTTAGTATTTCAGAAAATCCTATTTCTATCCACTGCTGGATGTAGGCCTTCTCCTTTTCTCGTCACCATTCCATGTTCGGTGCTTCTCTCATCCAATTGGTTCCAGCCCTTCGTTTGAAATCATCAGTCATCAGTGTTAGGTCTAGCTATAGATTTGCTTCCTAGTCTTGGGTTCCATTAGAGAATACCCTTGTTCCATCTGTTGTCTGTTCTCCGGGTTATGTGTCCAGCTTATTCCCATTGCATTTAGTGTAGGAACTATAGCCACTGAAAGTTTTAATCGCTAATTTGAAAATTTTCTTTATTCATCGCAAGCATATAGGTAGTATAGTATAATTAATGTTATTAAACACATGTTCGGCTCATTAAATTAACAAGAACTATGCTTTCGGTGTTATCAAGTCCCGGTCTATTAAGGTTATACATGCAAAATACAAAATAAAGAATAAACACTAACTACTAGTTAAAAAAACTCAATTTGTGTGCATTTACTTAAAAACAGTAAATGTGTTATTTATTGTCTAGTGTTACGTTTTGTTAATTTTATTCAACTTTTGAGTTCTACTTGGAAGTCGGTTAATATTTTGTTCAAATAATGTTTTATTTAATGTTATTTACATATACCCATTAGGTGATGACTAAAGCGCAGTTACTTTAATGTTTTTTTTTTTGGGCAATAACACCACAATAGAAATAAAACGACTTATATTGCTGGAATACCAAACGTTTCAAAGTCAGAATATACTTTGAAACGTTTGGTATTCCTGCAATATACATCGTTTTATTTCTATTGTGGTGTTATTGCCCAAAAAAAAAACATAAAAGTAATCAAGAATATGCCACAAACAACGTTTAGAAGACAATTAAAGCGCAGTATTCGCAATGTTGGGAAAGCCACTATAACGATATGAGGTGTTCTACTAGAAAGTTTTGCAGACTTCAAAAATGAAAACACTATATGAAAAATTACTCCTAATCAAATTAATTTAAGTATTATTTCACATCTTAAAGTAAAAGAAAGAAATGTCTGATTCGAAATAATTTTAATGGTTTGGTTACTACAGGTTCAGGCTTGGTCTAAACAGTAGAGTACTGAACAGTTCGGTGATACTTGGGGAGTAGGCAGATTGAGACCCCAAGTTCGATCTGAAGCCTGATTTTCCTTATTATCATATTCTTTTTCATTTTGCCTGTTGATAATGGCTCTAAAGCAGGAGTTGCAACGACGAGAATATTATGAATTACGAGGCGATATATAGTATTGTGAATACATATATATTTTTCCTAATACCTTCTATAACTCATTAATTGGGAACAATATTAATATATAAGAAGTGTGATTACTAACAGACTGAAAAGAAAATCAGAAATTGAAATACAAATCGATAATAATTGAAACAAGTCATTTTTAGGTTTCCGAATATACAATATACGGATACCCTTATAATATCACTCCGGATTTCTGCCTCTGTCACATCACAGCAATTTTCTCCTAAACTACTGGACGGAAGAGGTTTAAATTTGGCATTAATATATAGTTTGATGACCCGATCAGGAATACATATCCTAATAGACAAAATTTTGATTTTAGGGGTACTTTTGGGGGAAAAAACTAAAAAATCGACAATTCCACCCCCTGATCTCCGAAACTACTTAGCCTAAAATTTTGAAAAAAATAAGAAATATAGAACGTTGCCCGAACTTTACAGGAAAAATAAGAAGAAACCATTAATATTAATTTTAGGGGCAAATTATAGAATTAACTGAAAATTTAAAAATAAAAAAAATTTCAAACGCATCATGTAAAGATAAGATGTAAAATAAAATATTTGACAATATATTTAATTCTTAATTTTAGAATTGCGCGTTTTTATCCAAGTTTCTTAACCATTGACAACGGGGTCTGACCTAGACCCCCAAAACGATTGGAATATACAGTTAATTTTCTTAACTGTGGTGTTATTTCCCAAGAAGTATTTAGACATTGAAAAATATGCCACAAATATCATTCAGGAAACAACTATGAAAGTGTATATTTATTATAAATTTAAAACGTTTCCTTTAAAATATATTAGGGTAAATATTGGAAAATTCACTCATTTCCTGCATGTCTGAAACTGGAATATTAGAATCTTGAAGGTGGTTCGGAACCCTTAGTATGCGAGTCCAACTCGCACTTGACCAAATTATTTTCTTACAAGGCCTCTACTACTGATCAATTCTTGCATCTGTTAGAGTTAACAAAACTAGTAAAATTTTAAGGAAAATAAATAATTTGTTCTTAAGAAGTTCTTAATAATAAGCATGTTTCTACAAATCCTGAATCCGAATTAACAAAATAATAGTCAACTTACATTCTAAATTTAAACATAAAGTGATAAATTGTAGATTGATGAAGAATCAAAATGATAATGGCAGACACCCAAACAACCTCCGCTAAATACAAATCAGCCATTATATATTATTAATCATTAGGAGTATTCTGTTCACAAGCTCAAGGCATAATAGTCGACAGTTGGAATTTGCCGAATTAAGTTAATCGTTAAGCCAAAAACACCAATTTGTTAGAGCTATATTTTAAAATTAATATCTATTAAATTATGAAATTTTGATGGGTTGATTGCATGATTTGTAGCCATTGTTAGAATCGTTCAGCCGATGAACCTCTTTTAAACCATCTTGATAATTGCTGAAGCCAACAATCAACTGACCTGCTCTTTTCTTTAAACGTTCAGACGGATTTTTACACGAAAGGTATCTTCATATAATTTTTTCTACAGTTTTCGAGCTCTTCGAATACAGAGTCGATGATTATTTATTACATGTGGTCGAGGTATATTTATCTGGAGAGAGAGAAAAAAGTGAAATTAATTTAAACGTTTGTAACCATGTGTCGTTCTGAATGAAACAAGCTTCGAGCTACTAAACTTAAAATAATAATATGCTTTGATTGCCTTTGTTCTCCTGAACCTAATTTAACATATGTAGGCAGTTTTTTCTTTTTGTTTTCTCAAAAATCTTTTTGAGAAGCGGTGATATATATATATATATATATATATATATATATATAAAGACAACATATATTATATTTATATATATATATTAAATTCACTTTAATTCAAATCTTTTAAAAAAAATATTTGAATGACAACAGGAGATCGTTTCCAGTTGCTTTTATAACATCGAGAAAAGTGCTGATGTAAGTCAGCGATTTTACTGGGTAAACGGTCTCGTGAAGGTTTCCGGGAAGTTGTTTGCATATAATTCAATATGAAATTTGATATCCATGAGGAGTCACGTACGCTTTAAATTCCATTGACTTCTCGACTGTGTGAAGTAAGTGCTGATATATTACATATCAAAAGTTGATGCTATAACATCAACTTTTAGGAACAGAAACATAAAATAATATAAAATGATGTTTGAATGGTATACATAATAAGTGTATAATATGGGATAAAACAAAATAAAAGTATCAATGTGTAAAAATAAAAATAAAAATATGTTAAAATAAATGGGTAATAAAATAATGTGAGCAATAATTAAATGCTGAACCCAATCATATCAATATAAAATAAAAGGAAATGTGAACAAAAATACTGTGTAAAAAAAATAAAAAGTTAATAATTTAAATCAATATTAAAAAATAGGTGTTTTTAGAGAACATAAAGGGTATACTTAAACTTGCGTTTCTAAGCCTTGTTCTGTTTTCAAAACAGGCCTAAGCTTGGGGAAGAATTTGAGTCTTGGTTGACGCACTGAAGTCTGGTCAGGATTGCAGTCCTTTGGGGGTTTTACCATCCTCTTTTTGACAGCTTGGAAAGTGATGAGTGCCGCTATGATCATGAGAGCAGCTATGGTTGTATAGGTAAACCAAGAGATGTTTTTGGTTACAAACGGCTGGTTTATGAGACCATCGAGGTCCCTGGAATATTGTTCCAATTTGTGATTTGCTACGTCTAATTCTTCTACATTAAGTTTGTTCAGTTTTAGGGGCTGAAGTTCAGGAATTATAATTTTTTCTGGAACTGCATCGCAACAATTGAACGGCACTGTTACAGATTCGGCTTGAACTTTTGTAATTCCTATAAACGCACTACACTCTGATTGAAGAGTCAATATGGAGTTGAGGGAGGATGTAAGAGTTTTTGGGTTTGTTTGAGCGCAATTCACTGTAACACTTATGGGTTCAGAAGTAATTATGAGCCATGTATTGGGTTCTAGTTTTCGAACTTTGTATCTTTGAGTGAATATTAGTGAGCTTTTACAGTTGTCGGGTACCTTCTGGACATTCTTTAGAAATTGAGCTTCACATAACGCGTTAGTGTCAATAAGAACACAGTGTCTTACGAGTGGTTAACGGTTTACACGCACTTAAGTCTTTGATCGCAATAAACATTAAAGAATCATCATTCTTTGCAAGATATTTTTGAATGAAGGATAACATATGATGTAAACCTGTTCTTTCATAGTATATAGGGATAGGATATAAATCAAAGACTGAGTAAGGATGTTGTTCGACTAAAGGGATTCTTAACACAAATATAAGATCGGTATATGTTTGAAATGCCTCTAGTTCAATAATTTTCAGATATTGTGCGATGCTCGAGTACTTCACAGCCAACGGAAGGTTACTTTTGACAAAATTTTGAGATATTTCCTCTAATGAGGTAATAAGATGTTCTGGAGTTACAATGAAAGAGTGAATTATTTACAAACGCGCGAATGTGATAGAATTTAAAACATCATTTAGATTATCTTCTAAGTAGAGATAATTCTTCATAAGTGGAATGTCTTCGATGACACATTACATATAATATCCAAAAAAAATGTATGAATTAGATGTTGCGGTTTTAGTTCAATGCTGGTTCAATGCAAGTATATAATTAACGAAATACCTTTAGCGGAACAATCAATAAAACACGTACCGTCGTGTAAATTAATTCACCAAATAAAGTTAATCACTAACCTTTTACGTCGAAGCTCTGCAGGTGGTGTTTTCTTGGTTCTTCTTTCTTCAGAGGCTAGCCCCGCAGCAGCAGGAACTGTTTTTTAGAGCTTTGTGTGGACAACACGTTACACAAAAAATAGCGACGTAATGTTCATTGATTGAACAAACAAAAAATGCGAGTTTAACAACAAATGATGCGCTTTTGTAAACACAAAAGAAACAAAATGAAAGCGGTTTAGCGGTTGTTACGACCGGAACTAATAACTCGCGGAATCGTAACACAATAACAACAAAAAGCGGCCGTCTCTTAAGACGGAATCAAACAAACGTCCAAATAGCTTGAAAGTCAATACAGGAATCACAAATACTGCCTATATGTTACACGCAAAAAACACTTAAAATTAGCATTAGCGGGACGGAAGGTTTTGAAAAAGGTGCTCAAGTTTAAAAATCAATGAAGTAATTCAATCAAATTTGAACAATACACTAAACAAATTGCGGGAACGCACCATTTCGTCAGCCTTGAATTACTAATTTCAAAATTAAGGGTCCACTGGCAGTGGACAGAGCTTTACAAAAGGTCGCTTCAAAGTACCACTTGCAGTTCTAACTTTAGCAACGCGTACAACACCATCACCTCTAGGATGTACGTCAATAATGCGCCCTAATGGCCAATTAAAAGGAGGGGAAGTGTCTTGCTTCAAAATAACAAGAGTACCTGGCTTAACAACCTCCGAGGGATCAGTCAATTTGCTCCGTTGATGAAGAGTATGTAAATATTCTTGAGACCAACGTTTCCAGAATGCCTGATGCAATCCAGGACTCAAGGCGGTAAAATCCGATGGATCGTTGCTACAAGGGGTTATAGGTCGCGAGTTTAAAACTGCTTCGACCTGCGCAAATACAGTAGAAAGATCTTCGTAGGTTAGGGTTTGATCTCCAATGACACGTTTTCAGTGAGCTTTAACGGATTTAATTCCGCTCTCCCATCGTACTCCAAAGTGAGGAGCCGAAGAGGGATTCAAATGCCAAGAAATGGTTTCTCGTGCAGCAGTAGCTCTAAAAGCTTTCAAGATCTGCTTGTGAGCACACACAAAATCAGCACCACAATCACTATAGACATGGCTACATCGACCACGAAGTGCAATGAATCGTCGCAAAGCTGCCAAGAACGCATCAGCAGACAAATCTGATATGAGTTCTAGATGAACAGCTTTCGTTGCAAAGCACTTAAACAAGCACAGATAAGCCTTTAAAGTTTTCGACTCTCTAGTTTTAGCCATGGTTATAGTGAAGGGACCAGCAAAACCTACTCCAACATGATAAAAGGGTTTCAATTGTGAAACGCGGGAAATGGGTAAATTTCCATGAAGGCTTGGTAAGCAGAAGGATTAAGCTTCCAACAAGAAACATATTTAGAAATGACTCTACGAATTACTTTCTTTGTGGATAGAATCCAAAATCGTTGCTGCAAAAGAATTGAACAGTTTGGATTCTTGCGTGAAGATTGGTGACATGACTCTTCGACAATTAGATTAGTCAAACGACTTTTACTTGGTAGGAGTGCGGGAAATTTAGTATCAAACGGCAATGGAGCATTAGCCAATCTACTACTAACTCTAAGAGTTCCCTGTTCATCAAGAAACGGCGAAAGTTTACGAAGCGATTTGGGCAAAAGTTTTCGTTCTCGGAGAAGGGAAACTCTTTAGAAAAATATTGATCTTGAACATATCGAACAATGCGAAGCTGAGCCTGATATAACTCAGCAGCCAAAAATGATCCAGAGCCCCTACGGTCTGGATTGCGAGCGTTATCAACAAGACTACAAATATGAGCTATACTGCGGGTAATGCGATTAATCTAAGAATGTTCTTCTAACAAAGTACCAAACAAATTTCGTGAAGCGGTGACTTGAAGCGCCACTATCCGGGCTTCAGTCATAACTAGCGGTGACATGCTGGAGTCTGAGCAAGCATGTGGCAAACAAGCGGTAACTAACAAATGTGGGGCTTTCCACCAAAGTGTATTGCCTCATAACTCTGATGGCAAAGTGTCGCGGGAACCCAAGTCAGCGGGGTTATCACAAGATTGAATATAAAACCGATGCGAAGAAGGAAAATTTTTCCGAATGTAAGCAACTCGATTACTGACAAATGTCCAACGGTGCGAGGAAGAACTAAGCCATGAAAGAACTACCGTGGAATCTGACCAGCAACGAATCACCTTGAAAAACAAACGACTATTGAATTGCTCATAAACATAATGAGCCGAACTTAGCGGTAAGAACTGAAGCACACAGTTCCAATCTGGGAAGTGACAAAGTTTTCAAAGGATGCAACTTTCGATTTAGACAACACAAATAAAACTTCGAAATGCAGATACGGTTTCGAACACAAAATAAACAACAGCGGCATAACCTCTCTCAGAAGCATCACCAAATGCGTGAAAGTTCACAAGTAGAAAAGTTTTCTATAGCAAGCATGTGAGGCAAAACTAAATTCTGTAAGGTCAACAAAATAGCGATAATGTCTTGCTGCAACTTGGAACCGATAAACAAACAAACAATCATTCAAAGATAACCGATGAGGTATCTTAGCGGATGCATTAAATACTACACGAAGTTTGGTTGTGCTCCTATCAGGTTTCAACACACAATGATGAGGTATGATTTAGATTTAGATTTCTTTATTTGACTACGGAACATATTAAACAATGTTTGTAGGAAGTCCAAAATACACTCTTAGTGAGAAAAAAATCACAATTAAAATAATATAAATACTGAAATACATGTTAAAAATAAGAACATATATAAACAATTAAAAATTAAACACTAAAATTTGGGGAGCACATTTTGTGGTTCATGTAATCACCAACTGAGTAAAAACAAAACTTTAGTAGGTAGTTCTTCAAACTCTTTCTAAATTTATTTAAGCTCAGAATTTTTAATTCTTCTGGCAAGATATTGTAAGCATTGTAGTTTAGCGAGTATTTCATTGTCTTATTTAATCGAAAACGGGTTGTTCGAATATTTCCTGCTTTTCTTGTACGATATTGATGTTCATCAGACTGTTTAGTCAAAACATTACTGTTCTTGTGTATTTCTAGGAGCACGTGAAACAAATAAAGGGAAGGCAATGGCAAGATGCGGAATCTCTGAAATAAAGGTTGACACGACTCACGAACTCCAGCTTTAGCCAGTAATGTATCAGAAGAGCATTTGACGAATTTCCCGAGATCATAATTCCATAATTGATATGTGAGTGAAATAGTGAGAAATATGCAGTTCTTAAGGTATTATAGTCTGTAATATTTTGAAGGTGACGAAGTAGAAAGAGTGAACTCGATAATCTATTTCTTAAGTGGACTATGTGAACATTCCACGATAAGTTGTTATCTAAATAAATACCTAGTAATTTTACGCTAGCTGTATTAGTATTAGAAGTGGTTGAAAACATAAGAGTTAAGCTTGAGTTTATTAGTACTGAACCATTTTTCAGATTTTGCTTCTATATCGTCCGATAGTTTGGTGAGATTAGCTAAATTGGTGTCAGGTATCGTCTGCAGATTTATTAGGACGAATAAAATTAGGCAAATCATTGATGTAAATAATGAACAGTATGGGTGAACCTTGAGGAACACCGTGTTCTATTGATCTAAATTCAGACGTAGAATCATTATAAGTGACGGCTTGAAAGCGATTTGTCAGATCCTCTAACTCCAAATTTCATACGAGACACAGTCAAAGGCTTTGGAAAGATCACACAACTTAATATGGGTTCCATTCTCAAGGAGAACGAAATCCGTACCTAGAAAGACGAAACTAAACGATGCTTGATTAATGTTTCTGCGATATTTAGTTATCTACCAAAGCAGTGTCTTATGTAATCACTTTTGAAAACGAGTCGGGATAAATCCCATCAAGTTGGTCAAATATGATATGAAACGTGATACTACTGATTTCATTCGAATAGCTGCAATTCGTGACTAAATTTTTCCCGAATGTAGGCAACTCGATTACTGACAAATGTCCAACGATGCGGAGAATAACTAAGCCATGAAAGGAAATCTGAACAGCAACGTGACGACTATTGAATTGCTCATAAACATAATGAGCGAACTTAGCGGTAAGAACTGAAGCACACAGTTCCAATCTGGGAAGTGACAAAGTTTTCAAAGATGCAAGTTTCGATTTAGACAACACAAAATAAACAACAGCGGCATAATCAGATGCATCACCAAATGCGTGAAGTTCACAAGTAGTTTTCTATAGCAAGCATGTGAGGCAAAACTAAATTCTGTTCAACAAAATAGCGATAGCAACTTGTCATTCAAAGATAACCGATGAGGTATCTTAGCGGATGACTACACGAACTATCAGGTTTCAAAACACAATGATGAGGTATGATTTAGATTTAGATTTCATTATTTGACTACGGACAATGTTTGTGTTAGTCTAAATATGAAATACATGTTTAAGTTAATGTAATCACCAACTGAGTAAAAACAAAACTTTAGTAGGTAGATTTAAGCTCAGAAAATTCTTCTGACAAGATATTGTAAGCATTGTAGTTTAGCGAGTTTTTCATTGATCGAAAACGGGTTGTTCGAATAATTCCTGCTTTTCTTGTACGATATTGATGTACATCAGACTGTTTAGTCAAAACATTAATGTTCTTGTATATCTCTAGGAGCACGTGAAACAAATAAAGGGAAGGCAATGGCAAGATGCGGAATCTCTGAAATAAATGTTGACACGACTCACGAACTCCAGCTTTAGCCAGTATTCTCACTGCTCTTTTTTGTAACCTTACTATCAGAAGAGCATTTGACGAATTTCCCCAGATCATAATTCCATAATTGATATGTGAGTGAAATAGTGAGAAATATGCAGTTCTTAAGGTATTATAGTCTGTAATATTTTGAAGGTGACGAAGTAGAAAGAGGGAACTCGATAATCTACTTCTTAAGTGGTCTATGTGAACATTCCACGATAAGTTGTTATCTAAATAAATACCTAGTAATTTTACGCTAGCTGTATCAGTATTAGAAGTGGTTGAAAACATAAGACTTTGTGTTTTTTCCTTGTTAAGCTTGAGTTTATTAGTACTGAACCATTTTTCAGATTTTGCTTCTATATCGTCCGATAGTTTGGTGAGATTAGCTAAATTGGTGTCAGAATACACAAAACGTATCGTCTGCAAATATGCAAATATAACAGATTTATTGGGACGAATAAAATTAGGCAAATCATTGATGTAAATAATGAACAGTATGGGTCCAAGGACGGAACCTTGAGGAACACCGTGTTCTATTGATCTAAATTCAGACGTAGAATCATTATAAGTGACGGCTTGAAAGCGATTTGTCAAGTAAGTTTTAAATATGGATAATGAAGATCCTCTAACTCCGTAGTAATTAAGTTTAGTTAGTAAAATTTCATACGAGACACAGTCAAAGGCTTTGGAAAGATCACACAACTTAATCGCTGTATGGGTTCCATTCTCAAGGCCCTCAACCACTCCACTCACAACACTCAAAACTGCTTGTTTTGTTGAACGATTTTTCCTAAATCCGTAATAGAAAGTTATTTTCCTCAAAATAAGAAACTAAACGATGCTTGATTAATGTTTCTATTATTTTGCTGAAAGTAGGTGTAATTGATATTGCCCGGTAGTTATCTTCCAAATCAGTGTCACCTTTCTTTTGAAAACGAGTCGGGAAAAATCCCAGTGATAAAGATAGAGTTTATCAAGTTGGTCAATGGTTTTAATATGATATGAAACGTCTCCTTAATAATGATACTACTGATTTCATTCGAATCCAGACAACCAGACTTTTTAAACCACGGATTGTGTTTGCAACTTCTTCGTTTGTGACTGGTGTTAAGTAAAAAGAGTGACTAGGACAAGGAAAATTTCTGAAATGCAATAAATCTTGATCTGATATGGCTGGTAAAGACTTTATTATATTTTCAGCAATACTAACAAAAAAATCAGAAAATTGTTCTGGTGTAAGCAACTATCAAGTGAGGCATTTTTATTGGTTTCTCTGTTTTTATTCCTTTCGTTATTTATTATATTTCAGCAAGCTTTTACTTTATTATTTGATGAAGAAATAAATTCACTATAAGCAATTTTTTTAGAAATTTGCAATTCATGTTTGTATCGTTTTTTATAATTATGATAATTAGTAACGAACACTTGTTCATTTCTAACTTCTGAAATAACTTTTATGGTGGCTAACGTTTTTCTCATATTTCTAATTGAATCATTAAACCAATTTACAGGACAATTTTTCTGTTTAATTGATGCTTTCTTCATGGAAAAATTACTACATATTAAATTGGAATAAGTGTTTGTTAGGAACGATGCTAGTAAACTGACATTCTCATTTTTTTCAAAAAAATCCCAATTTACATTTAGTAACGAGTCTTTCAAGTTACGAAGTCCTGATTTTGTTATGACTCTTTTTTTGATGAGTTGTATTCGACATCTTTTTGCAAAACGTCAAAAATTATATATTGTGCACGATGATCTGAAAATCCAGGTTCAAACACATCCGCCCTAAATAATTTTGTATCTAAATTTGTAAAGATATTATCAATGCAAGTAGCACTCGATGATGTTATTTTGTATATTCATTTATGCAAATGGATAAGTTAAAAGAATATAGTAAGTCCTTCAGCTCTTTCAAAAATGGAGAACTTATTTTAAAATTAATATTAAAATTACCCATAATTATTATTCTACTCTTAAATTTCATAACACGATTTAAGACAAGCTCAAATTTCTCTAAAAATATATCAAATTTTCCATTTCCAGATCTATAAATCGATATAACAATAGTTTTTAATTTTAGTAATTCGACTCCACAAAACTCGGCATTTTGTTCTGAATTAAATTTGTCTAAATTTACATGCTTAAATTTTAAATTATTTTTTACAAATATTGCCGTGCCACCCCTTTCCTTTAACTTTCTACAGAAAAAGTGTGCAAGAACATACCTATCAAGATTAAGATTGATAAGATTTGCTTCTCTCAGCCAGTGCTCAGAAACACTTACAACATCAACACTATATTCAGACAAAAATATTTCAAATAATTCAATTTTGTTAGTCAGACACTGGGTGTTAATATGGAATACACTCACCGAATTTTTACAGTTCATTAATTTTAACAAATAATCATCTAACTTATTGTTGTCCGTTTCTGCTACTGTTATGCATTTTCTTGTGTCGTATTGTTCACCATAAAATTCTCCTTCTTTTTCAAATTATTTTTAAAATGGAAAAGCCTAATCACAGAACCTTTAGGCCACATTAATGGATTATAAACCTCATCCTAATTTTCCAAAGGAAATGAAATTTTGTACGTTGAGGAATATTCTGTTCTATTCCACTACTCGCATTTAAAAGTTACATTCGGTGAATATATTTGATAAGAACTTTCTTAAATCATTTACCTTCATTTCGGTGAAATACGTGAAACATGTAAATGTCCCACTCAAAGGTACAGTTTTAAAATTTTTGTCGTCATTGTTTCCAAATATTGCATTAAATTTATGGGCGTTGTTTCTATTTGGGGAATTCCGCAAAGAATTCCCATTCGTTTTTATCGGCAGGTGCTTATCACTTTGTGTACCAATTTCTTTGCCACAAATATTTTTTGTTTCTTCTGGGTTACTCCGATTTATGTTTTCAATTTTTTTAGTGGAGTTTAAGGAACCTGATTTTGCGGTGTTTGTTGGATTTGAGTTCTTTCTAGTAGATGGTGCTACTGATGTAGCATGTAAATTAATATTTAATTTTTCTTTTAATAATGAAATTAAAGATTCTTGCTCGTCACACCTCTTTTCTAAATGATAGTTTAGCTCACTCACTATCTCTGTTTCCTTTCGATCGTTTTCACTTGTAGTAGATAATTTGACACATTGTCTACAGGTTATGTCTTCGTCAGCATTTTGAAATGTTTCACTTCTACGATTAACTATTGCACTAATTTTATTAATATAGTTTGTTAATATAACATTAGTTGTCGTCACTGGCACCTTAAAACACAAAATTATGTCTATTAACAATGTAGTAACAATCACAAGCAGTAGATGGATCAGGAACCAACTCCATATGATCAAGCTCTAAATACTCTTTGAGAAAATCACAATATGGTTTGTAGAGATCTGGTTGCTGTAGAAGACGTCTTTCTAAAGATGAGAAACGTTGTACGGCGAGATTATACATTCCATCAAAAGCAGGAAGTGTATTTAGAAAAGACAGGGGCACAACGAATCTACCTGAATCCAATCTCCTGCATCCCTCGGAAAATATTTTTTCGCAGATAAGATCATCAGGGGACTGAACCAGTGCGGTAGGAACATTTTTGCCCAGAACCGATCATCTAATGATACTACGTCTTCAATTTGACATGTCTGTCTGAGAGTGAGAGGAACTCGAAGACACTCTACCCATAAGGATGCAGTGTTAATAGCATCAAGAACACCTTCCTTTCCCAGAAGGCGTCCATACAAGAAAATTTGAGAGAATATATCGGCACCCAAAAGGTCAATAGCGCCTGGGCTATTGAAACCAGGATCAGCAAGTTTCAAATTGGGCCATATTAGCCATGTTAATCATATCATGCAAATAAAACTACGTCTTCATTATATTGAACTATGAAAAAGGGAAGTTGGGTTTATGTCTGTCAGATGTGAGAGTGAGAGTTAAAAGAACTCGAATACACTCTATCGTCCATAAGGATGATAACCAGAACATCGCATGTGTTAATAGCATCAAGAACACCTTCCTTTCCTTCACAAAGGCATCGCAATGCTTCGACAAAAAATCAACAACTTCCGAGCAGATCGGAAAGTCATCTTGAGCATGTCACAGTACCATGGTAAATTTCAAACTTAGCGGCTAAATTCTTTGGGACTCGTTTCAACATCATCTGAACGATACAAAAATCCCACTGATTTATTGGCAAACCCAAATTCTTCAGTGGTTCCAAATTATCACTGAAGTCATCCAATAACTTCAGAACCAATCAGTGTATTGAACCTAATAGATGTCGGTGACATCTACCGTCTAGTGAGTAATTTAAGTACATGAAGGCATACTATGCTATAACATATACCATACTAGTAGTTAAACAAAACGGTTTCTGGGGCGGAAGTGGGCATAAAGGTAACCAGTCATCGAGTTCTCGCCGGGAGCTGCTGCCGAGCTGTTGGTAGTTGTTGTTTGGATAAGAAGAAGAAGACATTGGGGGTGGTCGTAGGGGTGCGCGAAAGACATTTCGGTGTGTCGCAGAGGTGCGCGCCATCTGTTGTTAATAAATGAAAGCCATTGTATTGTGGGTTGCGTGTGTTGCAGAGGTGCGCGCCATCTGTTGTCAATAATTGAAAGCCATTGTATTGTGGGTTGCAGGGTGCACGCCATCTGTTGTTGGTTGTGGTGGTTAGAGAAAAAAAAGCTTGACCGGATATCGAACGCGGCTTGCCTGATTACAAAGTCAGGTACCCAGCGAGCTGCGCTAATGCGGTTAATCGAGAAATGTTTAATTGAAAAGGTATAGTACATGCCCGTTGCGCGGGCGCGTGTTTTTGGGTGTTGTTCGGTTAGATATTTGGGGGCTGGATGGGGGGATATAGTTGGCTGTAAAAAGGCGCAAGTACGTGGCGCGGCAACTTCCGCCGGACGTCGAGCTTTGAGACTTAGTATTTTTTTAATGTTTCAAGCGTCTGAAAGATATGGTGTGTTATTGTCTGTAAAAAAATTTAAAATATTTTGCTTAAGCCTGCATGCGCGAGAAAGTCCACTCCTTCGAGTCTATAGTTTTCGTAAGCGAGCGCCTACCTGCGCAAGAAAGGCAACTTTCGTCGGACGCCGAGCGACTATTGTTTAAATAAGTTAGCATATAGTATATTATGAATATTCAGAACATCCTTAATACCTAAAAACTATTTGTGATCTTGTCTTTGTACAAGTTATAGTAAGGCCGCCATCATCCAACAGCATATTCAGATTCAAAGAAATAATAATTTATCTAGCGACTAGTTCAAGTATGCCTTTAATACCGTCAACGCAAATGGTGACCGCAACGAAAAGACACTCTGATATCATGTTTACGCTAAAGGATTTTTTCTTGTCAAAATAAACACCATCAAATATATCATTAAAACAAAATACCCGATATTAATACTATCCAAATGTAATGCTCCCATAATATACTTAATAATGGTCTGTTATAATATTTTTTTCATACCGAAACACAGCCAAATATTTTACCAAAATACCTGAGAATTACCATCGCAATAGCATTCTCCAATTAATTTACTGTGTGTATATAGAACATTGGAAAATAAATAGCTCCGATTATAAATATATCTGTCTGACCTGAAAGAATTCAACGATGACAATAACAAAAGATAAACTAAACCACAACTGTAAGATAAAAAAATGTGTTTTCACATTTAGAACAGAAAATGTGACATAAAAATTCAATAATTTGTAAGAAATTATAGAAATATACTGGGAATGGACAGCCAGGTTGGTTTAAATAAAAAATACTATTCTAAATGGTAGAAATGGTAGAAATAGCTGCAAAGGGCTGTTAGAAATGATTGAAAGGTTGAAGTAGGACCTTACAAAGGGTAGAAACGGTAGAATGGTTGGTACAGAACTGATGCAAAGGGTAGATAAGCAACAAATGTTGAAAATGACTGGTACGGGAACGTTGCAAATGACTAAAAAAGTACAAAAGCTAGAAACGTCCCGTAGAAACAACTGGGACAGTAGAAATAGCTGCAAAGGGCTGTTAGAAATTATTGAAAGGTTGAAGTAGGACCTTACAAAGGGTAGAAACGGTAGAATGGTTGGTACAGAACTGATGCAAAGGGTAGATAAGCAACAAATGTTGAAAATGACTGGTACGGGAACGTTGCAAATGACTAAAAAAAGTACAAAAGCTAGAAACGTCCCGTAAAAACGACTGGGACAGTAGAAATCGCTGCTGGAAATGGTTTGAGTCACTACAAAAGCTAGAAACGGCCCGTAGAAACGAATGGGACAGTAGAAATGACTGCTGTAAATGGTTGACGCCTCTATAAAAGCTAGAAACGGCCCGTAAAAACAACTGGAACCATACAAACGACTGAACCCGTTAGAAATAATTGAGCGGTTGAAGTAAGGATGTTGCAAAGGGTAGAAATTTTTGAAACCGTTACAAAGGCTAGGGCCGTATAAACGACAGGAACCGTAGAATTGACTGGTGAGTTTAAACAAAGTCACTACAAATGCTAGAAACTATTGCTATAAATGGTTTGAAACAAATCCGTTGCAAAAAGTAGAGGCCAGGAATGTTGGAAATGGGATAGTGAAAATAAATATATAACTTTTTCTAAGCCAACGGTAGGAACAAACAAATCTTTTCTAAGACAGGTACTCAAAGTGTTTTTTCTAGGTGCACAAAACTTTAGCCATCAAAGAGAAAACATCAGTCTACTACAAACAAATGTTTCTATCACATATAACTTTTTCTAAGACAGAGGTTAGTACAAACAAATGTTTTCTAGGTACACAAAGCGTTTGTTTCTCCCAACGAATTGTTGATATGAGAGTAAAATGAACAAAGTATTTGAAAAATTTCACAGGGGTTTTACCTATATGTCTCTAACAAGACCTTATAAATGGTAGAAAACTGATAGTAGAAACGTTATAACAGAAGCAAGAATGATTGAAATGATTGGTACAGGAACGCTACAAATGTTAGAAATGGGACACCTGCAAATACTAGAAATGACAGGTACAGGGACGTTACAAATGATAGAAAAAATATGAATGCTAAGAACAATCCCGGCGCAAATAACTGCGGTAGACTGCTGTATTTACTTAGTATCCGCAATAAGGAAGATGACGTAAGATGTATATGAAGCAACAAGATATCCAACTGCCTATCGAAAATTTCGACTTTGTTGAAGAATCGTTGTCATCAGCAAGTCGACACGGATAACTGTTACCAAATTCCCTACGAGCAGCAGTCTGCGGACCTAGTGGTTGCGAAAAGTTTCAAATTAGGAATGGTTGAAGTCTAGTAGTTAGGTTCTGGCAGGTCGTAAATTTTACTTGAAACGCATTATTTCTAAACATAAATGTCATAGAAATTAACACTGATATATTATAATATATCATAATATATTTTGTTTGAAAATGAATTATTAAAATAATTTTGATTGTTGTACTATTTTTTATCGATTTAAGTGCTTCAACAGCGTCTTAATATTATAATATTATTAGTATTCGCTTTTATAACGAACCAAAGCAGATAAAAGGAACTTGTGTGTGTTTTCAGAGATTTAGAGAAATATGGCAATGTTGCTCCATCACTTTAATCATATGACTAAAATGACGCATTTCCGAGATCTAGGGAAATATGGAAATCTGGCAATCATGGCCCCCTTAGAGGGCTTTCCGGTCATGACGTCATAAGCTGCACTCTCATTGGCTGGATTATTAGCAGACCACCTGCTAACCATCAGTTTGTTTATCTTATATGCTTATAATGAACAGATATGTCCTGATTTCAAAGTTTCTAAAGCAGGATTCCGTTTCATATTTGATGAGTGTCTTTATGCCACTAGAAATACTAGAAATAACTGGTGAGTTTAAACAAAGCCGCTACAAACACTTAAAATGACTGGTACAGGAACGTTGCAAATGGCTGATGCCACTAGAAATGGTAGGTTAGTTGGAAACTCTAGAAATGGTAGGAATGATGAAGCAGGGACGTTAGAAATGTTGCACAAGGGTTCGATATTTGGATATGTAATGATGACAAAGAGTTTTTCTAACAAAAAAACCGGTATATATAGCTTTTTCTAAGACAGGTATTCAAAACTTTATCATCAATCGGTTATTAGTTATAAACTTTTTCTAAGACAGGTATTCAAAACTTTAGCATCAAAACTAATTTCAGTACTTACACATAAACTTTTTTCTAACAGAATACAACCAAGAAAATCAAGTCGTTTGCTGCGTTTTTCAAATGTTTCTACTAATGAATTGTTGATATGAGAGTAAAGTGTACAAAGTACTGTATAACATTTTATACTTGAACCAGCTGAGCCTAAATTAGGTCGATCCGTTAAACAAATATTTACCAAAGAACGCTGTCTTTAAGGGGGAAGCTTAAAAATTATGTATCTCATATTAACTTGTTGAAATAACTTCGTTGATATTCAAATTCTAAGTTTAAAAAAGTTATGAAAAAACAAGTTTTAGCAAGATGTCAGAGAGGCACCTAATTTCCAGAAGTACGTTGTAGCAAACAACCTCAAAACGGAGATAACAAAACCATCGTCTCATCAAAAGTTTCTCTTAAAAAATGCAACTCAACAAACAAGGTAATTTAACGCGCATATGAAACGTAGGAACAATTTGCTTGATTTATGAATTACTAAAAATATTTCTTAAAGTTAAATATAAAAATATTCTTGACGGCTATTTTCCTTTAAATAATAAACTTAAATAAAATATAGAAAATAGATCGAAGACTTACACCCCTGCCAGACCACTAGAAGGCTTTCATGCAGGATTATGGCTTGCTAGCTTTCGACATGTTGAAAGACAAAGCAACGAACCACCACACGCAGCCGAAACTGAGAATTTGTCACTGGAGAACGCTACTAGACCCAGTCACAACCAAAGCAACTCCGGTAGCAGAAAAAAGACAAGTTCAATTCATCATTCCACATGCTTACAACCCTGCTTTGATATACTCAATGAAGATAAAAAAGCAAAAGTTTGTTAATGGAGCCACAACAAAATTCGTAGCATCAAATTAATATGTTTTCAGATAATTATACGCGTATTAAATAATCTATTGCAAGACTTAATGGCTGAGATTATTTCATTATTTATCATAGCTGAATATTTAGTTCAAAAGGCAGCCATTGAACATTGCACACAGACAACAACACACCACCGAAAACGAAAATTATTTAAAAGAAATGTTGTAAAATACTGAGTAGAAATTCTTGTTAAATTGAAATTAATCATTCAAATATTCTAAAAATATACGATGTTTGTGCTTTATTGGATATCTGCATCACTATCAATTATTGCGGTTTTTTAACCTTGAGTGAAGATGTTAGCGAAGGTTATAATTTGTCAAAACAGAAGTATCGATTAGAAATAAATGTGTTCGTATCTATCAATCAATCATTTGAAATACTGTAAGGGTGTTTGATGTAACAATATTGTTCTTCCAATAACACTTTGCTCTGAATTAAATTACTGTTGGTGGAAAGAGTTGTCAATCTAAACTGTGAAATAAAAGTCTTATGGTTTAAATATTTTTTGTTTTGAATCATGTAGATACAGAATTGAACATGGAGGGTCTGTCACATCCAACAGGCCAGAAAATCTTAGCCAAGAATGGGTGGACTTCATTGTGCAACAAACAAAAGCCCTTAAACCATGTGTTGGCATGTCATCCTTCAATATCAATGTGAATAACACGAATTTGTTTGTAAGATGTACGAGTGTGAGATAATAGAAAACATTTTCCTATGCACGAGTGTATACATAATGAATAACATTTAAGAAAACGTAACCAACCTATTAAACTACACACATACAAATTTAAAACTAGCAACTCACAGGGTTATAATTGTGAACATACTAGAAGCAATATAAGACAAAAGAAAGCTGTAATCAGGCCTCGTGTTATCCAATTATATAATAAGTTTATAAGCATATTGTATGAAATTGAAAAGTTTACTCCAGGCATATATGTATTGAATCAAAAATGTGCTATTGAACAGCATTGTCATGAGTATCAATTTCTGTGACGTCATCACTGTCATTGTCTAGTTTATCAGCAGACCACCTGCCATTAGTATATGTAACTAATATGTCTGCTTTTGGATTATAACATAGGAAGCATTTGCCACTTAAGATCAAAGCCATAATTTTCCGAGATCTAAGGAAATATGGCTAAACCGTCAGGATGTCCTAACTTTTTTTTCTGCGGCGTCATTAGTCGGTCATTTCCTCTATATAAAAAGAAACATAACCTGTTCAAGGAATATGTTGTCTCACTCTGTCTCACTAAAAAACGTGAAAGAAGAGATCGGTTGTCAAATTACGCTTAAGTATCTATTAAAATGATTTCTCTCTCATTGCTTTATTCAAACAGACCACGAGACCTCAATCATTAGGGATGGAATGCGTACTAGGACTCTAACACACCCTAACCTATAATAAGAAACCTTATTCATATAAGGCATACAATATATGGAAAATGTCACTTACTCTCTTTAATGATTGAAGACAATGAGAAATACATAAGGCTAAATCATTCTGCACTGATTATAAAAGCTTTCGATTCGGCGTAGTGAAAACATTTCCACTGCACGAACGCCACTCTTTAAAACAATTTAAGTGAGATTGTTCTATTTCCATTTAAATAATAAAAAATTAGGCAGTTGAGTACTAGTTATCGAGAATATGTCTATAGCATTATAGCAACAGTGTTTCATTTGTAAAATTTTGAGTGCAGTAAGATCATTATTCACAATTTGGGTAGTTTGTTGATACCAAACACAAACGTAAATAATTCGCTGGGGACTGTAATAATTATGAAAAACCTTTTAAATAAGGAATCTGTCAAGGCTTTAAATGAGTAAACTAATGAAGTCTTTCTATAACGCTTACGGTCACATATGAAACGAAACTAGCTTGGAAACCTGTACAGTGAAAAATAATTTTCTAGACATAAACATTTTAAAGATTTGTTGTCAAAGGGCTTTGTCCATCTGCCATTTTTCAATCAGTAACTGAAAGCAGCTTCTGTGTACAAAAAAAAATAATTTTCTAGTCATAAAAATGTTGGTGAAAGTTTTTATTAAAATAAAACCTATTTAGAAAATACATGTGTGTTTGTTTCTCACGGAAGTAAAAAACGTGTTGACGACTTTTGGTGTTGTTGTTATCTTGCAAAACTACCATCGGTTCATGCGAATGGAAAAACATGTTGACGCTTTTGATAGTTGATGATATCTTGAAAAAACTACCAGTGGTTCAAGCATATGAAAAAACATGTTGGTTGTTTCGTGTTATTCTGTGGTTTAAAGTTTTATATAAAAGCATCAGACATTTTTAACAGAAGTTTTAATTTCTGTCAAGTGCCAAAAAAAAGCATCAAGTTACATGTTAGTCGTGTGATAGTTTTTACTGTGTTTCTAAGAAAGGGTAAGTTTATTGTATTTTAATAGTAGTAGTAATTTTCAACAGAATTCAAAAATAAAATCAAATTTCATAGGCTGTAATACCTCTTGTTTCACTGAGCAGTTTTGAAAGCATTAAAAAAAATCAAATTAATTTGGTCTGAGAGTTGTTTTTATAGAATATTTAAAACAGATTAAAAATTTCTAAGTATGTAATTTTTTACAGACGTTAGCTCGACAGCTCGAATTTTTGAAGCCGCCTGCTCAAGAACACATCTTTTGATCGATATGTAAGTAATATTTTTCCACTTTGAAATTAAAACACGTATGAAACATGATTATTTTTTACAGATCGTAGCTCGACAGCTTGAATTTTTACAAGTAGGAGAGTAATGCCAGTATAACTTGTTGTATGTTGTTGTAGCAAACTATTGCAATGCTTCTAAAATATTACCTTATTTTCATTATTGTTCACATTGGTGAGACTAAAGTGAATGTTGAAAATTTCCTCAAACAGTATGGGTTTTTGGATGATGAACTGAAGGAAATGCTATAACAAACATAGAGCAAGCATTGGTAAAATTTCAAGAACTATACAATTTAAATGTAGATGGAGAAGCAAACAATGAGACTTTGACGTTAATGAGGCAACCTCGTTGTGGTGTATCTGATTTTCCCCTAAACTTTGGTATTTCACCTCAAAAATGGAATAAAAGAACTCTTAAATGGCATTTTAAACTGGCTAATTCGCAAATGAATAATGCTGCTAGAAAGGCCTTTGAAGTGTGGCAAAATGTTACTGATTTACAATTTATTCAATCTAGGATTACACCTGATATTGTTATTTCCATATCAAATGGACAGTCTCAACATACAAATTATAGAAACTGCCAGAATGGAGATATATGCTCATCTACATTCGATGGTACAGTAGGGAGTCTAGCACATGGATATTTATATGAACCTAAGAAACCATCAGCAGCGAGAACTGCAACTACCGGCTCAAGCACAACTAAGATGACTACCTCCTCCTCAAGTACACCCAAGTCTGTTCCTTCCAGTACGACTGCAAGCACTCCTCCAATCATATCAAAGAAGACTACCTCTACAGCAACAAATAATAGTAAAACTAATAAAATAACAGATTTGTGTAAAATCGAGCATAAATATCTTCAATTCCTTGTGTTACATACAAATTTACATATCATCTATAAAGACAGATTTTGGATAATGGATATTCAAACAAAGAATTTCACAACAAAGGATATATCATTGAGAAAGTTTTTAAATTTTTTACCTCCTGGTGATTTCGAATTAACATCAATTTATCAACGCCCTTCTGGAGAAATAATTGCAATTATTGATTGAAAAAGACTATTTTCTATAGAAGATCGTAGTTTTAAATTAATCAAAAGCCTCAATGCATCTGATCTAAAAATAGCTCTTGCTGGAGACGAAATTATTGATGCTATAAGTACGTACACAGGACAAACTTACTTTTTTCTATCAGAAAACACATTTGTGGAGGTAGATGAATGTTCTCTGGAGTCTAAGGAATATGGTTACATTAACAGCAAATTTGCAGGCATTCCTCCATTCTTTCAAGAAAATCGGTACTTCGAATTTAATCAGTTTACCAACTCGTTACATAAGACTGATAAACTGACTTTAGATATTTTCGACATTTCCTAATGATTGACATGTTGAGGTCTCGTGGTCTGTTTGAATAAACCAATGAGAGAGGAATCATTTTGATAGATAATTAAGCGTAATTTGACAACCGATCTCTTCTTTCATGTTTTTTAGAGAGGACAGAGTGAGATAACAAATTCCTTGAACAGGTTATGTTTCTTGTTATACAGAGAAAATGGCCGACTAATGACGCCGCAGAAAAAAAAGTTAGGACATCCTGACGGTTTAGCCATATTTCCTTAGATCTCGGAAAATTATGGCTTTGATCTTAATGCTTCGTATGTTATGATTCAAAAGCAGACCAATGGTAGGTGGTCTGCTGATAAACTAGGCAATGAGAGTGATGACGTCACAGAAATTATACTCATGACAATGTTGTTCAATAGCACATTTTTGATTCAATATATATATGTGCCTGGAGTAAACTTTTCCATTTCATACAATATGCTTATAAACTTATTATATAATTGGATAACACGAGGCCTGGTTACAGCTTTCTTTTGTCTTATATTGCTTCTAGTATGTTCACATTTATAACCCTGTGAGTTGCTAGTTTTAAATTTGTATGTGTGTAGTTTAATAGGTTGGTTACGTTTTCTTAAATGTTATTCATTATGTATACACTCGGCGTAGGAAAATGTTTACTATTATCTCACGCTCGTACATCTTACAAACAAATTCGTGTTATTCCATTGATATTGAAGGATGACATGCCAACACATGGTTTAAGGGCTTTTGTTTGTTGCACATTGAAGTCCACCCATTCTTGGCCAAGATTTTCCGGCCTGTTGGATGTGACAGACCCTCCATGTTCAATTCTGTATCTACATGATTCAAAACAAAAAATATTTGAACCATAAGACTTTTATTTCACAGTTTAGATTGACAACTTTTTCCACCAACAGTAATTTAATTCAGAGCAAAGTGTTATTGGAAGAACAATATTGTTACATCAAACACCCTTACAGTATTTCAAATGATTGATTGATAGATACGAACACATTCATTTCTAATCGATACTTCTGTTTTGACAAATTCTAACCTTCGCTAACATCTTCACTCAAGGTTTAAAAACCGCAATAATTGATAGTGATGCAGATATCCAATAAAGCACAAACATCGTATATTTTTAGAATATTTGAATGATTAATTTCAATTTAACAAGAATTTCTACTCAGTATTTTACAACACTTTTTTTAAATAATTTTCGTTTTCGGTGGTGTGTTGTTGTCTGTGTGCAATGTTGAATGGCTGCCTTTTGAACTATATATTCAGCTATGATAAATAATGAAATAATCTCAGCCATTAAGTCTTGCAATAGATTATTTAATACGCGTATAATTATCTGAAAACATATTAATTTGATGCTACGAATTTTGTTGTATCTCCATTTACAAACTTTTGAATGCTTTTGCTGTTTTATCTTCATTGTGTATATCAAAGCAGGGTTATAAGCATGTGGAATGATGAATTGAACTTGTCTTTTTTCTGCTACCGGAGATGCTTTGGTTGTGACTGGGTCTAGTAGCGTTCTCCAGTGACAAATTCTCAGTTTCGGCTGCGTGTGGTGGTTCGTTGCATTGTCTTTCAACATGTCGAAAGCTAGCAAGCCATAATCCTGCATGAAAGCCTTCTAGTGGTCTGGCAGGGGTGTAAGTCTTCGATCTTTTTTCTATATTTTATTTATGTTTATTATTCAAAGGAAAATAGCCGTCAAGAATATTTTTATATTTAACTTTAAGAAATATTTTTAGTAATTCATAAATCAAGCAAATTGTTCCTACGTTTCATATGCGCGTTAAATTACTTTGTTTGTTGAGTTGCATTTTTTTAAGAGAAACTTTTGATGAGACGATGGTTTTGTTATCTCCGTTTTGAGGTTGTTTGCTACAACGTACTTCTGGAAATTAGGTGCCTCTCTGACATCTTGTTAAATCTTGTTTTTTCATAACTTTTTTTAAACTTAGAGTTTGAATATCAACGAAGTTATTTCAACAAGTTAATATGAGATACATAATTTTTAAGCTTCCCCCTTAAAGACAGCGTTCTTTGGTAAATATTCGTTTAACGGATCGACCTAATTTAGGTTCAGCTGGTTCAAGAATAAAATTTATACAGTACTTTGTACACGTTACTCTCATATCAACAATTCATTAGTAGAAACATTTGAAAAACGCAGCAAACGACTTGAGTTTCTTGGTTGTATTCTGTTAGAAAAAAGTTTATGTGTAAGTACTGAAATTAGTTTTGATGCTAAAGTTTTGAGTACCTGTCTTAGAAAAAGTTTATAACTAATAACCGATTGATGATAAAGTTTTGAATACCTATCTTAGAAAAAGTTTATAACTAATAACCGATTGATGATAAAGTTTTGAATACCTGTCTTAGAAAAAGCTATATGTACCGGTTTTTTTTTAGAAAAACTCTTTGTCATCATTACATATCCAAATATCGAACCCTTGTGCAACATTTCTAACGTCCCTGCTTCATCATTCCTACCATTTCTAGAGTTTCCAACTAACCTACCATTTCTAGTGGCATCAGCCATTTGCAACGTTCCTGTACCAGTCATTTTAACCGTTTGTAGCGGCTTTGTTTAAACTCACCAGTTATTTCTAGTATTTCTAGTGGCATAAAGACACTCATCAAATATGAAACGGAATCCTGCTTTAGAAACTTTGAAATCAGGACATATCTGTTCATTATAAGCATATAAGATAAACAAACTGATGGTTAGCAGGTGGTCTGCTAATAATCCAGCCAATGAGAGTGCAGCTTATGACGTCATGACCGAAAAGCCCTCTAAGGGGGGCCATGATTGCCAGATTTCCATATTTCCCTAGATCGCGGAAATGAGTCATTTTAGTCATATGATTAAAGTGATGGAGCAACATTGCCATATTTCTCTAAATCTCTGAAAACACACACAAGTTCCTTTTATCTGCTTTGGTTCGTTATAAAAGCGAATACTAATAATATTATAATATTAAGACGCTGTTGAAGCATTTAAATCGATAAAAAATAGTACAACAATCAAAATTATTTTAATAATTCATTTTCCAACAAAATATATTATGATATATTATAATATATCAGTGTTAATGTCTATGACATTTATGTTTAGAAATAAGGCGTTTCAAGTAAAATTTACGACCTGCCAGAACCTAACTACTAGACTTCAACTATTCCTAATTTGAAACTTTCCGCAACCACTAGGTCCGCAGACTGCTGCTCGTAGGGAATTTGGTAACAAATATCAGTGTCGACTTGCTGATGACAACGATTCTTCAACAAAGTCGAAATTTTCGATAGGCAGTTGGATATCTTGTTGCTTCATATACATCTTACGTCATCTTCCTTATTGCGGATACTAAGTAAATACAGCAGTCTACCGCAGTTATTTGCGCCGGGATTGTTCTTAGCATTCATATTTTTTCTATCATTTGTAACGTCCCTGTACCTGTCATTTCTAGTATTTGCAGGTGTCCCATTTCTAACATTTGTAGCGTTCCTGTACCAATCATTTCAATCATTATTGCTTCTGTTATAACGTTTCTACTATCAGTTTTCTAGCATTTATAAGGTCCTGTTAGAGACATATAGGTAAAACCCCTGTGAAATTTTTCAAATACTTTGTTCATTTTACTCTCATATCAACAAGTCGTTTGGAGAAACATACGCTTTGTGTACCTAGAAAACATTTGTTTGTACTGACCTCTGTCTTAGAAAAAGTTATATGTGATAGAAACATTTGTTTGTAGTAGACTGATGTTTTCTCTTTGATGGCTAAAGTTTTGTGCACCTAGAAAAAACACTTTGAGTACCTGTCTTAGAAAAGATTTGTTTGTTCCTACCGCTGGCTTAGAAAAAGTTATATATTTATTCCCACTATCCCATTTCCAACATTCCTGGTCTCTACTTTTTGCAACGGATTTGTTTTAAACCATTTGTAGCAACAGTTTCTAGCAATTGTGGTGACTTTGTTTAAACTAACCAGTCAATTCTACGGTTCCTGTCGTTTATACGGCCCTAGCCTTTGTAACGGTTTCAAACATGTCTACTCTTTGCAACATCCTTACTTCAACCGCTCAATTATTTCTAACGGGTTCAGTCGTTTGTATGGTTCCAGTTGTTTTTACCGGCCGTTTCTAGCTTTTATAGAGGCGTCAACCATTTACAGCAGTCATTTCTACTGTCCCATTCGTTTCTACGGGCCGTTTCTAGCTTTTGTAGTGACTCAAACCATTTCCAGCAGCGATTTCTACTGTCCCAGTCGTTTTTAGGGGACGTTTCTAGCTTTTGTACTTTTTTTAGTCATTTGCAACATTCCCGTACCAGTCATTTTCAACATTTGTTGCTTATCTACCCTTTGCATCAGTTCTGTACCAACCATTCTACCGTTTCTACCCTTTGTAAGGTCCTACTTCAATCTTTCAATCATTTCTAACAGCCCTTTGCAGCTATTTCTACTGTCCCAGTCGTTTCTACGGGACCTTTCTAGCTTTTGTACTTTTTTTAGTCATTTGCAACGTTCCCGTACCAGTTTTTTTCGACATTTGTTGCTTATCTACCCTTTGCATCAGTTCTGTACCAACCATTCTACCGTTTCTACCCTTTGTAAGGGCCTACTTCAATCTTTCAATCATTTCTTACAGCCCTTTGCAGCAATTTATACTGTCCCAGTCGTTTCTACGGGACCTTTCTAGCTTTTGTACTTTTTTTAGTCATTTGCAACGTTCCCGTACCAGTCATTTTCAACATTTGTTGCTTATCTACCCTTTGCATCAGTTCTGTACCAACCATTCTACCGTTTCTACCCTTTGTAAGGCCCTACTTCAACCTTTCAATCATTTCTAACAGCCCTTTGCAGCTATTTCTACCATTTCTACCATTCAGAATAGTATTTTTTATTTAAACCAACCTGGCTGTCCATTCCCAGTATATTTCCATAATTTCTTACAAATTATTGAATTTTTATATCACATTTTCTGTTCTAAATGTGACAACACATTTTTTATCTTACAGTTGCGGTTTAGTTTATCTTTTGTTATTGTCATCGTTGAATTCTTTCAGGTCAGACAGATATATTTATAATCGGAGCTTTTTATTTTCCAATGTTCTATATACACACAGTAAATTAAATGGAGAATGCTATTGCGATGGTATTCTCAGTTATTTTGGTAAAATATTTGGCTGTGTTTCGGTATGAAAAAAATATTATAACAGACCATTATTAAGTATATTATGGGAGCATTACATTTGGATAGTATTAATCTCGGGTATTTTGTTTTAATGATATATTTGATGGTGTTTATTTTGACAAGAAAAAATCCTTTAGCGTAAACATGATATCACAGTGTCTTTTCGTTGCGGTCACCATTTCCGTTGACGTATTAAAGGCATACTTGAACTAGTCGCTAGATAAATTATTATTTCTTTGAATCTGAATATGCGGTTGGATGATGGCGGCCTTACTATAACTTGTACACAGACAAGATCACAAATAGTTTTAGGTATAAAGGATGTTCTGAATATTCATAATATACTATATGCTAACTTATTTAAACAATAGTCGCTCGGCGTCCGACGAAAGTTGCCTTTCTTGCGCAGGTAGGCGCTCGCTTACGAAAACTATAGACTCGAAGTAGTGGACTTTCTCGCGCATGCAGGCTTAAGCAAAATATTTTAAATTTTTTTACAGACAACAACACACCATATCTTTCAGAAGCTTGAAACATTAAAAAAATTCTAAGTCTCAAAGCTCGACGTCCGGCGAAAGTTGCCGCGCCACGGACTTGCGCCTTTTCACAGCCAACTATATCCCCCATCCAGCCCCCAAATATCTAACCGAACAACGCCCAAAAACACGCGCCCGCGCAACGGGCATGTACTATACCTTTTCAAATAAACATTTCTCGATTAACCGCATTAGCGCAGCTCGCTGGGTACCTGACTTTGTAATCAGGCAAGCCGCGTTCGATACCCGGCCAAGCTTTTTTTTCTCTAACCACCACAACCAACAACAGATGGCGTGCACCCTGCAACCCACAATACAATGGCTTTCAATTATTGACAACAGATGGCACGCACCTCTGCAACACACGCAACCCACAATACAATGGCTTTCATTTATTAACAACAGATGGCGCGCACCTCTGCGACACACCCAAATGTCTTTCGCGCACCCCTACGACCACCCCCAATGTCTTCTTCTTCTTATCCAAACAACAACTACCAACAGCTCGGCAGCAGCTCCCGGCGAGAACTTGATGTTTATGTCCACTTCGGCCCCAGAAACCGCTTTGTTTAACTACTCATACTCTTGACAGATGGTTCGAGTGTTTTATATAAAAACACATAAATATATATACAGATATATATCCACATATTTAGAACTATATCATTCAACGTATGACAGCCGTTTCGAACCAGGAGTTCTCGTCAGATACGCTTCCTTGAATGACAAGTTCTAAACTGAAATACTTGGATGTAATACACAACATTAAGAGAACAATCAGTATAATGAACCTAATAGATGTCGGTGACATCTACCGTCTAGTGAGTAATTTAAGTACATGAAGGCATACTATGCTATAACATACACAATAATCTTGACAGATGGTTCGAGTGTTTTATATAAAAACACATAAATAAATATATATACAGATATATATCCACATATTTAGAACTATATCATTCAACGTATGACAGCCGTTTCGAACCAGGAGTTCTCGTCAGATACGCTTCCTTGAATGACAAGTTCTAAACTGAAATACTTGGATGTAATACACAACAGTAAGACAACAATCAGTGTATTGAACCTAATAGATGTCGGTGACATCTACCGTCTAGTGAGTAATTTAAGTACATGGAGGCCAAATGTCTTTGTCGCCTATTTGAGAGTTAGGGAGAAACGTGTTCATCAAATCTGACTTTCGCTTTATGTTTTTGGATTTCCGTTCTTTCACGAGCAATTTTATAATAGTGAGAGATACGGTTATTGAGATCTCTGATGTACTTAGTTATCAGGGCTTTTGTTGCTTGTAGAGAGTTTCTGGAATCCTACTCGAAGTATGTCCGTAAACAAGTTCGTAAGGGGTGAATCCATGAGTTTTGTTTACAGAATTGTTATATGCAATGATTGCATAAGGGATGATGTTAAAAGGGTGTTCGTCAGGATTTTCTAGTTTATGTATTCTAATGATCTCTAATAAGGTCGAGTGGAATCGTTCTAATGATCCATTTGACTGGGGATGTCCCACACTAGAATAGGATAGTTTGATGTCAAATAGTTTACACAAGTCTCTCATTAGTGCGTTGTCCAATTCCCTGCCATATTCACAATGTATGTGTAATGGGGTACCGAAGTGTTGGAAATAGGGTAGTAAAGTACCAACAACGGTTTTTGCGGATTTTTCGGTTATGGGGTAGGCCTGAGAGAATTTTGTTAGTTCGTCCCGGATAGTTAAAGCATAGTTTCTTGTCGGGACTTCGAGAATGTCGATGTTGACACGTTCAATGGGTGTCCGTGGAGTTTCAGTGATGACGAGATGGCTGTCGAGATTTTTTCGGTAAACTTTTGCCTTCTGGCAAGTATGACAGTTTTTGATAAATTTGTCAACGTCCTTAGTTAGTCCTTGCCAATTGTATTTTTCCTTTATTCTGCGGATAGTTTCATGATACCTCGATGTATATTATTTTTGCCGTTATGGAATTGGTCGAGAATTTGATCTTTCTCAACCTTTTGGACGATATTTTGGCAAACTTTCCATTTTAAACCGATTTCGGAAAAGATGGACAAAAGCATTTTCAGAATGGGCAAATTTATGTTATTCTCAACACAGTATACTTCGTTTTCCGTAAACACATCTCTGTTATTGTATAAAGATACGAAAAGAATCTCGTTAACTACTTCTGGGTCAGAAGGAAGAGGGACGATGAGATAGCGTCTCTTTCTGACACTTTTGCTTGCAAAGACTTTTATTCGTGGGGTGTGAAAATCGACGACCTTTTCCTCAAAAATGTCCTGGATGATGTCGTGGTGAAAATCTTTCATCAGAGAACCTTGGGGGAATACAAGAATTTGATGGAAGTTAATGGGACTTTTGTGTCCAGTTCTCGTGAGTCATCGTCAGTCTCGTTTGTTGGGAGTACTGCAAACGGTATTAAATGATTGTTTGTCTGAAAGGTTACGTATTCATTAAAGTTGTTAACCTTAATGCGAGATAGAACGTCGGCATTTTTATTTACATTGCCGGGCTTGTAGATTATTTGGTAATAATACTCCTTCAGTTTGAGGTGCCATCTGGCAAGTCGATTAGCCACGTTAGCGGGCGGTGGTCGGTCAAAAGTAGAAACTTACGGTCTATTGTGCTTAACAGCCCACACTATAGCAAGAATTCTCTTTCGATGGTAGAGTATTTAGTCTCAGCCTTGCAAAGGGTTCGCGAGGCATAGGCTACGGGCAAATCCTTACCTACAGGACCTTAAGAAAGAACTGCGCCGATAGCAAATGAACTGGCGTCAGTTGTGAGAATAAATGGTTCCTCGAAATTAGGATATATGAGAATTGGGGTAGATGTTAGGGCAATTTTTAATTGTTCAAAAGATTTAACGCATTCAGAGTCGAATTGTAACGGGACATCTTTTTGAAGTAATTTTGTAAGTGGCTTGGAAATTTTGGCGAAATTTGGAATGAACCGCCTATAATAGCCTGCTAAACCTAGAAATGATTTAATGTCTTTCTGGCTTTTTGGCTGGGGAAAGTTGAGAATGCAATCGACGAGGGATTTGGCTTAACGCCTTCAGGAGTTATAAGATGACCTAGATACGCGACTTCTTTGCGAAGGAACTCGCACTTGTCGGGTTGTATTTTCAGATTGGCTTTTCGCAGTCTTTTGAAAACATCGGTGAGGCGAGCTATATGCTCATGAATTGTCGGGGAATATACGATGATGTCGTCCATGTAGACTAAACATCTTTCGTTTTGGATTCCGAGAAGAATGTTATCCATAACCCGTTGAAACGTTGATGGAGCATTCTTCAGAACAAAAGCCATCCTAACAAATTCATAGTGACCATTGTCGACTGTGAAAGCAGTTTTGGGAATGTCTTTGGTGTCGATTTCAATTTGATGAAATCCAGAACCCAAGTCGAGGGTGGTTAAATACTGGCACTTCCCAAGTTGGTCGAGTAAGTCAAATATATTCGGAAGAGGGTCAGTTCGTTTAGTTTCCGGTAGTCAACGACGACACGCCATTTTTGTGTTCCGGAAGCGTCCAATTTTTTAGGAACAACCCATACAGAGGATGACCATGGGGAGTTAGAAGGTTGTATGATCTCTTGATCTAGCATTTGTGATATTTGGCTTTTCACCTCTTGCTTGTGGATTTGGGGTTATCGATATGATTTTATGAAGGTTGGTTTCGCATTGTTCGTATCTATAGAATGTTTAATTTCATTCGTAAATGTCAGTTGGTCGTCTTCTAAATAGAAGATATCCGAATATTCAAGACAAAGTTCTGAAATGAATTCAGATTCTTCTTTGTTGAGATGTTCTAAACGAAGCTGGTTCATTATCGTCATTTGTCTGCCATTCTCGGTTAGGTTACGTGTTTCGTTTTCAGAGAAGGTGTTTATTGTGAAATTCTGTATTGGTTCTAAATCGAGTTTGTCAAACTTGATGGTTTTGGGAATGGCAGTAACGTTTAAAAGGGAAGTTAGGAATTCACCATTTTCATTGATTTTGACTATGGCATTCGGGAGGCGAACTTTCTCAATTTCAATTGAAGAGAGAATAGCATCTGTATTCTTGAGGTTACATTTCAATTTACAGATTTACTCAGTGCGAGAGTCCAAGGTAATTGTGTTGAATGGAATATATTTAGTTGAAGGTGTAGAGTTACTATTACGCATGATCGTATCATCCGTAACTTTGAATAGTGGCAGAGTGTTAAAATTTGTAACGAGTTGTTTCTTATTGAAATCTGTGATGCAGTTATAGTGTTCCAGGAAGTCTGAACCTAATAACCCATCAAATTTCATATCAATATTACAAATATACACCTTATGTGGGTCGGAAATGTTAAAAGGCACTAGGGTGGATTCATTAATTAGAATTTTCTCATCTGTGATGCTTTGAATGATAACATTTTCAGGAAACCGTTGTTTGAAGTGTTGGCAGGTTTCGGGTTTAAAAATTGAAAGCCCTGCACCTGTATCGATTAGAAGTTTATAGGTGTTTGAAGAATCAGTAATATAATAAAGATCCTTTGAGTTGACGGAAAAAAGGGGTCTTACAGTAAGTTCTGTTTTGGGAAGTTGATATTCGGGCTGAAGTCGTCCAAATTCATTGTCTGAATTTGGGTTTGAATTTCTGAAATTTACTTGAGAAGAATCAGGTTCGTCAGAATAAAATTCGTTAAACTGTTCAGTGTTGTAATATACTGGTTCACCATTTTGTTCGAAATCGTTAGGGTGATAATCTTGTACGTTTCCGAACACATCGTGTAAAAGGTTGTAATGATTTTCGTTGTGGTAGTAGTTATAGTCATTGTGATAAGGACCGAATTGCATATTGTTCAAGTGATGAGTTTTTGGTTGTTGATGTTTGAAGAAACTCGGGTTCGGTCTGTAATTGCCAAACATTTGGGGTTGTCTACTGGTAGATGGAGGAAATTGTTGCTGTGAAATCTGTGGACTTGGATTAACATTTGCAGATTGGTTAGTAGGTTGATTGAACAAATGAGGGCGATAATTGGAATAATTCTGGTTAGAATTCGGGTTGTGTTGAAATTGTCTCATTCTTAATAAGCATTCGTTACTTAGATGGCCCATTCGTTTACAAAATGTGCATTGTTTTGGAGGTGGGACATTATTTGGCTTACGAGAGGGTTGTTGGAAATTTCTATTATTTGAAATTTTCTGGGTTTCTAAATGTGACAATTGTAGTTCTCGTTTAATCCTGAAAAGGGCATTGAGAATATTGCAGGGGTCACTAGCGCGAACAATTTTGGGCTATAAACCCGTGAGGAGGCTATTAAGAGCCATTGACTCTATCAAGTCAATGTGTGCTTGTTTTTCTTTAACAGTTAGATTTTGCTTGTTTATAGCTGCTAGCATTTTCGCTTGATGCGTCTGAAGTCTAGCAGTAAATGTAAGAGGAGATTCATTAGGAGTTTGCCGCATTCTTTGCAAGTCCTGTATGAGAGCCGAGAGATCCCAAGTATCTCCAAAAGGATTTTCTAGGAGGGTTTGAATTTCGGCTAGTTGACTAGGCTTTCGCGAATTAATTAACTCAGCCGCTCTACCGCGTAACTTATTTTTATATGGAGAATTAGCAATACTTGCTGATTATCCGTTGCCATGCTGTAAGCAGTATTACAGAAGCATATAAAAGTATTCAAAAATATCGCATTACCATCATACTCACTGATTATGGTAAATATTTCCGATAGCTTATAGGGTTCTACGGTAGGTGTAGCTGCTTGTCTACTGGTTTGCCATTTTTATAACTGTATAAATTCACACAATAAATCGAAATTAATTGTTGAATAAAAGTTTTAAATTGAAATTGTAGAAAATATATATATTATCAAATCAGTATTGAGTAATATTTAATGTAGGGGTTGCAAAATCAAAATGGGAATTTATAAATGGTAAAATATGATAATGTTTCAAATAATAATAAAATAAAGTAATAATATAAAATATTTTGTTTCAAAATTATTTAAGGAAGGTAAAGTAATGAGGAATAAAATATATAAATGAAAGAACTGGTGGTCATTCAAAATAAAATCAAAATAAAATAGTTACTTTATGATTCTTACGTTATTATTCCTCGCATCGGACTGTTCTTCGCGTCACTTAGCACTGGTTAGACTGGTTGCGTGTTCCCTTGCTAGTACTTGGTAGTTGTTGTCCTTGTCAGCCACAACTAGTTAGAAATCTTCGTGTTCTAGCTGTGTCTGGAATATCCTACTCACTGCGCCAATTTTATATTCATTTTAATTCAAATCACTTTTTAAAGAATATATTTATTTAAAACATACACAATTTAAAATTGAACAATTAAAATGATTAACTACTTCAATAACTTAATGCTAAAAGTAATAATATTTGAATGACAACACGAGATCGTTTCCAGTTGTAACATCGAGGCAAAATAATATTTTCTTGGTCCAAATAATTATTGTTTGCTGTCATTTATGGTTTTATGAAGTTGGTTATTTATTTTACAATTTTTTGTGATGGGTAGACCTATTAATGATGCTTTGAAAATGAGAAAATGACAGCTAGCTCAAACGAAAGAGGATGAAAAAGAAATGCAATACCTACTTAATATACACATTTGTTTTCTTTGTCGAAATAGAGTTCAGTTTTTTCCATGTATTAATACTTATGCTAAATGCTAAACAATGCTAAACAAATCATGTAAATTGTCGCATTAACAAAAACATAATAATATCATAATACACTTGTTCTCCTTCTTATTCTTGCCTGCTTGACATAATGGTAGTGATTGCATAGTCGATCTACTTTTGTGATGCTACTTTTATTACTACTTTCCTATTTACTGAATTCAGCCCAGCCTCTCTGTATTATTTTATTTGGTATAAACATCTTCTACAAGAACTTCCTCCCTATCCACTGTCGTTTCCATATTTCTCCAATCGTTCTAGATTAAAATTATTGCTTCCTATGAAGTGGCCAAATTATTTTAGAATATTGATATTAATTATTTGGTCAGTTATTCTTGTATGGGCTATGAAGTATTTTTCTCCAGCAGTATATATCTTACACATATATTTTTTTGGTCCTGTAATTTCATGGTCTACCTTTGTGATCCGTGAAAGATTATGGGTAGTATAAGGATTTGAACTTTGATCTTGTTGGTGTAATAGCTTCTAAGGAACCTGAAGTTAACGAAAAACTTAACAAGCTCTCTAACAAAATGCATCTATCTGGTATGTATTGGGGTATCAACAGAAGAACAGGTTCGTAGCTTCATCACATTATCACATGTAGGATCTCTTACCAAAAAACTAAAGGAATTGATACCAAAGGACCTAACTAAGATAACAACCTCAAACGTAAAACCATTAGGAAAAGTCCCATTAATGAAGTCTAATGTGATATATAGAATTCCGTGCTTGGAGTGTGATACTAGCTATATTGGAACCACCAAAACCAAAGTTAGCCAACGAATCTGCTTACACAAAAGCAACATCCAGAAATGTCATAACACCTGTGCTCTGGCCGCTTACTAAAATTTAGCAGCCCACAAGCCAGATTTTGATAATACTACTGTGTTAATAATGCCCTAAATGAGAAAACTGACATAAATAATCAGAGTTCTATCTACTCGCACCTGATTAAAGTGGATAAAACAAGAAAAAAAAACACTCCCTGCAGCAGACACTGGACAGGCCTCGAACTCCACATAACCAATTGTACCTACTGAGAATAATGAAAACCAACACGGAACTCCCAGTTTTTAATCAGTTATTGTTTTTAAACATTTCAAGCTCGTTTTTATAAGTGACCTTGTTCTATGTATGTTGTTTGTTGTGTGATTCATACATTTTCTATATATACATATATATATATATATATATATATATATATATATATATATATATATATATATTTGTTTTTAAGTTTTCGCGGGCACTAAATGTTTTGGGTGGTTTCCGGGAATTCATCCGCGTAGTTGATAACTGATCCCTGCCGGGATCGATGGTAACATGACGACGTTTCGGCAGTCACATCTGCCCTCTTCAGGTCAGTTCGAATAATTCTGGTAGCCTTCTGCTTTCGCTTCTAGTTACTCGAATACTATTAAAATGCTTAAAATTAAAATCTGCATTTAGATCATTTATTATAACGATAAAGTACCACAGGTATAATTTATCGAATGAACGCTTCCTAAAAATTGATACGGGATGGCCAAATGTTTTCAATACTTATAGCTATTTATACTATAAACTTTGAAAAAATGAGACGAGGGTCTCTAGACTATCTCTTCAACTTTCCAAAGGTGGTTTATCATAATCCGGTGAGGTAATATTGACCTTTCAAAAAGATATGTCTTCCATAGGAATGACTGAAATTTTGCAAAAATTACAGTAGCTACGTTATTCCAAATTCCATTAACTAAGAAACCAATTAACGAAGTTGAGCTTATAGTAGCTCATTTGGTAGGTTTATTTTTCTTTAACATTGCCCATACTAGCAATAGCAAACACGGTTTCATATGTGGATTTTGTGTAAAAGGTAAAAAACTAGATTGTTACCGATTTATCGCTATTTATTTGTTATAAAACAAAAACGCATGGATAAAAAATATTGAATTTTATCCCAATTAATCATGTTTTATCATTAGATCAAGTTGATGTCGGTTTTGTTCTACTGTTAATTTTGCCATGTATTTTCGTAAATGACTATGTATGTTCGGAATTTAATGAGAGTAAGCTTCTTTCTGCAAAAGTTAAGTATTATTATTAACATTATTCATAACTTAAACTTACTTTACCGACCATCATTCTCAGTGACTTATATTTGTTAACAATTTGTCAATTATGGGAAAGATTTTGCAGCGCACCTTGCTTACAATTTACATAACAATAAGTTCTCTCCATTGAAAATTGTACAACAGATACTACAAGAATAACAGAATTTCATTTCGTAATCAACACAAAGACAGTGATTTATGCAAACGATTTCATGTAGTAGCTGATGCGCACGAATTCCAACACTCCGTTAATATCACAAAGACAAACCGCCGTCACCTGTGACACAATTAAAGACTTACTCAAATTCATTATTGGTAATTAAAGAGCGGAAATCGGGCAACTCCTACACTCGGTCTGTCAATATCGAATGAGACCACCGGCACCGTAGTTAAGACATCCATGTTCATTAACAATAGATTCACGATTGCCTCCGGCTGTCAATGCTTGTCGCTATGACTCTCCCTTCTTTGTTCTGCCATCATAATGAAGGCAGATTGCAGTGTTATGTGTTAAAAATGGCCGATAGGAAGATTTATTGTAAGCATATTATGACAGTCTATATAATGTTCAATGGGAAATTATTCACTTGCGTATTGAATTGCTTCGGTATGATAATTTCCTAATGATCATGTTATTCTGCATGACCCAAGGTTAGTTGCAATGTTAAAAGCTCTACTATAGTGACTAAATGTTATGCGTGAAAATATATTTACATTATAGCAATGCAACTAAAGTGAAATGCAATGAATAATAGTAATATTTTAAAAGCCACTATGACTTTCTTGACAATATTTAGTCATAATACGTGATGCTATAACGTAAATTGCCAGTTATGTTCACCCAGTTATGCGACCAGTTAAAAATTTAATTTAAATGCTTATATTTATCAATTTGTTGGCAATTGCCAGATTAAACAAAGCAGACACGCCCACCAACACCCAACCAATCACAACACAGCTTCGTCACGTGACATCCCCTTCAAACCCAGCCCTAACTATAAATAAAAGAAGCAGAGTAGACTCAAATTCAGTTCAGTAACCTAGTGACCCTTGGGGAGTAGGCAGATTGAGGCCCCGAGTTCGATGTAGACTCTGAAACTCTTTTTCACTTTTGTCACTTGATAATGGCTCCAAAGCAGGAGTCAAACGTCGAGTATATAATAAAATCAGACACGGGTCTCACCCGGAACCTAGCACTTGTTCATATATATATATATATATATATATATATATATATATATATTTTATATCACCTCTTTTCAAAATGACTTTTTAAAAAAAAAAAAAAAATTATTTATTATTTAACAAACTTTAATACTTGATAACTTGAGTACAATAATATTAACACTATGAGTAAAGGAAAATCATCTGCCGGACTGAAGGTCGTGAATAACAATTTATAATAAATAACGTGCTGACTCTATATAAACTTAAACAATGAAAAGGAAGGAAATTCTGTGAAGTTAAAACAGCAGATGAGCATATTTTAGCTATACGAGACGAAAGTAATATAATATGAAAGATTAAAATGTGAAATGAGATCTGCTACGTGACAATTTGAAAGAAAAGTATAATATTACATTATGAGGAAAAAAGGTGTTATGTGTTATGAATTACAATGTTATAAAATATAATATAGAATTTATTATTTTAAAGAGTCTATTAAATTTCTATATAACAACTCCATTTATCCCGAAAAAGTTGATGCTATGCTTCAACTTTTCAGGCCATTGGTTTAAGTTCATCTTCTTCTATGGGTTCCTGGAGTTGGAGGCTTGGGCGTCTTCTGGGGAAGAATCTGAAGCGTCTGGTTTCGCTTCGACTTCGCATTGGTGGAGGTGATGGCGGGTCATCACTTGTGGTGGCTATGGCTAGTAGTCTGGATTTTCTTCTGCTTTTGCACTTGTAGAGAATGTACAAAAGTATAAATGCGATGATGGAAGTAATGGTTAGAATTGTGAACCAAGATGTATGTTTTTTAATAAACGGCTGGTTTATTAATTTGTCTAATTCATCGGAATATTGGTTGAGCTTGTGTTGCGCTATGTTGAGGTCGTCGGCGTCGATCTTGTTTAAGCTGAGGGGTTTCAGATCTGGGACGTACTTCTTTGGTGGGATGGATGCACAGCAGTTGTAGGGTATTTGAACTGGATGGCTCTTGTATGTAATATTTTGGGAATCTTCAATTAACCTTTTTGAATGGATTCGAGTATTGCCAATGAATGCATTGCAGTCTGATTGCAATTGGAGGATTGAATTAGTTGCAATGGTTTTGGTTACAACGTTGTTGCCGCTACACTTTATGGTGATTGGTAGAAGATCGGAAACAGAAATTAGCCATACATTTGAACTGATTTCGTAAACATTGTAGTCTTTGGCATACAGTATCGAAGTTTGGCAAACTTTTGGAAGGAAGGTGGACTGTTTCAAAAGCTGGGCCTCACAGATGGAATCGCTGTCAATAGGATACGGAAGAACATCTGAACATATCCACTGAACTCGGCTTAAGAGTTTGCAGTTGTCCAAGTTCCGAAATGTGGTATACAACAATGAATCATCATTCTTCGCGATATATTTAGTTATGGTTGGTAAAATATGATGGAATCCTGTTCGGTCGTCCAGAATGGGGATTGGGTATAAACGATAAAGGATAAAAGTTTCAGGATTCACTAAAGGGATTTTCAAAACGAAAATTATTTTTGTATCTAACTGAAATGCTTCTAACTCTATAATGTCAATATATTGTGCAATATTATGGGCGTAAATTGATAAGGTAAATTATTTTTATGCAAAGATTGAGAAACAAGTTGAAGAGATTCGACTAAATCGGCGGGGTTTATTATTGAACTGTGTAACATTTTAATACGAGCGAAAGATATTGCTGACAATACATCATTTAGGGCGTCTTGGATAAAGACATAGCTTTCCATTAATGATTCGCATAGATCTAATGTTTTGACTAATGCTTCGAAAAATGCAAGATCGTCTGAAATGTACATGATAGATTGTTTGATTTTGCCAATGTCCCTGTTAAACGTTTCTTCGTCTATTTGAAGTTTCTGAACTGTTGCATTGGTTTTTGATTACGGAAGTCGTTACTGAAATTTGGTTATTTAGTAAATTTTCGATTTGCTGTTCGTCATGTGTTATCTTGTTGATACAGTCATTAAAGTATTCACCATCACTAGCGTCTAAAGTTCCAGTTATTGATTTCCAAATTGTTCCTATACCATTAATAAGTCCTCGTTTCTGCCTCTTGGAGTTGTAAAGTTTAGTGTCTGCGAATATCTCTTGATATTTTAAGTTTACTGTGTCAGATATTTGTTTTAGGAGGCTAATATGAGTTTGTACTTGAGGTTTAAATACTGTCATACGGGTAGTTAAGTTTGAATGGATAGTATCGATTAAAGTGCTCAAAATGTTGTCATTGTTGGCAATTGCGTCAACAAAAGGGTGAAGATCTTTGTAGACAAGTAGTGTCCATTTATCGTTTGATATTTTGACAGTTCCTTCTTCATGAAAGAAGAGTCCTACTGTGTTGTTTATGGGAGTTATTGAATATTGGGACGTCACGATTGTGAAGAGTCCAAGTAGTCTGAAATAAAGTAATTTCTATTCAAAATACGGTTTCAATCTGTCAAAATTTACTTTTGTAGATTGATTCGTTTCGGGTTTAGAAGAGTTGCAGAATTTTGGAAAAGTTCAGTTATCTGAAAAGGGCCATTAAATTTGTTTTGTGACTTACTTGAAATTTGGGATTCTTTTAAATATACCTTGTCGCCTATGTTATAAGTGGGTCGTTTTTCGGGTACGTGTTGATCGAAACGTGCTTTGGCTTTTTGTTGTTCGGTTTTGGCTCGCGCTAATTTGTAAAATATTCCATACGGTTATTAAGATCTCTAACGTACTTGGAAATGAGGTTCTTTTGGTTGTAAAGCGTTTCCGGTGGTCTACTCGACGTGTGACCAAAAATCAACTCATAAGGAGTGAAACCATGAGTCTTATTTTTGGTGTTGTTATAGCATATGACTGCGTATGGCAGAACATTAAATGGGTGTTCGTTTGGATTTTCGGCGATATTTGCCCGGATCATTTCCGATAATGTCGCATGGAAGCGTTCAAGGGAACCGTTTGATTGTGGATGACTTACACTAGAGAAGGTTAACTTTATTTCGTAGAGTTCACAGAGGTCTTTTACTAATACGTTATCGAACTCACGACCGTAGTCACAGTGAATTCTCAACGGGGTGCCGTAGTGTTGAAAATAAAGGATGAGCGTGTTAACAACAGTTTTTCCCGTTTTATCCTTTATAGGATACGCCTGTGTAAATTTCGTTAACTCGTCCCTGATTGTTAGAGCATAATTTCGAGTGGGATATTCAAAGATATCGATGTTGACTCGCTCGAAAGGTGTTTTCGGCGTTTCTGTGATGACTAGAGGAGAACTCAAGTTTTTTCTACATATTTTGACTTTTTGACAAATTTCGCATGACTTGATGAAATTTTCAACGTTTTTTGTCAAACCGGTCCAGTTATACTTCTCTTTTATTCGCCTTACTGTTTCATTAATTCCGCGATGCAAATTGTTTTTGCCTTGATGGTAGTGTTCTAAAATCTGAGGTATTTCATCCTCTGAGGGTGTGATTATGACGTTTTGGCATATTTTTAATTTAATGTCTTTGTCTGCAAAGACATAAGAAAAAGTTTCAAGGATTGGGAGTTCTAAGTTGTTTTCGACGTAATATGTGGTTTCAAGATCGAATTTATCTCGCGATTTTTAAATAATGTAGAACAGAAATTGTACGACTATTTCAGGATCAAATGGCAAGGGGATTATAAAGTATTTGCGGTCTTTAACTGATTTACTTGCGAAGGTGTTGATGGAATTGGTTTCGAATGTGATATCTTCTTCGAAAATATCGTCCATGATTCGTTCGTGTAGATCAGTTAACTTGTTTTGCCAGAAAAATGAAATAATTTGTTTATGGGATTTGTCCAGAAGTTGGGAATTAGTAGTTTCGATCTTTGAATAGTCAATTATTGATCTTGTTTTATATAAGTCAACAAATTTATTAAATTCGTTAGTAAGGTGTTCGTCAGTAAGTTCAGGTTCTGGTTCGGGTTCGTCTTCTGAGTCGGTGTCATTGAAGGCATGGATTTTTGACTGAAAATTCGCGATTTGTTGGAAGTGGTTGACTTTAATTCGCGAGAGAGCATCGGCGTTTCTGTTTATCTTGCCTGGTTTATGTTCAATTTTATAATTGTACTCTTCCAGCTTCAGTCGCCATCTGGCAAGTCTACTGCCTGGATCCTTGATCGAGAAAAGCCACGTAAGCGGGCGGTGATCGGTAATTAAAGTAAACTTACGACCAAATAAATAAGGACGGAAGGCTTTGACTGCCCACACAATGGCAAGCAATTCCCTTTCAATGGTCGAATATCTGGTTTCGGCGGCACACAAAGTGCGGGAGGCATAAGCAATCGGAAGGTCTTTTCCAACTGGGCCTTGTGAAAGGACTGCACCAATCGCGAAAGCGCTGGCGTCTGTGGTGAGAAGAAAAGGTTCTTCAAAATTTGGGTAGATAAGGATGGGGTCTGAGATGAGAGCTTTCTTTAAATCATTGAATGCTGCCTTGCAATCGGAATCAAAGGAGAATTTAGTGTCCTTTTGAAGCAGTTTGTTAAAGGTTTGGACACTTTAGCAAAATTGGGAATAAATCTTCTATAGTATCCGGCCAATCCTAAGAAAGATTTGATATCTTTCGGGTTCTTTGGCTCTGGGAAGTTTTGGATACAACTGATTTTTTCGGGGTTTGATTTTACACCTTGTTGCGTAATCGTTGGGGAGTATACAATGATATCGTCCATGTATACTAGACAACGTTCATTTTGTATTCCAAGGAGGATGTTGTCCATGATACGTTGGAATGTGGACGGGGCGTTCTTTAAACCGAACGGCATACGAACAAACTCGTAATGGCCGTTTTCGACTGAAAATGCTGTCTTGGGAATGTCTTTAGAATCGATCTCTATCTGATGAAAACCGGAGGCGAGATCTAACGTCGAGAAATATTGGCATTTGCCAAGTTGATCTAAAAGATCGGAGATGTTTGGTAAGGGGTATTTGTCGTCGACTGTGACTTCATTCAGTTTCCTGTAGTCAATGACGACACGCCATTTTTGTTTGCCTGAGGCGTCTAATTTTTGGGAACAACCCAAACTGGGGAAGACCAAGGGGAGATAGAATGACGAATGATGCCTTGATCAAGCATTTTACTGACTTGTTCTTTAACCTCTTCTTTATGGACCTGCGGGTACCGATAAGATTTGGTATAGATGGGTCTGGAGTTATTTGTCTCGATCGAATGTTTGATTTCGTTCGTAAAAGATAATGCGTCGCCTTCTAAGAAAAATATGTCTTGAAAGTCTAGACAAAGGCTCGTAATCATATCTTCTTCTTCAACGTTTAAGTGATCTGTCCTGAGTTGTTGTCGAATTAATAAGTTTCTGTCAACTGGTTCAGAGTCATAAGAGTTGTTAAAATTGAAGCAGGGTTGTTGTTTGAGTAAGGGGTTCTATAGTGAAGTTGTCGAAATTAATTGTTTTTGGGATGGCGTTGGCGTTTATAACTGAAGTGAGGAATTCGCCATTTTGGTTTACATATACCAAGGAATTGGGTAATCTGACTTTTTCTTTTTCTATAGTATGTAGAACAGCGTCGGTATTATCAGGTGACATCGCAGTTTACATACTTTTTCGGTGCGGGTTCTATAGAAATATAGTTCGGAAAATGATTAGGTTTTGTATTTTGGGAATTGTTGGAGATGCGATATCTGAAGAAGGCAAGGTAGGGACCTTGTGAAGAGCGATATCCTTAAAATTTGTTCTAAGTTGCTTAGATTTTAAGTCTATTACGCATTCGTAATGTTCCAAAAAATCTAAACCTAAGATGCCATCAAAGTCGATGTCAAGATTACAAAAAAAACCTTGTGGGGGTTAACAGGAGCAAATGGTACAAGGGTTGACTGGGAAATTGAAATTTTTGATCGGTGATGCCCTGAATAATTACATGTTCTTGGAATCTTTGGGGAAAGTTTTTGACAGTTTGCTCTTTGAAAATTGAAATTCCTGCGCCTGTATCTATAAGCAATTTGTATTGACCAGTAGCGTCGTTTATGTAATATAAGTTTTTTGGGTTGACAGTGTGAAGGTAGTTACAGGAAACGTTTGTTCCGGGAAGTTTACGTTCGGATTCATGTCGTCTAAATTCATTGTTTGTATTTGTGATGTGATGTTGGTTGTTATGTCCGGTGGATGAACTGGATTTGGGAGAGAAAGAAAATCCTGGTAGTTCTGATTTTCCAGTGGTCCAAATCATCAGTTTGATAGCCGAAGTTATCAGCAGTATGATGATTAGTATTTCCTGTGTCGTATGAATAACTATTATCTGTATAATAGTCGTAATTTATTTGATTATCAGCTGTATGATAATCCTCATATGGGTGATTATTAGCTGTATAATAATCGTTGTCATTATCGAAAGAATTTGTGCAACTTAAATGATGTGCCCTGTTTGGATTCTGGTGGAAATTAGGGTTCTTTTGAATCACTGACTGACGAGGTTGTTGCATATTTGTTGGAATTGTCTTGACTGATTAGGAGGATATTGATTTGGTCTAAAAGGGGACTGATTTTGCCTGAAAGTTGGCTGATTCTGCCGAAATTGTGGGGTCTGATTTTGCCGAAATTGTGGAGGTTGATTTTGTCGAAATTGTGGAGGCTGATTTTGGGAACCATTATTAGCGAAAGGGTTTGTCTCATGTAATTGTTGTTACCGTATTGTTATTGTAAACGGGTGCTTGGTAATTTGGGAACGACATTCGGAGGTGATGTGTCCGAATCTACCGCAAGATAAGCACTTATTATTTGGAGGATTAGGCTTCGGAACGATTGGTGGGCCTCGGGGGAATTTGTTTTGTAGTTTTCTGATTTTCAAAGTACGATAACTGGAGTTCGCGTCTGATTCTTACATTGGCTTCTAAAAGGTCTTTAGGGTTACCTGCACGGATGATTTGTCCGAGACGTGGTTCTAACCCGGTTAGAAGGGTGTTAAGCGCCATAGTGTCTATTAGACTCGTTTGCGCTACCTTTTGGTCTGCGTTTAAATTGGATGCCTTTTGAATATTGGCGTGCATTTTTGCTGTTAGGACTTGTAGTCGGTTGTAGAAAGTGAGTGGTGACTCGTTGGATAGTTGCTGAAGGCGTTGTAGATCTTGTATCAGGGACGTAAATCCCTGGAATCTCCGAAATGAAGATTCAAGAGTTGTTTTAATTCTAAATAAGACGCGGGGCTACGCGAATTTATTAGTTGGGCCGCTCTGCCTTTTAATTTATTTTTGATGTGGATAAGTAAAAGGTATCTTTGATCGCCCGTCGACATGTTGTAAGCACAGTCGCACGCATTAATAAATGTTCCAAGAGATCTGATCTCCTTCGAACTCTGGGACGATAGAGAATATTTCGGATAGCCGATAGGGCTCAGGTTCAGAGCCGTCTCTGGGAGATTGTTGTGCCATTTTTAAATTTATTAAATGGGAGAATTGAAAAATTGTTTGAAAAATTAAGCAAAAAAATAAAAAAATTCAAAATAAATGTATAAATCGGCTAAAGTGCAATAAATTGTCACGAAAACAACAAAACGTATAATGGAGAAAAATAAATATTGCAACAAAGTATGGTAAAAATAAAATAAATCGAGAAATTCAAAAAATAAGGTACAAAAATAAAATTGGTATGGTTAAAAAATATGGTTCGGGTTTTTCGGTCGTCCGAACAGAAAAAGAAAAAAAAAAGAATCAAAATTATTGGTAAAATTAAAAATTGTGAGATGATTCCTGTTTGTACTCACATTAAATGGAACATCGATGCTGCCGTGTTCTGTAGTTGTAGTTAGTTGCCTTGTTCTACGGTTACAGTTGGGACGTCTCGAGAGGTTCTTTCTTCCTTCAAGGGATTAGGATCCGCCGCTACCAGTTAAGCTCGTTCGCCGGTTCTAGTAACGTTCTGGAATCCTACTGACTGCGCCACTTTTTATATAACTTCTTTTCAAAATGACTTTAAAAAAAAATTATTTATTATTTAACAAACTTTAATACTTGATAACTTGAGTACAATAATATTAACACTATGAGTAAAGGAAAATCATCTGCCGGACTGAAGGTCGTGAATAACAATTTATAATAAATAATGTGCTGACTCTATATAAACTTAAACAATGAAAAGGAAGGAAATTCTGTGAAGTTAAAACAGCAGATGAGCATATTTTAGCTATACGAGACGAAAGTAATATAATATGAAAGATTAAAATGTGAAATGAGATCTGCTACGTGACAATTGAAAGAAAAGTATATAATAAAATCAGACACGGGTCTCACCCGGAACCTAGCACTTGTTCATATATATATATATATATATATATATATATATATATATATATATATTTAGATTTATTTAGATTAGGTTTCCGGGAACTCATCCGCGTAGTTGATAACTGATTTGTTATTTCCGGTTGAGTTGTTATTGGACCTGGAAACGAATGCAGAGTTGACAACAATGCAACAACAGGCAAAATTTAACAAATTGAAGCTCCAACAGAAGCCCAAAAAAGCATAATATGTGGCGTGGAAACAGCAGTTTCAAAATTAGATGCCAACACCGCTGAAATAATTAGACAAGATATGTCACATGTTCTAAGAATGTCTAAACCACCCAAAAGGAACCTATCTATAGAAGAAAATGAGGCCTTGAAACAACTTCGCCTCAACAAGGACATTGTCATTCTACCTGCTGATAAAGGAAATGCGACTGTCATTTTAGATACAGCGGATTATTCAAAAAAATTCAAACATTGCTACAAGATCCACCATATAAACAAATTACTACTGACCCCACAACTTATCTGGAGAAAACAACCAAGGCCAAAATCCAAGCAAGTAGGATCGACTAAAATCTCCAACTGCAACTTATTCCGCGTGAAAAGTCATCGAGATGTCCGACATTCTATGGGTTGCCAAAAGTACATAAAGAAGGTGCACCTTTGAGGCCAATAGTAAGTTCAATTGGATCCCCAACACAACAGCTAGCCAAATACCTAGCCCAACAACTTCAACCGTTTGCATAGGGGGCAGACTCATATGTCAAAAATTCGACACATTTCATCGAAATACTTGGAAAAACGGTTTTACAACCTGAGTGTCTTCTTGTCAGTTTTGACGTAGTGTCCCTTTTCACCAATATCCCTATCGACGAAGCCTTGGATATAATAATGGAAAAATACAAACCACCTCAACACCTTGTAGACTTAACAAGGCACTGCCTGATGAACACCTATTTTGTTTACGAGAACCAACGATACAAACAAGTGGAAGGAGCTCCAATGGGATCGCCACTCTCACCAGTTATTGCGAACCTTTTTATGGGGAACTTTGAGGAGTTGGCACTAAGAACAGCAACTCTTAAACCCAGTTTATGGTTGCGATATGTGGATGATACATTTGTGATTTGGCCTCATGGGAGGGAACACCTCAACACATTTTTAGACCACTTTAATGGCATCCATCACAAAATAAAATTCACCATGGAGGTTGAAGCCAATAATCAACTGCCATTCCTTGATGTTCTCATAAATAAGAAGGAAGATGGATTCCTTGGCCATACAGTATATAGGAAAACAACTGACACCAACAGATACCTTCATGCTAATTCTCATCAACACCCAGCCCAACTACAAGCCGTGGTCAACACTTTAGTAACCAGATCACAAAGACTAGCTGACCAGGACAACATCAAACAGGAAATGGACAGTTTAAAAACATCTCTGAGGCAAAACCGATTAACAGACCGAAATATTCAAAGAGCCCTAAAGTCAAAACCGAGACAAACAGACGAGGAGCATGAGACACCACTAACCAAGGCTTATTTACCGTATGTCAAGGGGACCACGGACAGTAGTGCAAGAATGCTACGGAGACACAATATCGATACTATTTTCAACACAGACAGAAAAATAAGCAGGGTGTTGAGGACTCCGAAGACGAGGATCCCTTTAGAACAACAGGAAGTGTACGAGATTCCTTGTGCAGACTGTCATAAAACCTATGTGGGGCAAACTAACAGAAAAATTCAAGCTAGACGTGATGAACACCATAATGCTATAAGAAAGCTGGAAAAAACAACATCCATTGCGGAACACGCCACCACGACGTCACACCGAATAGACTTTGAGAAGACCAGAGTACTGGCAAATATAGAACACCCGAATTCAAGACTCGTAAGAGAGGCAATTGAAATAGCGAAGAGGCCTCACAGTCTAAACGCACGCAATGAAATCCAGAACTTTTCAAATTGTTGGAAAATTCTATTAAACACCGTACCGGCCCGGACCAGTCCAATAACAACTCAACCGGAAATAACAAATCAGCAGGCAAGAGGCGTGCCCACTGAGCGCCCAGGGCCAATCACACGCAGCCGTTCACGGTGCCAACCAATAGACGCTTAGCCGCGACTATATAACACCGTGGGCGCTCCTGAAAATATCAGTATTCGAGTAACTAGAAGCGAAAGCAGAAGGCTACGAGAATTATGCGAACCGACCTGAAGAGGGCAGATGTGACTCTGCCGAAACGTCGTCATTTTACAATCGATCCCGGCAGGGATTAGTTATCAACTACGCGGATGAATTTTCGGAAACCATCTAGTGCCCGCGAAAACTTAAAAACAAATATAGTGAATCTCTGCGGGGAGAATACTTTTCATTTGTGAAAAAGCTCTAAAAGGCATAACAAATACGTCAATTTTTTAAACATTTAAAAGCACTTTTTAGAAAATCCCGTGAACATATGTATTGTAATGTACTTACCAAATACCTATATTGATCAGTTCTTTCATCTTTTTACTCCTTTCCTCCTTTGAGAACATCTTCCAGATTCCGTCTTCAAATGTTGGTATTCCAAATCTAGGTATGTCTATCTGTTTGGGAATAGACCAAAAAACATATATGATGCCAAAGATAGCCGTTGGACTGTCGTCCGACAGACTGTGTAGGGCTCAGCTAGTTGAGAGAGTTGATTTAATTAGTTCACAATCCAACAATATATGTTCCTGAAATTTCAACCGTACGATCATTAACTGTTCTTGAAACGATGCAACTTCAGCTAATCAGTCTTAAAGAACCCATCAGGGGATATCTGGCGTTGCATTTGGAACTATGCCGCACCTAAAGAGCTGAAAAGCGTCCCATTACATCTCTGTCGAACGAGGCTCTGAACGCCTTCTTGAAATTCAGAAGCTTGTTTTTAAATCGCAAACAATATCAACGTAGACATGGGAAGTTAAACATCTTGTTGGGATATAGCAAGATGTAGAATGTTCCGAGAAAACTGCCATCACGAGTCCGACCGATTATGCAGGGCCCAGCAAGCTCAGAGGCCAGTAGAACCCATAGGGGATATGTGGCGTTGTACTGGAACTATGCCACAAGCGCCTTAAGGCCCGAGAAGTGTTCCCCACATGTCTCTGACAATCGTAGCTCTGAACAATTATGCACGCAACCTACTAGGGGAATTATCCGTTCCCAAAATGTAGTACATCAGATTTAAAAAACTGATGTAAGCATTAGTAGAGATTCCAAGTAAAACTATCATCACCTGCTCGAGAAAGTATGCAGCTTCGGCTGGTTCAACCTCGTAGATTCCCGGAATATCTGGCGTTGAATTGGAACCATGCCACAAGCGCCTTGAGGTGTGACTAGTGTCTTGAATCGTCCGACTTGGAATTCTAGAAAAGGGATGAATATAATTTTGGTAAGCACAGAAATTACGAAATGAAATGCTGAAGGCAAGGGGCAAATTGGAATCAACGACTGGGCATGGGCAAAATATAATTTCTGTGCTAAGTTCAAATTTGGGATAACTCAAATAAATCAGAGCTTTCAACTGGGATTATACAAAGTCTGGCGCGTCAAAAAAGGTGTTCCTAAAGAAATCAGAAGAGGTTAGATAATTTAACGCCAAAAACTGTGACCGACATTTAGAAGTTTCTGGAAGACGTTCCCAACTAGACTTCTATTTGCGGAATTGTTCAATACGAAACTGCTGCCCTTCTGGTGTACCCTGGGTTGTTAATATAGGAACAGCTGTACTCTTGGTGTACCCCGGGTTGTTCCTGTACGAAAGCGCTGCCACATGGAGTTTCCTAAAACAAATTATTACAATGCATTCAAAAGAATTTGAAAAGTTCCGCGAATTGGTTTTAATTAATACGGTGGTGCAAGAACAAAAATAGCTTAACTTATTAATAGTCATGAATATGACAGGCATGGCGGCTTCTGGAAATCTATCCCACGTCAATCCTGTTTGAAATCGCTGCCCTTCTGGTGTCTCCTGGGTTGTTCATATGCGTAACCGCTGCCCTTCTGGTGTACCCTGGGTCATTCATATACGAAACCGCTGCCCTTCTGGTGTATCCTGAATTGTTCCTATATGGAACAGCAGCTCTTCTGGTGTATCCTGGGTTGTTCCTATCGAAACCGCTGCAACATGGAGTTTCCTAAAACAAATTTTTACAATGCATTCAAAAAAACTTGACAAATTCTGTGTATTAGTTTTAATTAATAACGCTGTGGAAGAACAAAAACAATAAAATTTTCATTACCTCTGAATACTCCTTAATTTGACAGGCATCGCGAAGCTTCTGGAAATCGATCCCACGTCAATCTTAGTTCAAACAGCTGCTCGCCTGGGGTTTCCTGAAACAAAAATGATTGGATGTATTCGACGGTACTTTAAAAAGCCCAAAAATCGGTTTGGGTTGTTCATGTACGGAAGCGCTGCCACATGGAGTTTCCTAAATCCTGGGTTGTCCACATACGAAACAGCTGCTGTTCTGGTGCTTCTTGGTTGTTCATATAGAGAACCGCTGCCCTTCTGGTGTATCCTGGGTTGTTCCTGTAGAAACCGCTGCAACATGGAGTTTACTAAAACAAATTATTACAATGCATTCAAACGAACTTGAAAAATTCTCTGTATTGGTGTTAATTAATAAGGCTGTGGAAGAACAAAAACACTTAAATTTTCATTACCTCTTAATACTCCTTAATGTGACAGGCATCGCGAAGCTTCTGGAAATCGATCCCACGTCAATCTTGTTTCAAACAGCTGCTCGCCTGGGGTCTCCTGAAACAAAAATGATTGTGATGTATTCGAAGGTACTTTAAAAAGCCCAAAAATCGGTTTGGGTTGTTCATGTACGAAAGCGCTGCCACATGGAGTTTCCTAAATCCTGGGTTGCCAACATACGAAACAGCTGCCGTTCTGGTGCCTCCTGGGTTGTTCATATCCAGAACCGCTGTCCTTCTGGTGTATCCTGAGTTGTTCCGTCGTCATTTTACCGCCGATCCCGGCAGGGATCAGTTATCAACTACGAGGATGAATTCCCGGAAACCATCTAATACATTCAGTGCCCGCGAAAACTTAAAAACAAATATATATATATATATATATATATATATATATATATATATATATATATATAGTGTGGAACGGCCAAACGGAATAAATTGTGGGTTTACTGGGTTAGGATATAAGTTTGTCAAAGTTGGCACGACATTATTTTGAAGCAGTTCTAAATATTTATCACCATTCAAGTTACCATCAATGAAAAAGGGACCTACGATATGATTTCCAACAGTAAAGATTCTCATTAGACCAATAGCGGCAATTTTGAGGATTAACATAAATCGGAAGATTGCAGATGAACTTAAAAAGCTGTGGAAATGGAGAACTTAAAGTCTTGAGAAGAAACGAATAAGAAGAGCTTAAGTTCTGTAAGAATGACTGAAGAACTGTATTGAAAAAAATGAAAGATAGTTGGACAAACGGTCTTTTTGTCTAAGATAAAAAGAAAAAGAACAAAAAGTGTAGGATCGAGGAATTGAAGAACTGGCTCGAAGAAGAAGAACATATTGTTGCCAATTTTATAGGGAAGGTTGAGGAATTTACCTTTGGGTAACTAAACTCCTGAAGAAATGTTTTAATGAGAAGAAAACTTGAGGAGTTGATCGGAGACCCTTAAGGACTTGAGGGATTAGATGAAAAGAGCCTAAAGTCTTTTTGTGTGCATAACTGTCTCGAAGGATTGAGGAGATTAAGAATATTATTAGATTTTTACAGGGGATATGAAGCATACGATACCACTCGACCACAGTGTGGATTGGTAAGGTGCAAATGTCGATTTCCCTGATTTTTGCCATTTTCGTCAGAAACGACTGTGCCCTCCGGAATTGTGTCATCATTTTTTATTAATTGACAAACGTTGTTTTGACTGGGATTTGATCCCGGGTCAAGACTACTTATCACGTTCCAATTTTTATACTATTGTGTGAGCCGAAGGACTTTCCCACTAGGCCACTGTGAGACCTAAATTATATATATATATATGAAGAAATATTTATCCGCAAATACATTAACAACTCGGAACATTTCACACACCTTCTCAACAGCATTTCCATAGAACCAGAAGATATCATAGCTAGTTTCGATGTTAAATCCTTATATCCAAGCATACCGGTAGAGGAAGCACTTCAACAAATATCTGAAAATGAAGACCTCCCACAATTCGTAATAGATTTGTCACGACACTGCCTAAAAAGTGCCTATTTTATGTATGACAACCGCATATATAAACAAACCGACGGAGCCGCAATGGGGTCCCCACTATCACCAGCGGTGGGAAACCTCTTTATGACCTATTTCGAGAAAAAGGCACTACAAACAGCAAACCTGAAACCAAAGTTATGGCTAAGATACGTCGATGACGTATTTGTCATATGGCCTTTTGGTAAACAAGAAATCCTCAAGTTCCTGGAGCACCTAAACTCTATACACCCCAGGATTCAATTTACATTAGAACTTGAAGAAAACAATCAGCTGCCTTTCCTCGACGTCCTCGTAAGAAAAAAACCCCAAAATTGGGCCTTTCGACCACACCCTTTATAGAAAGCCGACACACACGAACAGATATTTAATATACAAATCTCATCACCACCCATCTCAAATACAGGGAGTTGCCAACACGCTAATTGCCAGATACATACGACTGACAGACGACAATAACAAAACACACGAATTAAAACAGATAACTACCGCTCTACGACAAAACGGATACACAAACCACACTATCAAAAAAGCAATAGCACAACAAGACCATGAGCCAAAACCAAAAGATGACCTCACCGAAAAACCAAAGGGACAACGGACAGAATTGGCCGAATTCTTCGAAGGCATGAAATAGCGACAGCATACAAACCGCACCAGTCTATAGGCACAAGTTTAGGAAATCCCAAACCAAAAGTAAAACTTGAAAACCAAGGGGTATATAGTATAACTTGCGGAACGTGCGATAACGTATACGTCGGACAAACGAACAGGAGAATTTCACCCGTTTAGAGGAACACAAATTAGCTGTCAAAAATAAACAAACGACCTGTCCCAACACAGCAACAATCAGGCCATAAAATCAATTTCGATAATTGTAAACAGATCTCACAAACTCCTCACTACAAAACCAGACTAATACGAGAAGCTATTGAAATTGAGAAAACTGGACAACTAAACAAAAAGAGAGGACGCCCTGCACCTCTCTAACACATGGAAGACAATTATTAAACATCAAAATAAAAGACAATTAGCTAGAAAAAATACAAACCCGCCAAGAAGCAACACACCCGACACAGCAGCGAAGGGGGCGGAGTCAACACCGACCAATCAGGCGGGATACGACCTCTGACGGGACATAAAATAAACAGCCCAGGCAGATCACCCCTGAGTTCACCGTAACAACGCATTGAGAATACCAAGTGAGACCTTGGGGAAACGTGAAACGTCTGCAGGATTCAAAGATGAATCAATATAACGAACGGATGTATTCCGGGATAAATATTTCTTCACAATGTTCCATACAAAATTTGATTGATTTTGTAGTATATAGTATTTTATATTTTAATCAGGATAAGAATTTCTATAGCAGTTTGATGTTTAAATGACAAATAGTAATAGAATCTGTAAATTCCACGATGTGAAAAGGCATATAATCACATTACCTGATGAAGGGGTAAATTATTAATTAATATTAAACCCGGAAATGTTGTAATCTAATGATTAAATTGTTTTAATTTACACCTGACCTCTACATCCCAAGACTACGAACGTATCTCATATATATATATATATATATATATATATATATATATATATATATGTTTTAGGTGGTTTCCGGGAATTCATCCTCGTAGTTGATAACTGATTCCTGCCGGGATCGATGGTAAAATGTCGACGTTTCGGCAGAGTCACATCTGCCCTCTTCAGGTCGGTTCGCATAATTCTCGTAGCCTTCTGCTTTCGCTTCTAGTTACTCGAATACTAAGATTTTCTGAAGCGAGCGCGCTGTTATATAGTCGCGGCTCGGCGCCTATCGGTTGACACCGTGAACGGCTGCGTGTGATTGGCCCTTGGCGCTCAGTGGGCACGGCTCCATCCTGCTGATTTGTTATTTCCGGTTGAGTTGTTATTGGACGGGTCCGGGCCGGTACGATGTTTAATAGGATTTTCCAACAATTCGATAAGTTCTGAATTTCATTGCGTGCGTTTAGACTGTGAGGTCTCTTCGCTATTTCAATTGCCTCTCTTACGAGTCTTGATTTCGGGTGTTCTATATTTGCCAGTACTCTGGTGTTCAAAGTCTATTCGGTGTGACATCGTGGTGGCGTGTTCCGCAATGGATGTTGTTTTTTTCCTGCTTTCTTACAGCGTTCTGGTGTTCATCACGTCTAGCTTGAATTCTTCTATTAGTTTGCCCCACATAGGTTTTATGACAGTCTGCACATGGAATCTCGTACACTCCCTGTTGTTCTAAAGGGATCCTCGTCTTCGGAGTCCTCAACACCGTGCTTATTTTTCTGTCTGTATTGAAAATAGTGTCGATATTGTGTCTCCGTAGAATTCTTGCAATACTGTCCGTGGTCCCCTTGACATACGGTAAATAAGCCTTAGTTATTGGTGTCTCATGCTCCTCGTCTGTTTGTCTCGGTTTTGACTTTAGGGCTCTTTGTATATTTCGGTCTGTGAATCCGTTTTGTCTCAGAGCTGTTTTTAAACTGTCCATTTCCTGTTTGATGTTATCCTGGTCACTAGCCTTTGTGATCTGGTTACTAAAGTATTGACGACGGCTTGTAGTTGGGCTGGGTGGTGATGAGAATTAGCATGAAGGTATCTGTTGGTGTGAGTTGCTTTCCTATATACTGTATGGCCAAGGGTTCCATCTTGCTTCCTATTTATGAGAAGATCAAGGAATGGCAGTTGATTGTTGGCTTCAACCTCCATGGTAAATTTTATTTTGTGATGGATGCCATTAAGGTGATCTAAAAAAGTATTGAGGTGTTCCCTCCCATGAGGCCAAATCACAAATGTATCATCCACATATCGCCATCACAAACTGGGTTTAAGAGTTGTCGTTCTTAGTGCCAACTCCTCAAAGTTCTCCATAAAAAGGTTCGCTATAACTGGTGAGAGTGGCGATCCCATTGGAGCTCCTTCCACTTGTTTGTATCGTTGGTTTTCGTAAACAAAATAGGTGTTCATCAGACAGTGCTTTGTTAAGTCTACAAGGTGTTGAGGTGGTTTGTATTTTTCTATTATGATATCCAAGGCTTCGTCGATAGGGATGTTGGTGAAAAAGGACACTACGTCAAAACTTAGAAGAAGACACTCTGGTTGTAAGACCGTTTTTCTAAGAATTTCAATGAAATGTGTCGAATTTTTTACATATGAGTCTGCCCCCTCTGCAAACGGTTGAAGTTGTTGGGCTAGGTATTTCGCTAGGTGTTGTGTTGGGGATCCAACTGAGCTTACTATTGGCCTCAAAGGTGCACCTTCTTTATGTACTTTTGGCAACCCAGAGAATTTCGGACATCTCGATGACTTTTCACGCGAAATTAGTTGCAGTTGGAGATTTATGTCGATCCAACTTGCTTGGATTTTGGCCTTGGTTGTTTTCTCTAGATAAGTTGTTGGGACAGTAGTAATTTGTTTATATGCTGGATCGTGTAGCAATATTTGAATTTTGTTTGAATAATCCGCTGTATCTAAAATTACAGTCGCATTTCCTTTATCAGCAGGTAGAATGACAATGTCCTTGTTGAGGCGCAGTTGTTTTAAGGCCTCATTTTCTTCTATAGATAGGTTCCTTTTGGGTGGTTTAGACTTTCTTAGAACATGTGACACATCTTGTCTAATTATTTCAGCGGTGTTCGCATCTAATTTTGAAACTGCTGTTTCCACGACACATATTATGCTCTCTGTTGGTATCTGAGAGGGAGCAATAGCGTAATTGAATCCCTTAGCCAACACGCCAATCGAGGAAGTGTTCAATTGGACCGAAGATAAGTTATAAACGGTTTTATTCGTTTCCAATTGCCGTGAGGTTAGACTGTGACTGTTATTTTCCGAGACAAATTCGTTTTTGGGCTTCTGTTAGAGCTTCAATTTGTTAAATTTTGCCTGTTGTTGCATTGTTGTTAACCCTGCATTCGTTTCGGCCCTAAATTCGCTAATCTCATTGAATTTATCCCATATTATCGGGCGGAGTGTATTGCTTACCTATACGTGGATATCTAGGAGTTTAGTATTAAGAACATCCAAATCTCTTCTGACATCACGTATGGCTTCCCTAAATAGGGCACAACTAGCTTTCCATAAGATATTCTGTGTTTTTCTGTTGTTCTTCCAGAACTTTACCGTCATGTTATTCGGAATAACTCCTTCATCGCGGCATCGTTTTAAAAAATGTAGATCGCACAAAAGTTTGCTTCTTTTCGAGCAAATTTCTCAAATGTTTTACACAAATGAAAAGTATTCTCCCCGTAGAGATTCACTATATTTGTTTTTAAGTTTTCGTGGGCACCAAATGTTTTAGGTGGTTTCCGGGAATTCATCCGCGTAGTTGATAACTGATCCCATCCGGGATCGATGGTAAAATGACGACGTTTCGGCAGAGTCACATCTGCCCTCTTCAGGTCGGTTCGCATAATTCTCGTAGCGTTCTGCTTTCGCTTCTAGTTACTCGAATACTAAGATTTTCTAAAGCGAGCGCGCTGTTATATAGTCGCGGCTCGGCGCCTATCGGTTAACACCGTGAACGGCTGCGTGTGATTGGCCCTTGGCGCTCAGTGGGCACGGCTCCATCCTGCTGATTTGTTATTTCCGGTTGAGTTGTTATTGGACGGGTCCGGGCCGGTACGGTGTTTAATAGGATTCGATAAGTTCTGAATTTCATTGCGTGCGTTTAGACTGTGAGGTCTCTTCTCTATTTCAATTGCCTCTCTTACGAGTCTTGATTTCGGGTGTTCTATATTTGCTAGTACTCTGGTGTTCTCAAAGTCTATTCGGAGTGACATCGTGGTGGCGTGTTCAGCAATGGAAGTTGTTTTTTCCTGCTTTCTTACAGCGTTCTGGTGTTCATCACGTCTAGCTTGAATTCTTCTATTAGTTTGCCCCACATAGGTTTTATGACAGTCTGCACATGGAATCTCGTACACTCCCTGTTGTTCTAAAGGGATCCTCGTCTTCGGAGTCCTCAACACCGTGCTTATTTTTCTGTCTATATTGAAAATAGTATCGATATATAGTGTAGTATATATATATAGTGTCTCCGTAGAATTCTTGCAATACTGTCCGTGGTCCCCTTGACATACGGTAAATAAGCCTTGGTTATTGGTGTCTCATGCTCCTCGTCTGTTTGTCTCGGTTTTGACTTTAGGGCTCTTTGTATATTTCGGTCTGTAAATCCGTTTTGTCTCAGAGCTGTTTTTAAACTGTCCATTTCCTGATTGATGTTACCCTGGTCAGCTAGCCTTTGTGAACTGGTTATTAAAGTCTTGACGACGGCTTGTAGTTGGGCTGGGTGGTGATGAGAATTAGCATGAAGGTATCTGTTGGTGTGAGTTGCTTTCCCATATACTGTATGGTCAAAGGTTCCATCTTGCTTCCTATTTATGAGAACATCAAGAAATGGCAGTTGATTGTTGGCTTCAACCTACATGGTAAATTTTATTTTGTGAAGGATGCCATTAAAGTGATCTAAAAACGTATTGAGGTGTTCCCTCCCATGAGGCCAAATCACAAATGTATCATCCACATATCGCAATCACAAACTGGGTTTAAGAGTTGTTGTTCTTAGTGCCAACTCCTCGAAGTTCTCCATAAAAAGGTTCGCTATAACTGGTAAGAGTGGCGATCCCCTTGGAGCTCCTTCCACTTGTTTGTATCGTTGGTTCTCGTAAACAAAATATGTGTTCATCAGACAGTGCCTTGTTAAGTCTACAAGGTGTTGAGGTGGTTTGTATTTTTCTATTATGATATCCAAGGCTTCGTCGATAGGGATGTTGGTGAAAAGGGACACTACGTCAAAACTTACAAGAAGACACTCTGGTTGTAAGACCGTTTATCTAAGAATTTCGATTAAATCTGTGGAATTTTTTACATATGAGTCTGCCCTCTGCAAACGGTAGAAGTTGTTGGGCTAGGTATTTGGCTAGGTGTTGTGTTGGGGATCCAACTGAGCCAAAACCAAGACTCGTAAGAGAGGCAATTGAAATAGCGAAGAGACCTCACAGTCTAAACGCACGCAATGAAATTCAGAACTTATCGAATTGTTGGAAAATCCTATTAAAAACCGTACCGGCCCGGACCCGTCCAATAACAACTCAACCGGAAATAACAACAAATCAGCAGGATGGAGCCGTGCCCACTGAGCGCCAAGGGCCAATCACACGCAGCCGTTCACGGTGTCAACCGATAGGCGCCGAGCCGCGACTATATAAAAGCGTGCTCGCTTCAGAAAATCTTAGTATTCGAATAACTAGAAGCGAAAGCAGAAGGCTACGAGAATTATGCGAACCGACCTGAAGAGGGCAGGTGTGACTCTGCCGAAACGTCGTCATTTTACCATCGATCCCGGCAGGGATCAGTTATCAACTACGCGGATGAATTCCCGGAAACCACCTAAAACATTTAGTGCCGGCGAAAACTTAAAAACAAATAGAGTGAATCTCTACGGGGAGAATACTTTTCCTTTGTGTAAAACATTTGAGAAATTACGCGCGAAAAGAAGCAAACTTTTGTGCGATCTACATTTTTTACAACGATGCCGCGATGAAGGAGTTATTCCGAAAAACATGACGGTAAAGTTCTGGAAGAACAAGAGAAAATCACAGAATATCTTATGGAAAGCTAGTTGTGCCCTACTTAGGGAAGCCATACATGATGTCAGAAGAGATGTTCTTAATACTAAACTCCTAGATATCCACCTACAGGTAAGCAATACACTCCACCCGATAATATAGGATAAATTCGATGAGATTAGCGAATTTAGGGCCGAAACCAATGCAGAGTTAACAACAATGCAACAACAGGCAAAATTTAACAAAATGAAGCTCCAACAGAAGCCCAAAAACGAATTTGTCTCGGAAAATAACGGTCACAGTCTAACCTCACGGCAATTGAAAACGAATAAAACCGTTTATAACTTATCTTCGGTCCAATTGAACACTTCTTCGATTGGCATGTTGGCTAAGGGATTAAATTACGCTATTGCTCCCTCTCACATACCAACAGAGAGCATAATATGTGGCGTGGAAACAGCAGTTTCAAAATTAGATGCGAACACCGCTGAAATAATTAGACAAGATGTGTCACATGTTCTAAGAAAGTCTAAACCACCCAAAAGGAACCTATCTATAGAAGAAAATGAGGCCTTGAAACAACTGCGCCTCAACAAGGACATTGTCATTCTACCTGCTGATAAAGAAATGCGACTGTAATTTTAGATACAGCGGATTATTCAAACAAAATTCAAATATTGCTACAAGATCCAGCATATAAACAAATTACTACTGACCCAACAACTTATCTAGAGAAAACAACCAAATCCAAAATCCAAGCAAGTAGGATCGACAAAAATCTCCAACTGCAACTCATTCCGCGTGAAAAGTCATCGAGATGTCCGAAATTCTACGGGTTGCCAAAAGTACATAAAGAAGGTGCACCTTTGAGGCCAATAGTTAACTCAATTGGATCTCCAACACAACACCTAGCCAAATACCTAGCCCAACAACTTCAACCGTTTGCAGAGGGGGCAGACTCATATGTAAAAAATTCGACAAATTTCATCGAAATTCTTAGAAAAACGGTCTGACAACCAGAGTGTCTTCTTGTAAGTTTTGACGTAGTGTCCCTTTTCACCAACATCCCTATCGACGAAGCCTTGGATATCATAATAGAAAAATACAAACCACCTCAACACCTTGTAGTCTTAACAAGGCACTGTCTGATGAACACCTATTTTGTTTACGAGAACCAACGATACAAACAAGTGGAAGGAGCTCCAATGGGATCGCCACTCTCACCACTTATAGCGAACCTTTTATAGAGAATTTTGAGGAGTTGGCACTAAGAACAACAACTCTTAAACCCAGTTTGTGGTTGCGATATGTAGATGATACATTTGTGATTTGGCCTCATGGGAGGGAACACCTCAATACTTTTTTAGATCACCTTAATGGCATCCATCACAAAATAAAATTTACCATGGAGGTTGAAGCGAACAATCAACTGCCATTCCTTGATGTTCTCATAAATAGGAAGCAAGATGGAACCCTTGGCCATACAGTATATAGGAAAGCAACTCACACCAACAGATACCTTCATGCTAATTCTCATCACCACCCAGCCCAACTACAAGCCCTCGTCAAGACTTTAGTAACCAGATCACAAAGGCTAGCTGACCAGGATAACAACAAACAGGAAATGGACAGTTTAAAAACAGCTCTGAGACAAAACGGATTTACAGACCGAAATATACAAAGAGCCCTAAAGTCAAAACCGAGACAAACAGACGAGGAGCATGAGACACCACTAACCAAGGCTTATTTACCGTATGTCAAGGGGACCACGGACAGTAGTGCAAGAATGCTACGGAGACACAATATCGATACTATTTTCAATACAGACAGAAAAATAAGCACGGTGTTGAGGACTCCGAAGACGAGGATCCCTTTAGAACAACAGGGAGTGTACGAGATTCCATGTGCAGACTGTCATAAAAACTATGTGGGGCAAACTAATAGAAGAATTCAAGCTAGACGAGATGAACACCAGAACGCTGTAAGAAAGCAGGAAAAAACAACATCCATTGCGGAACACGCCACCACGATGTCACACCGAATAGACTTTGAGAATACCAGAGTACTGGCAAATATAGAACACCCGAAATCAAGACTCGTAATAGAGGCAATTGAAATAGCGAAGAGACCTCACAGTCTAAACGCACGCAATGAAATTCAGAACTTGTCGAATTGTTCGAAAATCCTATTAAACACCGTACCGGCCCGGACCAGTCCAATAACAACGCAACCGGAAATAACAAATCCGCAGGATGGAGTCGTGTCCACTGAGCGCCAAGGGCCAATCACACGCAGCCGTTCACGGTGGCAACCGATAGGCGCCGAGCCGCGACTATATAACAGCGCGCTCGCTTCAGAAAATCTTAGTATTCGAGTAACTAGAAGCGAAAGCAGAAGGCTACGAGAATTATGCGGACCGACCTGAAGAGGGCAGATGTGACTCTGTCGAAACGTCGTCATTTTACCATCGATCGAACCGTGTCGGCTGATTATGTAAATCGTCTATATTTTTTAATGGGAATGTAGCCCAAGGATAAATTAAAACACTAGAGTACTCTTCGTGCCATTTATTGAAAAGTTTTGGAAAACTTTCTCCTTCTTCAGTTCATTACTAAAAAATTAATACAAGGATAAAAATTTTACCAAATTATATATATAAATTTGTTACTGGAAAATATTTTAAGGTAAACTTTTTGGCGACATAACTAGATATCAGCGAGAGGCGAAATTGTTCTGAATACATTTAACATCTGAAATTGCCGAAAGTAATGGCGAAAAAGACAAACAAGCTTTTCAAACGAAACACCCGAACGACACAAAAGGAACGAATTTAAAAGTTTCCGTTTTATTTGAAAGCCGTCTAATTACATATTGGATCCAGATATCGAGCAGTTTGTAACGTTCTATTCAGGGCAGATAATAGCTCGAATTGTTGATTTCATTCAACTAGTCAGATAGTTTCCTTGTTAATTCACTTGACTTGTTCTAAGTAGAAAATTCAATAACGCTTTTGGGAAGATTCAGCTTGCTGAGTGATGAATTGCGTTTAAAGTTTGATGGGATATTGTTTACGAAACTTAATTTTGATTGAGGAGAAATAACTTTTTGGGTTTATCGGTTATTTGCTTTGTCTATTTGTTTAGGCTTTACGTGTAGTTTCCGTAATTTCCTGGAGAATGAGTTACTACTCAGCAAAAGAACAATTGAGATTTTTCTTTTTGCAGCTATAGTCCGATTTACTTCCTGATATTTTACATATTTGATACTAAAGTGTATTATACACCAACCAACAATACTGATAAAGTGAACCAGAACCAAGCAAGTAAAATCGGCAGAAAATGATGTAAATAAAAACTTTGTTATGGAGAGTTTGTAGAATAAGAAATTCAAGATAAAAATTGTTATATTCACCCTGTACGATCAGTATTATTATATGACACTTGTATATTTAAGTTTAAGCCGGTATTACATTGTCAAAGATCTTATCATTAAATGACATATTACACTACATCAAATATTTTCTTTTCAAAATGGAGAATCTATGTAATTTTACGATTGTTTGAGCTACTGTGGTGTGTTTTTATGGCTACAATTTCAGAATTAAAAAAAAATGGGCGCTAGAACGAAATATTCTATCAATAGTGGACCTAATAAGCAAAATTTCTTATTAGCAGTTTAAACAAAATGTTAATTCTAGGAAAGGGGCCGATAACCACCAAAGGTCAGCAAACCGTGGCAGCAAGCAACTACCCTACACTTGAATTTATTAAAAGAGCTGAGACAAATGGCAAGAATGCCGAAATAGTTAATTTTGTATGGATGAGGCTACATTATAGATGTTAATACTATAATTGTCTATTGCTAAAGAAATACACAAATGAAGAAATTGTATTAGTATAGGGGAACCACCTACATCATTTTAGTAGAGTACAACACTGCGCTTTATTAGCTATATATATATATATCTGTGATATGATTTATAGCTCACTATATAACAACAAAAAAATTACTTTTAATTTTTTCGGTATATTTATTTTTCAGTCCGTCAGGTTTTCTTCAACAGTCTTTGTAACCACACAATGGTACCAACAGTTTTCATTGTAAACAGTTAAACTCTTGTTTTTATTTTATATATATCATTATACCAAACCAGCCGTCTTCATACTCAAATAACAAAATTTTTGCTGTACAATTTTATAATAAACTTCGGAGGCGCAAATTTTCATTTTCACTGACAATTAAAGTCAACAATCTTTGATCAAATATAGGACGACGCGTGTAAATGTGATCAAAGATATATGTCAAATAAATATTTTATCACAGATTAGGTATTACATTATCAAAACCTTTGACAAAGATGCTTGATCAAATATATTTGATTAAATATTTGTTATGTAATAGCGGCCTTAGACATTTGCGTCGAAATTTATTTGACATTTTACTATCACGTTTATCGTTTTTTGCACATATTTTTCGATATTTTGAAAACTCTATGATCTACGTTATAGAAAAATGTTCAGAATCAAATTGGAATATATCTTAATAGATTGCAGTTTAAACTGTTCAATGGGATTGAGTAGTATTAGAGAAATCAGTTAAGATTCATTCAACTGTTTTTTCCGATTTTCTGGAAAACGATAATTATCAAATAAAAGATAATTATGTATTATCTTTCCGTAATTATACAATAATTATATGCAGTTTTTATCACCAAAATTGATTGACTCGTTTATGAGTAGTCGATGAACATACATCAAAAAAAACATTCGGATGAATTGATAAACTCCTCCGTTTTGGGAGTCTGTTAGGAATGAAGAATACCATGTTACCAACTAATAAATAGTAAAAATTCAACATATTACATTTTATTACACTAGCGGTATGACAGTAAAATTTATATATTTACTTGAAATGGCTATTCTAATAATGAGATCAAATAAGAGTCTATTAGCCACTCTTAAGTAATCAGCCAATCTCTATATAGCGCAACGATTTACCAGATAACTAGTACTGGGATAGACAAATAATCTCTAAATATATATAGAGGAAAACCAGTTGAAAAATACTTATTTTCTTTCAATTTAGCCTCAGAGTTTTTCAATAAGACGGTAATTAGATTTTCCAATTATTTTAGTCAATTGCATTTTAAGAAACCACCAGAAACCACAATCAGTGACAACCCAAAGTATCAATCCAAATAACTAAATTAATTAATTTTTAATGATTTCTTGCAAATAATACTACAGTTGAAGGAATCTCTATATTTGCAAATACTCCAATCTAAATCAAACCCCGTTTTTTCATTGCCATGGAAAACGGGTCTGATCTAGATGCTGAAGTATTTGCAATATAAGGACTTTTCAGCAATTGTGATGTTGATGTAAAGACCGATATCTAAGATTTTCGGGGAAACTAACATATAGAGGTTCCGAACCTGGAGCCGTTCCATGTAAGTGCTGTTACCCGTAATTCCTAGGTTAGAATGTCAAAAAGAAATTTTCAGGTTAACTTCACCTGTCAGAGATATTGAATACTATCTTCGAGGTGTCATTATTTTGTACACAATACAATATATATATATATATATATATATATATATATATATATATATATATATAATATATTAGTTTAGTTTAGTTAGGGAAGCTTCATCAGTTGCGATTCCCACAATTGATTGTCCTCTCAAAAATCCTAGATGTCGCGTCTTCAAATTTAATGAAATGTATCAAATACACAAAGAAGTGTTCGAGAGGACATTCAATTGTGGAAAGCGCAACTAATGAAGGTTCCCTAACCAGAAACAAAATATATTATATATATTGCCTTGCGTACAAAAGAATGACACCTCAATGAGAGAATTGTGATGTTATTCCCAAGAAATTATAAGTACGAACTAGAGATGCCAAAACTATCGTTGAGAAAATAAATAGTTTAGGATAGAAAAAGTAGTTCCTCGAAGTTTAAATAAATAAAAATAATAAAGTAATAAACAATTACTGAGGCTTCAAATATCTCACGTTCTATATTTTATTCGTATTTGTCGTCTTATTACATTAAGGTAGAAAATATAAAATGATTCAATTAAATACATAATTTTTTTAATATAAATTAAAATTTTCTAATATAAGAACTAATCCAAAGATAAGCCCAGTAAGTGAAATTATAGTAATCAGAATTACCAAATACTTTACCTTCATCAAAATTGTTTGAACCGTTTTAAGAAATGCTGGACATACTTACCACGATTGCTTGTTTATAACATTACCTTTAACTTTTCCAATTTTTAAATTATCTCTTATTCTTCCTAACCTATTGCAGCCTCAGTAACAAACGTTTCGTTGAGAATTTATTGATTTGTTCGTTAGTTATCTGAGAGTTACCATGAATTTGAACTCTATTTTCGTTTCTGCAATGAACAAGATTTGAGCTTGAGGTCATATTAAAAAAACCGGATTTTGACCTTGATATCTCGAACTTTGATTGGTACTAACTTACCTTATTTATTAAATTCACAACTTAGGCTACCTACAGCTAGTCATCAAATTATTCTACCGCGGTCCTACCAATTCGTTTTCTTAAAATAACAGGCTATTATGTTCTCTGGCTATGACAATTAATAATATTGTAATAATAAACTAACGAACAAAACATAGCCTCACATTAATCTGTTTGTCAGTTCACCCCTTTAAAAATGTATAATGGCATCATAATGTGTCTCTCTTTACTACTTCTTTCCAACAACATCTGTCATCTGCTTGACCCTCGATTTGGCCTTGAATGACAAGCTATTCCATGAGTTTTCTGAATAACAAATATCGGGAGGTTCCTGTAAACCTTCGGTATTAAATCGTCGGTGCTATATGCATGGTATTCGAGTCATCGTTCTGTTGCACAGCATTTCCAGTGAGTCAACTCGGTGGCCGTCTGCCAACTTCATCGTCCATGTACCAGCAGCATACGTTGATATGGGAAACGCAAGGACCCTACTAGTCTTAGTTTCGCTTTCTTAGTGTTCTCCAGATAAGTGAGAATAATTCGCAATTCTTCTACTGATTTCTGGCTCACATTCCTTTGAATTCGTCCCAATTGATTCCAAGTACACGTCTTGGCTGACTCTCTCAACCCTGGACTCGGTAGTCCAGAAATGTTGTTATTGACGTGGTCTACGATTGATATTGTTACCAACAGTGAGTTGCTCATCATTCACGACTTCAGCGTATCTTAGATTGCTTTTTTTGTCACCAACTGCAATACAGCCATCGACATTTTCAAAGACCAGCCGAAGATGAAAATGACAAACTGTGTATTGCTGACGCCAATCATCGACATAGCTGACTTCGCTTTTTACATCTACAAAATGTCAAGGCTTTCGTATTTCGATAAGTATGGTCCAGGGTTAAGACTATTTGACTTTGTAGAAAGCTCTTCTGTGGTCCACGATACATAGAACAAACAAATCTATTCGTCTGGTATTTGGGAGAAGATGAATGCTGTCTGTACTTGATTTATGATAGTGAGCATAAGTTGGCTGACATCACGGATAATAGCTATGGTGCGATATTTTCTATAGCCGAGAGGGGGACTTTTTTTAACAAATTAATATAATGACATAGTGTTCAGGCGAGACTCCTGATTCCCACATTCTTTGAAACGGTGCGTAAAGAATGATAATGGATTATTGACCCATATTTTTCAGGACCTTCAAACCATGATGCTTTCCGGGTTCGTAGTTTCTTTTCAGTGCTTTGACTAACAATTTCCGGCTTGAGTTAGAACCCAATGTGGGAGCATGAAGCAACCTCCTTGTTGTCGTCGATCAAGTCCGAAATCCCCTGCAGAAATAGTCTGGCACAGAAATCTCGTCACACTTTGGTACTGGTTTTGATTTGCAATAACATTACCTTCTTGGCCTTTGATGACATACGATTTTAGTGTTTTACGCTATGTAGGAGCTGTGCGGAATTGTTGTCAGTTGCGTGTCTATCGACATATTAGGATAATCTGTTAATTTAATTGTTCTTGCCTCTTATGCAACCGTATTTGATGTTTTTGTTTATCCTGGTCAACAATTGCCCTTGTTGCGTTTTATCTTCACCTTAAATTACGACCGATTATTTGGGTGTTATGTTTAAGTCTACATTTAACATAATATCCATGTTATAAACAAGTATCCACAATAAAAATTCACTTTTTAAAAAAAAATGGCTTCAGGATTATTTGGGCTTGTAAGGTAACGTTGAACGCAAATTCCACTTTACCGTTGCATATCGAGTTAGCGATACTAAACTTATTATAAGACCACTGGGATCGGAAATTTGCTTCCAAAGCCGCAACAAGATACCTACTTCCGTGAATTTTTTTCTTTTTTTTTTCGATTTCAGATATTTCTAACTATATTGGAGTGAGCATCAGAGATAATTACAGTAGTCTCACCATCAGTAACATCTAAATTATACATTCTGTGTTAAATTACAACCCAGTCAATAATGAAAGGAATTTTGTATGAGAATATATATTATATGAATTTCTTTTGTATTAGATTTTTGGTAATATGGTAATGGTTTTTAGTTGGTTAATTTTAAACATAAAATAAAATATAGTAGATGGATGCTACTATATTTTATTTTAAATTCAATATTAAACAACTATAACCAGAGAACAATTAGTGAATATTGAAAATATTACCGAGAAATAAGTTTCCAAAGTAAGTTTGTTTTGAATAAATACTGTGAGAATTAATTATGATTTTTAACACAAAAAGTATCACACAGACTGAAAACTACGTCGTCAACAAATGGCTAAAAATTTCATTAAATATTTCCAATGTGACAAAAAACTTTAATAAAGTCGAGAAACTGAAGGCTTCCTCGCGACGTAGACCACGTTTATGATAAATTCAGAGAAACCAAGGGTTTTTGTCGGGACAAAGGGAGTTATTAAATTCCCTTCCCTCACTTCTCTTAATTTAATTTTTCGTTCGCTGGAGAAATTTGAAACATCAGGTTTTCTATTTTCTTTGAATCCAACGCCTTTGTTCGTTTTCACACAGGCTTTTATTGGTTGGAAAAATGTCAATAATTATTTCTTTTCCTTCAGGGATATATCTTCTCATTGACAGTGACACAAGGAAATGAAAAATTTGCATATTATGTTAAAAATAAATATTCATGTCAAGATGTTAATATCTACATTTTCCAAACTACAAAAATTGTTATTGACAAGAAAACTCAACCTAAAATGTATTAGACAAATTAGTTTAAACTAAAACTAACTAATTAATAAGAATTTGTACCTAAAAGCTATTGACCTGAATGAATAAATCTGGTTAACAATACCTGGTAAGTATAGTACTTGCCTACTTTTCGTTGATTCAGTTTTCCACTATAAATGTCTAGATATATGTCGAGTTTAAAAAGTTGAGATTACCCTTTTGTTCCATTAAAATAGTTGTGTATTAAATTGATTGACATTTGTTTATGACTCATTTTCTTAGGAATTTTTTGAGGAACGTATAAAGAATAAGATGGGTTTTCTCTTCAGTGATTGCGCAGGGCTCCAATAATTTTCCAAATCTAATCGGGAATAATTATTTTCACTCTGGTCTTGTCAGCCAATTATTGTTACACGTAGCTATGTTTGTGTAAGTCAACTTAATCTGAAACATTCAATGAAACTTATCTTAGATTCCGTATATTATTTTGTGGTTGTTGTAATGGACTTATTAATTTTAGGTGGGAGGGAAGGAATTGAAGTAAACCTTTTGCCATCCTCTTCAAAATAAAACGCGTGGTCTCATTTTGATTTGGACTCATCCCATAGAATACATATGTGGGCAAAACGCTCATGGTGTCTTACGTATTTTAGGAAAACCAGAACGATATTGTTAAATTTTATAGTCTAAAAGACCCTCCTCAATTGCAAAGAATAGTTTTATACTAGTTCGTTCATACGATATATGTTATACAAAATTACACATTACATTTTGTTTGGTGATGAAAATTTCGACTCCTGGGCTCATAAGTATCATATTGATAGATAAAAGTTTAACGTATGCAGGTTCGTAATGTTCTGTAATATTATAACAATGTTGCATATTGCTGTAGAGCAGTGACATAATCATAAGATATTGGTACTGGTCTCAACCCAATTCAAAAATATTATCAATGGCATAAAATGTATATACGTTCGGAAATAATATCTAACAATAAGGGGTGAAGACTTAATGTCCACTAGTAAATTTCATACGACTATTGTCAAAGTCCAGTTATAATTTTATTTTTAAGCGACTAGATTTAGTTCTAGCGAGATTTTTCTTAGGTTCGTTGTTTTAGACAGTTTTAATTTTTTTCTGCAATGATTTTGCAATGACTTCAGAAATATTTTTGATATGCATTACATTTAAAAGCGGTACTGAACTAATAAAATTCTTAAGGCATAAAATATCCGTTTATTACTTGAAAACTTTTCATTCCAGAGATAAGTAGCAAGGATGTTAAAGATTCCTTAATAAATTCTTGACAAGATTAAATTACTTTTATGCTTTTTTTGGGCAATAAAACGACGTATGTTGAAGGAAAAAAAAATCGTCGTTTTATTTCGATTGTGGTGTTACTGCCCAAAAAAGCATAAAAGTAATCAAGAATATGCCACAAACAACGTTTAAGAGACAAGATTAAATTAGTGCTAAAAGATATCTTTTCGCAATAGAATAAAATATCGGAGAAGAGTCTATGTTCCAGTATTCGTTTCAACGACATGGAATTTTCAAATTCAGTCAATGACTCATTTGCACTTATACATACACTATAGCGCCACCTATTGGACTTTGTGAATATGATCTCAATCTCAATTGCTTAAGTAATTCAGAAGTTGCACCCTCAATAACAGACCCACCAACTGTTTCACACAGAGATCAATAACAACTTCATAGAGCTACATTTCAGGACTTAATATTTTTACACTTACAAATATAGAGTATTTTACAAAAATATTGTGTGAATATATCCTCAGTCGGTCATGTTAGACAATTAAATATTTTGAAAATGTTTTGAATCGAAACACATGTGAATATTGTAACAAATCAATTTAATTTTAATTTTCAAATTTAAAGATATTATTCACAAGTGCACCTTGCAAGTTTTAGTGTCCCTTAACACCGAATTATTTACATAGTATATGTAAAACTAATAATAGCGTATAAAAATACCCTTCTATTAAATTGCCTGTAAAATAATTCAATTCTATCAAATATAAATTTGTCATGGAATCGATAAAGAACACATTTGCACCCTGCTCCATCAGCGTGCACAGGCTGCTGTAAATTAAATAGTGTTAACGATCAGAAAGGGTTAATTTCTTCGTAATTAATTCCATTGCTGCCACATATCCGCAGTCTGTATCGAATGATTGAAGGGTCACTCCCCTGGGAAAAAGGGTCTCGTGCCTCAAAGCAAATATATTGTAGAGGCCCACTCCATTGTATTTGATATCGTGTTAGCCTAATACAAGACGTACGAATAAGTATAAAGAATTTAGTTTAAATGGACACTGTTTGCTATGATTTTTTATATATTTGCAATGTTTCGTTAATTTTTTTTTATTACTGTTAAACTACAGCTTTAAATAAAATGACGGATGTATTGTAGAAAGTTGATAAACCGAGCAAATTTCTTCATTCTTCAATTGTTTATAAATCACTTGTTCCTAAACTAAACTTGGAGAGTTAGATCGTTTCACGCACGCGTCTGTAGTCCTGTAATCCCACACTCTCGCTCCACTCATTGATTTCTACTAGCAGCCAAACCAAAACAGTGCAGTGAAGAAAGTGGAAGACGCTGAAAGTTGCAAAATAAGTACACCAGTATAATGTGGAAAATTAAAGCGTTCCGATAATTGGGGATGTAAAAAACTCATTGTACAAAGCGAAGGGAGCAAAATATACTATCTTTTGGCTGAGTTGTTGTGTCTGTAGTAGACGAAGAACGACACAACATTCTGTGGATATATGAGAGTAAAGAAAAGGAAACAAAAAATTAAAACTGATAGTCACAAAGTCGTCTCCTTTCGGCAGTGAACAGTGGAGTCATCTCCGCCCTATAAATTCTAAGAGACCAGAAGCGCTGGCTCACCACTTGAATGACATATTTTGTAACTATACGGGAGCTCTGCATTGTTCAGTCTAGTAATGATAAGCAATTTGTCAATAACGGCATCAAAGTCTTTGATCAGAATTTAAAACTGTACATGGAAATTTAAAGAAAATAACAGTTAAAGTTAAGATTTTGTTGAATAAACAAACTATTAGCAACGATTAGCTATTCAATGTAGGCAAATGCATCAACAAAATGGTCGGAAGGCACAATTTGATCAATTTGATTCTCAGCAAATCTACATGCCACTCCATTCAAAAACAAATTCTACTTTAGTAATTAAAGATACAGAAAATATTGTTTACATAGAACACAAATAAAAAATTCGTACATTAGCAAATATTGATTACTCTCTTCCACATGTCATTCCTTTGTACACAAGACAATATATATATATATATATATATATATATATATATATATATATATATATTGTTTTTGGTCGGGGAAGCTTCATGAGTTGCTCTTCTCACAAGAGAATGTCCCCTCGAACCCTTATTTACGTATTTGATACATATCGGTAAATTTGCAGGCGCGAAATGTAAATATTGATTATTCTCATTACTGCAGAGTAGGCAACATTAATTACCAGTACCAAGTTTTTCGTGGATGTGATATAGAGTAAACTAATTTTTCATATTGGAAGAATTGGTTTGGCCTATGCTAAATTAGTGTAACTTACAGTCGGGTTTCTACAGTGACATATATGGGTAGATGTGGATTTTTTTTGTAGCTACTAAACTAAAATGTATTCTTCAATTCATCGACTGGAATATTTTAATGAAGGTATAAATTAAGAAACAAATAAAAAGTAGTTAACGTTATAATATAGTCGTAAAGCAATCATTATTTCACTGGAAAAGTAAACTTGAATTGAAATGTAAGTAACAGAAAAAAAATTCCTGGTTATCACACTTACCATTGCTTTTCTGGTTTTCCAATTATATATTTGGGTGCTAATTTCGTTCATAAGAAAAATAATTCTTGTTAATAGTGTAAACAATATTTTGAGCAACTTGAGGTATCACGGTGATAAATAATAATCAAACTAATAATCCAAAATGAATATATTTATGAAAAGATTTTAAATTCAATCCTATCAAGAACTCTGCATTGTGAAGCAATATTTATCGATGAGTTATTGAAATATTTATCGCTGACGGCAAATATGATATTCGGACTAGAGTGAAAGCTTTGTTGTCTATTGGTTCTAAATAGCGTATTTTCCTATCTATATTCTCTGTATTGGGTGTTCCTAAATAATGCTAGATATTTTGCGCCTGTATCTAAGTTATTCTCTGTACTCTTGACGGTGTTGACAATGAAAATCGTATCTGAAGGAGGAACTCCTAATGTACGACAGTATCCTATCCAAATTGTAATGCTCAGAGATACTAAAGATATAATATGGTCAGCTCAATGGAAAGGCCAATTAAATATATTCATTGCCGAAATAAAAGAGAGCAGAAATTTATATACTAACGGTACTTTATCTGTGTTAGAAGTGCAGATTTTGCAACGCAACAAATAGAACAAACTAAGCGACGTCAACTGTAATGAAGTGCAACACACACAACTCAAAAACTGGATGAATAACAACGACATAAGATATATTATCAGTAATGGGCACTCTCAAAGTGACGGACTATTCGTGAATATATATTGACAATGAAAATGGCAAGTTGTAGATAGGTATTTACCCTTGTGTTTTCAGTACCTGGACGTCGCTTTTAAAATAGTATAACTCAATTTGGAATGTCGATTAGTGAACTCCAAAACGATCATTAGGATCTGAAACTACGACAAGTATTTGTAATTTTATGGCCCAATTTATGACACTTTCAAATTGTTAACAAATGCTCAGTATCCCAAATAGATTGTAGTCCTCTTCTGAAGATTACATGGGCAAAATCAAAATATGGTCAGCTCGATAAGAAATGGAAGTCTTCTAGCCATGAAATAGGATTTATTAATAACTATTCCCAATTAGGTAATCAGATATTCTAAATACGTGCCATAATAATGGTTACAATTTATGTTATAGACAAAAAAAAGAGGCTTTCCTAGCAGAAATTCTTAACTGCCAAAAGAGGAGACAAGGGTGGCCATTGGCGTGGGCCATTTATTCCTACAGAAACTAAGGGCTTGTTACACAATTTTAAACGAATTTCAAATTCAAATTATGGTAGTGTTTTGCTAAGTAGCGCTCCCCAGAAGGATTCGTCGTAGATAAAAGGCCCTAAAGAACCCTAGAATATTAAAACGAAATTTTACCAGGGGTCGTCTTTGTTCTACATGGAAAAGGTTTTCTTTAGGCCAGATATACTCATTGTGTCTATTGAACATACCGCAGTTAGTAAATCTAGTTTCATCTGACCATAACACCTTTAATGGAAACTGTGGATTGTCAAGGCACATGTCTCTAAACCATGTACGAAACAAAATACGTTGATGTTCGTCACCAGCATGCAAAGTTTGAGAAACTGAAAGTTTGTATGGGTGGAACTTGTACGCTTTCAGTACCTTAACTACAGTTCGTTGAGATGTGCCAGCTTCTGCCGCAATCTCACGAGTTGATGTAGATGGATTTTGATTTACCATTGCCAAAACATTTATTTGTGCTGCTGCTCGTTAATTTGATTACGTTCCTTTGGTGGTTTAGTAAACGACCCATATGTGCGTAAACTATCGTAAAGCCTCTTAAATGTGTACATAGAGCAAGTTTACGACGGTTAAAATATCTATGAAACTATTCCTCAGCTGCACGAACTGAATTTTTATAGCATATATTTTTATGACATATGATATAAAATTCCACCATATTCAGTTTTTTTCGGTAGAATATTCTATTTTATCACGAAAACTTGTCAATATCGACTGTCAGTTCAACACTACTAAAGGAAAAGTCAAAGTGAAAATAAGAGAGAAAAGCATCCATAACTCCGTTATTTTTATGAATACCTATATCGAGTATTATAAAAGCTCTACAAATGTCAGATGATTTGAGGTCATAGTCAACTATGGTTTCCAATCAAAAAAAGATAAGTTTGTGTCATATCTCGAAAACGATAGCTGTCACGCAAACGAGGACTTGGCAATCATATTTGGGAAACAATTCCCTTCAATTTTAATATATACACTTTTTTTATTAAATCAAAAACAAAGGAGCTAGAGGGATTTGACTAAATCGACAGAATTTCCTTTTTTCAAAATATCTAGTAAGCCATAATTTTTACAAAAATGCGAAAGTTTCATTAAATTGGGCCAGTAAAAGTGCAAATCTTTCCCAATTTAACCATTGCTCTTTCTCCGCTAGTTTCCGAGATCCCCATACTGATCATCAAAAAAAACTCACCTTGTATATATATATTAAAATGAAAATAAACATGTATAGTAAATCAAAATTCATAAACACAGTTAGTAGTGACAATTAACAAAGTAATATAAAAATACCAATATTGATATGCAATTAAGATTTAGTAATAATATAGAAATAGTGAAATAACAAAGCCAAACCATGAAGTGGTAAATTGTAATGAAAAATGAAAGTTAAATATATATTTTGGGATCTAGTGGAATTGACAGTTCTAGCAAAATTTATTAAAAAGCAAGTTGGAATTTAAATAAACAGATAACAATATTCTATTGATTTTATATATCACAATAAAAAAATATAATAAATAGAAATATTAAAATTTTACCTTGATTTCAATATACAAACATGGGAAGTGACAGTTCATAATTTTAATAGTCCAGAACTTCAACAACTATTTTCGGCACAATAGGGGTAATAAATCACATCTTAGGATAATAATAAAACATTTTAGTGCACATAACTTTGGAAAACAGTATTTCCATACAAAAATAATAAACTTATATTTGACCTGTCAAACAATATTTGGAGCAAAATTTTGACATAACCTGAGAACGAACCTACCTGAAATTCATACAGTAAGACCAAGGCATAAAGCGCAATCACATGGTCGTATTGTTGGCTGTCAACAAAGAAAAAATTTATAAAATATGAAAGCAGGTTATTGTTTGAACTACTGGTGGCCAGTTGAGCAGGAAAGAGTAAACAAGAAAATTGCAGATTTTATGAAAATGGAAAGATATTTTACAAAACTGAGCATACGGGGAATGAGATATAAGCAAGAGGATCAAAATATAGAAGAATGGGAATTGGAAAATGCGGAATTAAAAATTTAAAAGAAATTCCTTCTATATCAAAATAAAAAAACATAATAGCGAGGAAATGCATGACAAGAGGATGATTCAATATTTAGTAGTGCAACAGTACACTTTGTTTGAGTGGTTAAGTGGCATTTAAACTGTCAAAGTTGTCAAACCAAAATTTTTCAAAATTTCAGAATGTTCAATTTGGGATTGCAAAGTTAAATAAACGCAAGCATAATTTGAAGAAGTGAAGAAGCTGGTGTGCACAAAAGTAATGGTAGTGCATTAATAATAAAAACCAACGGTAAACAAGAGCAGTTAAGCCAAGTAGTAGAGGTGGAGCAGTATTGATTCGAGTTGATAACAAATGTAGAAAGAAAGCTGACAAAGCATAGTGCAGACAGATACAAAGGGAGCTGCAGCTAGCAGGTATTGGAGTGAGAGTTGAAAGAAAACAGGTTTGAGGTATCAATCCAGATACATCAAAATGTGTAATAGTAGCCAGTTTAATCAAAGACAGGGTCAAGAGGATAAAGTGCTGACACTTTAAACAATTCAAAAGTGAACAAAGTAGTTCAATTTGCATTTCCTTTGCTGTAAATAAGGTATTGTTTTATGTTTTTGATTTTAATATTGGTTTGCGTTTGATATTGTTTATTCTTACTTTGAGTTACATTTTTGGAGTTTCATATGTTAATACAGAAATATATTGGTATATTGGTGTTTTATTAATTGACAACAGTCAATTTGAATTTGTAATTGCTTTACAGAAAAAAAAGTCTGTAGAGTCGGAGCAGTAGAAGAAAAATTTGGTGGAATTTTTATAAAGGAAAGGTATAAAATTGATAGTAAAAGTTTGAATTGATCAGATTATATTCACACCTCATAAATAAAATTGGCTATTTCATTACAGTATATATATATATACATATATATATATATATATATATATATATATATATATATATATGTATATTTATCTGTGTGAGTGTGTAAATAATTTACGATGAAAATACTATGTAAATATCCAATGAAAATTTACTTACATAACTCATAATGTAAAGTGAGGATCAACAGAATCTATAAAGAAGAAGCAAACTTACCTAAGCTTATTATCAAATTAATCAACATTGTAGAATAGAAAACAAATATAATAGGTTTTTACTAAGACGGTGACATTATAAATATTCAAAACATTAGTATTGAATAAACCAGTGTTAAAATTCCTTATAGCTCTATGATTTTGTTACTTAGTTGCGGCACCAACTGAAGGCATTAGTTCGTTCGAATATCTCTAAATGACGGAAAAAATTAGACAGTTCTTGAGCTAAAGGGGTTTGCGAGTTACCAGATATAATTTTAGAGTTTTCGTAGTCGTAGTGCTATATATAATTCATATTAGAATGGTCTGCGCTATAACGCCAAGTAAACAGCTATGTTGCGCACAAGTGAAATAAAGGATTGGGCCCTATGATTCTGAAAATTAATAACATTTTATTAAATTTGTAATAAAACTAAACCTGTAGTTAGTAGTAAATGTGAATATTCGTTATCCGCATTCAAGCTACAAACAGAACAAATTCTAATTATGACGGTAGATTTTGCAATAACAGGGAACGGCGTCGAAGAGGAGCAATACATTGTCTTGCATTCACCGGATTTTATATTTTCTGTTTATAAATTTATCGTTTACTTTATCAATATCATTTGAATCCCAGTATTACTTACTCAGCTGAATGTTTTGTTCTCTACGTAAATTTTTGTTACTGATTTGCTCAATGACCTTATCTCCTTGTGTCTACTGAAATTTTTGTTCATTACAACCTGTTAATAATCTAATATTAAGTAAGTGAATTTTGGGAGGTCGCAACTTACATTACTTTTGTTTTTATTATTTTTTAGGAAAAAATGAGTACATGTCAAATATTCCAGAAGGATATTGCTGTTTTCTTTGGGATTGTCATTGCTTAAGTTTCCGGTGGAAGTCAAATATTTACGAGATAAGGAGCTTTTCTTTTATTAATTATTAATCCAACACCAATTACCTTTCGTTACACATGATTTGCCTGAATTCATGACAGTGCTATTTTATTTTTTCAAGGTTTTCTTTCAGTTCATAAGTTATGGTATACTAAAATGTAGAGAAGCACCTACCCTCTATCCTAAATATCTCAGAATTAGTCTTTAGCTGCAGCACATAAAAAAACATTTGTTTGGTTTAACTGACTTATGTGAGTATCAGAACATTGTAATTCTTGCTGTATCTGGATTGTAAAAGAATTCTGATTTATTACAGATCACATAGTGTGTAGATCTTACTGGCAAGTGATTATTTACCAAATGGCACTTAATCAGTTATATAACATATCATAAAACATGTTGTGCATGATTTCTGTTCTAACAATCTAATGTCCTACCAAAATTCTCAGTTCGAAAATTGACGATGCTTTTTCGGATCCATTGATTAAACAATAAAATACTGTTTTTTTTAATTTTATATGCGGACAAATCTATTTTCAGAACATGCCTAATAAATCTGAGTTGTAAAAAATCACCTCAAATATGCCATAGAAATTCATTAAACGAGAACGCATTTTATTCCAAGCAATTCCTAGTTTTTATTAAAAATCCTGTCAACTATAAAATAATCTACGGGTTATTTGAGGCGTAAATTTAAGCCAAATCCAATAAAAACAGTTTCCATGGACTTCCTGTAATATATAGAGTGAATAGAACTTTGCAGTTTGAGCTTTAATTACTGCAGTCGGCTAGCTGCAGTAATGATTTCCATTTTTATATGGATATTCCTCATAGAATTTTTATGAATCAAATATAATTATGAACTTTTGCTGTTATTATGGTGATATTTTAAATTACACTTTTAAAGACATTTCACAACGAATTTATAGGATATATGAGTATCTTTTCTAGTTATGGGTTAATCATTAAGCTAATGCTATAGAAAAATACTGTGTATGTACTTTAATAAACTGGAAAATTGCTACTTTCAATTATTTAAATATGGCAATTATTGCAACCGTAAGATAAGGCGTGTTTTTCTGGGGAAAGAAGCGGCTCTAGAATTAAAAGCTATTCGAAAAAAATCACGACCGAAGAAATATTGGTGGAAGATCAAATCAAACAATGCCAAGACATTGTGCAGCCAATACTGGAATGCAAAATGCATCGCAGGTATAATAGTTCGCTTAATAAAATAGAAATATTTATTATAGCATAATTACCCTGGCTACGCTGTTGTGTACATCTGGGTAGTTGAAGTACGTAAAGTGTCAAAAATTTTCCAATAATTCATTGGATTTGAAGGCTATTCCATCATAAATGTATTGCACATTGTTTGGGTTCAAAAGAACTATATAAACTGTTTTTTAACATTCATCTATTCACTTTAACTGCCTTAAATGTCCTCTAGGCTTATATACATTTGTCTAATTCCTGTATACAATGGTTAGTGTGTCGTTTTTACTGTGAACCTTTGGAGAAGGCTATGCAGAAAGCTTCAGTGAAGGAGATCTAGACAATACAAGTGCCTCATCCTGAAATGGCAGCATGTGGTGTGTTGCGTCAAAAGTTAACACATGTGATCTGATCAGATGCATAATTCTGGATGCTGGATTCATTAAAATGTAGTTTTACGTCTGTCTCATTTTTGGTAGCAGTTAGAGGTCTTATTTTTAATTTTTAGTTTTTTGGACGTAGAAATTGCTTGTGTTTATTAAAAAAAAGGCTAGCTCATGCAACAATAATTACTACTTATTTGATGTGGTCAATTGCCTGGTCATCAGAACCCGCACATAATCTGAGCTCTGAGAAATTTAAAAAAAAAATCCAAAAAGTCAATATTCTATGGGTTTGTCTCAGGATGAGCTCAACGACACGGTAATATTAGATTGAAATTGAAATTATAAACTTAACAGATTTTTTTGACTAGCGAGATTTAATAAAAACGAACAGGTCAGATGAAGTTTAATAAATCAAAGTTCCTTTAAGAAATATTATAAATGTGGTTATATTTTCTTCAGCATGAAATCTCAAGTAGAACAGCATGTGCAGTAACAGGGTAATAATCCAAAATTATACTAATACGTAAGTATATGTGTAATCACAGAGGCCAATTTGTCTATTTATTGTCAGTAACATAATTATGACTTATGTTTGTGTGTTACTTTTTGGTCATTTTATTTGCAAATATTTGAGTGTATCAAATATTCCAGACCAGAAGAAATATTTTAAAACTAATGGAAATTTTGTCACACAATGCCACAAAGTTTCAAAAATAATCTATAGATATCGGTGCATTAGTCTTATATCCATGAATAATTTACAAAAATCACAAGTAAAACAGTAAAAAAGATTTGCTGATTTACTGTTATTATATTTTTATTTGACCACTCTTTCATTTTCAACTGTTCTCATTTATTTTTGTGATTTTATGCTAATATATTTTTTAACTTTTATGGCGGATTTTAGTTTAACATTATTACATTTCTCATATAATAGACTTTTCTCCGTAGTTAACAACAAATCTATGGAATAAAGAGCATCCCAGAAATAAATATTATTCGTATACATTTAAGGGAAACTGTCAGTTACAGCAGAAAAGTTTCTTAAAACTTTTTGGAGGGGATTATACCTTAATCGCATCACAGGATTGCAAACTTGCTAGAAGAGATAATTTTCTAAGAGCCAAAATAAAAATCAAGAAGTATTATCAGGGATTCCAACTAAAGTTAAAGATTATAGGATTTCAGACGCTGTTGATCTGCATTACACCGAAATAGAGACACTAAATCATAACAAATGCAACAAACAGTTTGAGTTTATTTACTACGCGATTTATATCAAATAATAGACAGGAATCACATTTCGGGGTCGGCAAAAAATTAATATTAAACATACTTTTTATTTTTTCTGATCTAGGCATTCAAGAAAAGCTGTTAATCAAAGGTTAGTCAAGTTATTATATAAGCCCGATACATTGCAATTTTTGGTGTCAGACATCTTTCTATGTTAATTTTTAATAGCTTGTTACGTCTAATCTTGACAAAATAGGTTTTTCATTAACGGGCGCATTCCAAGAAGAACATATTGTTGTAAAGTCCGTGGGTTCAATTTAAAATTATAAAACTAATATTCACTTTCACTTTTCTAGAAACTTTTAGTTACATCGAATGTACAACATCTGATTTAAATATCACAATAACAATTTTTCATATAAGCTCTTCATACAACCAACTGAACTCGCGATCGTGGCCTGCTTCCTTATAAACCCAGCGTCGAATTCTCCAGTAAAATCAGTCATCACTCCTATAGCTGTAGAGTCTTTTCGAGAAGCATTTTTTATCTCAAAGCGATTGTTGTCGTACTAAAATGAAACAGGGTCGGCTTTGGGTAAATTTCGTAACAATATTTTAGTAAAGAATTAACAAAACAGCAAGAAAAGCACTTCATATTGCAAAATTTACCTTTTATTAATTCTTGAACTTTTTACTAACTCTAATTTATCTAATTTCTAAATGTTTTAAAATTAAAGACTTATATGCTCTAAGCAAATCCACAAACATAACTTAATTTAGGTAACTTTTCTATGCACAATGCCAATTACATTAAAAACTTTACGACAAATTTCAGTGCGTTTTAGATCATGCAACTTTTAAATACTAAATTTCTCTTGTCTTTATTAGTAATTCATTTTACGCCGCCAGAGGGAAAAATTAAGAAACCTAAAATAATCTTTCCGATAAAAACAACACGTAAAGATAAAACCCGCTCCAATAATTAAAATAGCAATACAGTGGCTATTCCGAAATTTCGATGGGTGTAAAAATAGGCGGCCTCGAGAAGATTCCTGAAAACTCTCTGACAACAAAAAAATTTCCATTGCATTCGGGTATGTTCTACACTGACTATTTCAACAAGTTGAGTAGTATAGTTTAAAATTGTCGATTGTCGATGTATGATGAATCGATAGCGAAGGTATTACTCATAGTATTTGTAAACAGAGGATTTATTGTGTAAAAAATAAAGACGTTGAAAGTGAGTATTTGTGTAAATTTGATTTGCACCCTCAGAATCTATAGCAATATGGTGTCAATGTGAGGTATTAAGTGACGTTAACATCTTAAATTAATTTATGGCTAGAACTGGAATTATCGCAGAAATGGAGAAGACTAGAAAAAAAGTGGAGAAACAACATCAAGAGGAAATCCAACAAAGGTTAGTGGAATTTTTTCATGAAAAACGTAAAATTGAATTAGAGCACCTAGTAAATAATATGGGTGAAAAACAAAAAAATTTAGTAGAGGGGTTATTTTCACAATTTGAATTAACAAGACAAAATGATTTTACAATATTAGTACAAAAGAGACAAATTAATTTAAAATATTTGAGGAGAAACAAGTAAAAACTGAATTGAAGAGACAAAATGAATTTGAAACATTAGAAGAAAAACAAGAACATACTGAATTAAAAAGACAAAAGCAATTTGAACAATTAATGCAACTTGTAATGCAAGTTAATGAAGCAATTAACCAGAGAATGCAATTGGTGGGGTCATTCATAAAAAAGATAAACGATGACACTAAGATCCTAAAAAATACCGTGTATACTCTTGAAACCACACTAGATTACATCGATTCCATCCCAAGCGAGGTAAAAGTTGTGGTCAGTTCAATTGAAAAAAATCACGTGCAACAAGATTTGCGGAGAGGGAAATACCAGAACACCTTGAGCACCAAATGTTCCTTTAGCAATCTACCGACATTTGATGGTGGTTCATCTTGGTCCATGTACAAACGGCAAGTTGAAGCCCTGGCTGCAGCTAATAGGTGGGATATCCAAGAAAAATCTAGCTCTCGATTAATTACTTTAAGAGGTCAAGCATTAGAGCTCCTCAACAGCATTAAAGTGAATGAACAAGAGAATTTCGTCAAGATCATCGCAATTCTAGACCAAAGATACGACCATCAATCCTTGAGCCAAGTAGATCAGGTGCAACTAAGTGGAGAATCGCAACAATTGGAGAGTGCCTTCAAGAATTCGAAACAAACTTTAGACGTTTAGTACACTTGTCCTACCCCCAGTCCTGCCAGAAGAAACTGAAGATCAATTGGCCACACAGCGTTTCATAACCGGTATCAGAGAGTTGATGGTGGAAGTCATTACTTTGTGATATACTATCATTATGATTGTAGAAAAACGAATTACTTTGTTTTATATCACTAATTTGTTTATTTATTCAATAAATAAACATAAAAAACCGTAACTAGTTTCGACAATACTCTGTCATTTTCAAACGGAAACAAATTCATGAATGACGACAAAACATTTTGAAACAGACCGAAGGGTTTTGTCTACAATAGTAGGTATGTGTTAAATTCTCGGAAGGATTATAAAAATATGGCATTTTTGTGTATAAGAATATTGCATAGAAACAAAGTGATAAACTGATTAATAAAATTTAAATATATCTATTTTGATTATTAGTTAATTAAAAATTTCAAACAGGATTTCAGTTTTATTTAATCTAAAGGAACGTAAGTGTTCAAGATATCGAATATTGAAATTTCTACAGGTCACACCAAGGTAACACTTTAGTTTATATACTCCAGATTTCAAGAACTTATCACTTTTTTTATCTTTGATTTGTATGCTGCTAGTTTGTGTGAGTGTGGACTAAAAAATGAATTGGGATAGTAGTGTGTGTAAATGTTGGCTTTCTGAATACATTGAACGTCATTTTATTATGTGTATTGGTGAGGATGAGATCTAGATGGATAGATGAGTTACTTTCAGTTTCCAGAGTAAACTTGATGTTACGATGTACACTATTAGGGAATGATAGGAAAGTATTAAGTTGTTTCTTTGTGCCTGTAAAGTATGCTAAAATGTCGTAGACAAACCTATACCAGAATAAAAAATGTTTTTTGCTAAGCTCAGAGGACATTGCATCAGTTCAAAAGAAAATTAAAGACAATAATCTCACCGTTAGCAAAGCCGATAAGTCAAATGGAATAGTTATCATTCCCACAAGAGACTATCAAGAAAAGATATCCACTTTCATAGAATCAGACCTTAAAGAAATTAAAAAAGACCCAACAAACGATATTCAAAAGAAAATAAAATCCTTCTTAAATGATAATTCGTCCTTTATCAATAATTACGAGAAACACAGATTAACTATCAAAAATCCCTCACCCCCCTAAACTTTATGGACTCATCAAAAATCACAAAGACAATGATCCAATTCGTTCTGTAGTCTCTTTTATAAATACACCTATTAGAAACCTAGCAATGAAATTAAACTCACAGTTCAGACGCCTAACTAATTTTAAACCACAATTTGCTATAAGTAATTCTATAGAGCTTACAAAATCGATTCAAAAACAAAATATCTCTGCGAATGGTATTCTAGTATCATTTGACGTATCGAACATGTTTCCAACATCCTTAATAAGTCCAGACTCAACCCTATAGTACAAATGGACATGAAAAAAGCCTTTGAATTGTGCCTGAGCCAAAATTATTGTACATTCAACAATAAATTGTATTAGCAAAAATCAGGTTTGGCAATGGGTTCACCGCTTAGCCCATTACTGGCTGATATTTTCATATCTCATTTAGAAGAAACCGTAATGTCCTTTGAGCTTAGCAAAAAACATATTTTTATTCTGGAATAGCTATGTCGACCTCATTTTAGCTTACTTTACATGCACAAAGAGACAACTTAACAATTTTCCTATCATTCCTTAACAGTGTACATCGTAACATCAAGTTTACTTTGGAAACTGAAAGTAACTCATCTATCCATTATCTAGATCTCACCCACTTAAAGAACGAACTGAATATCATCAAGAGCATAGGCATAATAACGGCTATAACCATAAGTTAATTAATAAACTTATTTCCTAGAAAGAAAGTCAAATTGTTCAATTTAAATACGTTAGCCTTATTTATTTTGGAACCACCAGTGAGAGAATAGCCAAAGTTTTGTCAAATCAAAATTTTAAAGTTAGTTTTAGATCCCAATCAAAATTGTCAAATCATATTTTTAACGCCAAAGATAAAATAAGTGATAAGTTTTTGAAATCTGAAGTATAAACTAAAATGTTCAGAGGGCAATAGCTTTTACCTTGATATGACCTGTAGAAATTTCAATTTTCGATATCTTGAATACTTACGTTCCTCTAGATTAAATAAAACTGACTCAACAATGCAAATCATTTGCTTACTACAAGGCATACATTTCCTAAATTACAAGAAACAGAGATCATTCACTATAACAATTTTAAGCCATTTATTGAAACACTTGAGAACATAGAAATTTACAAAAGCCATCATAATTTCGTTTCTTGCAATTTACTACTTAACGAGCAGGTAGATTTTAAAAATAGCATTCTATTTGAAATTTTTAAGTAACTAATCATCAAAATAGATATATTTAAATTTTATTAATCAGTTTACCACTTTGTTTCTATGCAATATTCTTATACACAAAAATGCCATATTTATATAATCCTTCCGAGAATGTAACCTATACCTACTATTGTAGACAAGACCCTTCGGTCTGTTTCAAAATGTTTTGTCGTCATTAATAAATTTGTTTCCGTTTGAAAATGGCATAGTATTGTCGAAATGAGTCACGGTTTTTTATGTTTATTTATTGAATAAATAAATACATTAGTGATATAAAACAAAGTAATTCGTTGTTCTACAATCGGGATCAGAGATGTTGAAGTACAAAGAAACTTAAGACTTAGTAGCATCAAGAAATGTAGTAAAGCTTTGCTCCAGGCTTTGGAAGTAGAGAGCAGTTTCTTTAAACCAGGACGAACCAGAACCATCCCATCAGACAGTGTTGACCGGAATAAAAAAGAACACCAGAGGAGCATGTTACAGTTGTGAACTGACAGATACTTTCAGTGTAAGGCTACCGAAAAGATCACCCACCAGGGGTAGTCGACAAAACAACCACATTTTCAGGAACCGTCAGCAAGCCAGAATAAGGGGGCGAATGCTGACTAACCCTCCACCATTCACAGGACAGATTCCATCCGGACATTTAGCCGAGATAGCAGCCTAGTTATTAGGGGCCCCATCAATGTCCGAGCAATCACCATCACCTTTGACACCGGCGCCGCTGTGTCCATTGCGAAGTCCAGGGTTTTGAGGTGATCGAAAATCTGACCAGTTAACAACAACATTCAGCAAAAGATTGTCACCGGCAAGTCCATATCACTACAGGGCAAGGCAGAGGCCGTGCTGCAAATAAGGGATAGGTTCTACTAGCGGAGACTGAAGACGATCTCATTCTGCGTATGAACCTAATTAGCCAACAAGAGTACATATTCGACCGGAGCTATGATGTTCTCCGTTTCATAAAGAAAGAGTTTGTATTAACACGGTCAGTGAGCATAAAAATTGTAGCAAAATCCTCGAGCAGATTTGCAACAACAACAACGACATCCGAATTTCATATGGTCAAGAAATAGCTTTTTTCGAGCCAGTAGACATCATCATCAGTTGCCAAAAAGCGATCCAGGGATCGGTGAATGAGACAGGGCTCAGTAAACAGTTTCTAAAACAATCTACAGATCAATTGACCCACCTTATATCAGAGGAACAGCAGTAAGCTAAGAAATGTATCCCATATCACTGACAAATTTTTATTAGTCAAGATGGTACCACCGGTCGTACAAGCTTTATCCTGCACCGAATAGATCCCAGGAAGGCTCAACCCATCAGAATACCACCTAGGCAACTACCATTGGGGCAACAACAGACAGTCGAGAAAAACATTAAGTCTATGTTACAAAATGAAGTTATTGAGCCATCCGTCAGCCCATGGTCTGCTCCTGTTGTTTTAGTGAAAAAGAAAGATGGAACCGTGTTTGCGTTGACTGCAGAAAATTGAACGTTTTTTCGAAGAAAAACAGCTATCCAACGCTACCGAATCGATGATATACTGACAACACTAGCAGAGTCCCATTGGCTTTCCACACTAGACCTAAAGTGTGGATATTGGCAGGTTGGATTTCAAGAAAACGACAGAGAAAAGACAGCCTACTGCACCAGTAAAGGGCTGTTACAGTTCACGGTAATGCCCTTTAGATTGTGCAATGCTCCCTTTACATTTAAGAGGCTAATAGAGTATGTATTGAGGGGGTTGACATAGAGAACTTGCTTAGTATGCCTCGACGACATTCTGATCAGTGGTCACAACTTCGACGACCATCTGAAGAACCTTGGCGAAGTATTGTCCAGAATTAAGAATGTCAACCTGTGACTCAATCCGAAGAAGTGTTCCATGCCCCAAAAAAGAGTATAATTTTTGGGCCATGTCGGTTCTGAAGCAGGAATCCACACAAACGAAGACGAGATAGAAGTCATTCTCCCTTGGCCGGTCCCGAGAGACAAGCATGAAGCCTTTTTGGGTCTCTGTTCATACTAAAGGCAATTTGTTAAGGGATTTACCACCATTGCCACACCTCTACGTCAGCAGACCGCTTCCGTTGGAATCAGGATTGTGAATCATCGTTAAAACGATTGAAGAAGGCACTCTGTTCCAGCCAAATCTTAGCGTTTCCTACACAGTCTCGCAAGTTCATCTTAGACACCGACGCCAGCAACACAGGTTTGGGTCCCGTCCTATTCCAGGTGCAAGAAATTGTAGAGTGGGTGATCGAGTATTACAGCCGTGGATTCTCTAAACCGGAAAGGAATTATTGCACTAGAAAAGAACGTATTGCAATAATCAGGGCCACAAATATCTCTATGATCGTCATTTGCTAATCCGAAAAGAGCATCCCGCCCTCAAATGACTGCTGGACATGAAGACACCGGAAGCACAACTGGCCAGGTGGATGGAGGAATTACAACAATACAATTTCAAGGTTGAACACCGTGCCCACCATCTGCATATTAATGTCGATACCTTATCAAGGCGATCCTGTAGAGCAGAATGCAGACATTGTCTGAAGGCAGAACAGCAAGTGAGTATCTGCATCCTACATATTGTCGTACAAACTGGACAACCGAAAAATGTATTCAGGACCAAATTGCTGACTCTCATATAGAACCAATGCTGTCAGTCAAGAAGAGAGGGGCCCGATAAGAGTTCCTACGAGTAGGGAATGGAATGTTAAAGAGAATTTGGATAAGCAATGACGGCCGACAAACCAGGTCCCAACTGGTTGTCCCAAAGAAAATGGTACCAGCCATCCTGATCGAAGTACATAATGGGATTACTGGAGGTTATCAGGGCATGAACAAAACCTTGGATAAAATTCGCCAACGGTGCTACTTGGTAAATTACTTCATCAGAACTTGTTGCCGGAAATGTGACAACTATGCATCCAGTAAGGGCACGAAGACCCGGACCAAGGGCAGAATGTAATTATACAATGTGGGGGTCCTATTTGAGAGAATTGCCATGTCCCAAGTTTGAGAGGGGGAAAATACATTCTGGTCGCAATGGATTACTTCAGCAACTGGTCTGAAGCCTATGCTATACGCAATAAGGAAGCAACCACTGTGCCGACAGTGTTAGTAGAACAGTTATTCAGCAGGTTAAGTATGCCGTTGGTTAGACCAACTTTGAATCCAATGTATTCCATAAGGTCTGGACGATGTTGGGAATCAAAAGAACGGGAACCACACAATCAGGCAGAATGGTGGAAAGATTCAACAGGACTTTGGAACAACATCTATCCAAAGTCGTCATTAATAACCAGCGTTGTTGGAACGAGCATATTCCCCTACTCCTGTTGGCCTATCGCTCAGCTGTACATAACAGCACAGGACTGACTCCAACCAGGGTACTATTCGGAAAGAAGCTGAGATTACCTTTTGATTTGGCCTTTGGCTCACCAGAAGAATCACCCCAAGAAATCAAGGATTATGCCGACCAAATCCGACTGAACAAGCTGGCAATAGACGAGCTAGCCCGAACACAGATGTTGGCCACCAGTGATCGGATGAAAACACGATATGACTTCAAGGCAAATTCTGTCGGATTCCAAGAGAGAGACAAGTTCTGGATGTACAACCTCCAGAGAAGCAAGGGCAAATCTCCAACGTTCACACCAGCGATTAGCTTCCTAGCGTGGAGAGAATGATTCCGATGGGGACAATCAGAATTGAAGTTATACAATTCATTTTAGGTCGCCAAAGAGAAAACTTAAGAATCTTTCTAAATTAATCGTTCCGATAAAAACAACAAGTAAATATAAAACCGGCTGAAACAATTAAAAAAAGCGGTGACTATCCCAACATTTTGATGGGTGTAAAAAAAAAGCGGCCTCGAGAAGGTTTCTGATAACGCTCAGACAACAAAGAAACATCATTCGTATATATTCTGCATGGACTATTAACAGGATAACTTGAGTAGTTTAGTGTAAAATTGTGATAAATCGATAGCGAAAGCATTACTCATTGTATTTGTAAACAGAGAATTTATTGTCTTAAAAATAAAGAAGTTGAAGGTGAAAATGAATATTTGTGTAAATTTGATTTGAACACAGAATCTATAGTAATAAATTATCTCTCAGGATTTCTCCAGCTCGAACCATATTTTTAATACAATCAAATACCTAATTCTAATTATAACTAGCTGTTTTGGCCATTGGTTCTTGTCTATATTTCGAAGAACTTTTGGCATTCTTCAAGTGTTTGCGAAAATTTAAATTTAAATTTCCAGTTTAGTTGGTAGACCCAACTCGGGCATTTGGGAATACTGGGGTAACTAAATAATAGTCAAACTTTTGTTTACTAGAATTATGGAGATACAAATATTTTGAAAAATTTCATTTTACGTTCAAACTTTAAGTGTGTACGTTCTTAAATTGAAATATTTGCTATCCAATGATTTATATGTTATACTTAAAAAATTATGATAATCAGATTTTCTGACGGCGGTAATTCATCCGATATTTCGTGGAACCGGCATTCATCCCAAATTTCGTGAAGTCCGAAATGTTGGCCTAATAAATGAAGGTAATAATCCCAATACTTACGATAATTTGAAAAACATAGTACAAAAAAAATCAGAAATGCTGGAAGAGGAAATAGTCGAGAATGACGCTCGGATCGAAGAGCTGAAGCAGACGACAGATAAAAATAAAATGCTGAAGAATTAAAACAGATAATGCATGGTGAGATCAGCAAAATTAAACAACAGGTTGTCAGAATACAAAGAGGAGCAACTTTATAAAAGACCGAAAGCAGAAACAGACCGGAATTAGTAGAATTGGCCTCCGGGCAACAAGACACAAAATAAAAGTTCCACAATTTGATGGAAAATCGACATGGGCTAATTATAGGAGCCAATTCGAGGCTACAGTAACGGATGGTCCGCTGAGGAGAAGCCAATAGCATTAATCCTCGCTCTAACAGGGTATGATACAAATAATACACAAAAAAAGTTACTAGGCCCAACATTGTTTCAGATCAGACAATGATGAAACCATCAGAAACTGTGAACAGCTACAGGAAAAGCAGCTAAGGTCCATTGTGAAATAGACGTTAAAATGGTTTTGGGAAATACAACATTCCAACATCGGGCAATATTGGCGGATATTAAAGAAGACGTCATCATTGGAATGGATGTCATGAGCTCCAAGAGATTCCAGTTAAACTTTAAAGCTGGGGTTCTGCGACTGAATAACAACGAAATGGTGTTTCACAGGAAAGATGACATAATGCTTCGAGCAAATTAAGCAGAGAATGTTCCGGAAATAGCAGAAATTATTGTAGCTTTAGCTATCCTCCTCTAGGCAAGCGAGGATAGCTAAAGCTGGAACAGTAATGATGTTTGATCCCGAACATCACGACGGAGACGTAGGCAGAGGAATCGCACAGGGAACGATTTTGTTTCGTGCCAAGGTGAATGTGCAAGTAAGAGTAGTGAGCCTGAATACTTACTCGGTTGCGTTAAAGAAAGGAACAATTTTGGGACACTGCTTAACAGTTTCCTCTGTAGTCAGAAGCGTATAACATAAGTAGTACCACCTGGTAAACTATATATATTATAGTGGTAGTTATGTTTGTTAGTTATGAATTATAATTTTTAAATAAATCGAAATAGAATTCTTTCTCAGTCACTTAGCACCACGTTGGGCTAAGCCAATTTTATTGTAGTAGATTTTTATATATTTTATTATTAATCTTTAGTAATAGTTCATAGTAATATTTTGATATAAATTTATTATTTTTAAACTTTATTTCTTTAATTTAAAATTCTCAGGGTTTTAATTTTACATATATCATTCATACTCCTATCTCAAGGTGGTTCAACAGGTTCTAATATTTAAAATCGATACTTACATTTTTATTTTCCTTATAACTGCTCTGCTACTATGTTCTTTCACTTGTACAACACTATTACTCATTTTTATTAGTTCAAACCTTAAATTTTTCTGAATTGAATTTAAAATTTTATTTTTATTGAAAAATCTAGATATGCTCTAAGTGTTCAATGTTATTCTTGGCTCATAATAAATTCAACAGAACTTTCCATTTCAAATTTCAACAACATCCTTTATTAAACATAAAATAAATAAATTAAACACACAAATAAATAAATAATCAACAAATGAAATCATTCCTACCTACTAAAATTTTTTCTGAGAAATTTCTCTTACCATCCTATCATTTAAACTTACAATTTGTTATTTTAATATCCTTATCTAGTATACAAATAAATAACTCAATGTTCACTTTATTTACATTTTCAAACAATTATTGTTGTACTAACCTTTTTACTCCTTGTTGTGATTACTGTCCATAAGTTCCAAATCTGTTTATTGTCCATTAAAACTTTTATTTTATAAACAAATTTTTATTTTTATTGGTTCCCATTCCATACTGTTTACCAATTTCACATGTTCATCATCTTGTTTAATTCATTATCCATGTCAATTAAATTAAATTATAATTTACCAAATTCTTCTTATTTACTATTTATCAACAACTACCATTTTTGTTGATCTGTACCAATGTTTATTTGAAATTCCCACTTAATTGTCATTTTCGTCTGTCAAATAGGCACTACACTTTAATTTTACCGTCCTAAAGACTCTTTAGACACTGCCAACCTAAATGTCATTGGAATTGTTTTGACAATATGTCTAACCACTTTTCACTGCTTAACCTCTACTAACAAGTTCTTAGGTTATTGCAAAGAAAACAAAACATCACATGCTCTGAGATTAATTATACTCAAAAATCATGAACTACAGAGACTGCTGCTATTCAAAAATCAGGAACGAAACAGACCGCTGCTATCCAAACGTAAGCTTTTATAGTCTTTTAAAAACAACTGCCTGCGAAGTTACGTTTAATCTTGCCCCGAACCCTATTTGGCTGAATTTTTCAATTGTTTTGGAGCGTCTTCATTTGTTTTGATGCGTTTAACAAATTCTGTCTGGCCCGTCACCCACGCTTACTTAGCCCAAGTAAATCTCCATAAGAAACAAAAATTTTCTTTTTCCCTTATTAAATGATGTTTTTCTGATAGTATATTTTATTTTAAGAAGTTTTTATTCTTGTCAAATTTCGTTTAAATGCTTTGTTTACTTTTTATTGGTCATGACTTTTTCAAGGTCATTCAACATTTATTATCACAAATTTACCGCAAAATTTAGAAATAATTAAAATTTAAGTTATAAAATTCTCTTCCTTATCATCTCTAATGTTCATTGAACAATTTTGTTTTATTTTTATTCATTAATTTCAAAGTTATTTACATTTTAGTTTTCTCTGCTAGTTGTTTAGATAATAGTTAGTTAGTTGCTTACTAATTTATTTTGTACTGTTGCAATTGCATGTATTTTTACTAATTAATATTGTTTTAGGTGTCTAGCATGGATTTTAATGTTTTCCTCACAACTTACATTATTATTTTTGGAGATATATCTGAAGATGTGCATCCTCGTTATATGATGACTCATCAACATTTTGAATTACATTTTATGACTACTTGTGAGTATTTACAGCTTTTATTATTACTAAAATTATCTTAACTATTTCCTATATTATACATATTTTTCCTTTTCTCAAAGTCCAGATAGTTTATTTACTGAATCTCAGCTAATTTTTTTCAACCCTTATCATATATTTCAAGAAAATTTGCTTTATTAGTAATAAAAATTTTCCTTTATTCATTTAAATGCACCTGATGGTTATGCAACCAACATATTTGCTAGTAACATGCTTTTTGTCTACTACATTCTGTCTTTGAATCTATTTTATATTTCCTTTTATTTTGGTTGATGGCTATTTTAATTACATAACAATATATATATATATATATATATATATATATATATATATATATATTTGCGGGCACTAAATGTAATTGATGGTTTCCGGGAATTCATCAGCGTAGTTGATAACTGATCCTTGCCGGGATCGACTGTAAAATGACGACGTTTCGGCAGAGTCACATATGCCCTCTTCAGGTCGGTTCGCATAATTCTTGTAGCCTTCTGCTTTCGCTTCTAGTTACTCGAATACGGATATTTTCAGGAGCGCGCACAGTGTTATATATTCGTTGCTCGGCGCCTATTGGTTGGCACCGTGAACGGCTGCGTGTGATTGGCCCTGGGCGCTCAGTGGGCACGCCTCCCGCCTGCTGATTTATTATTTCCGGTTGAGTTGTCATTGGACGGGTCCGGGCCGGTACGGTGTTTAATAGAATTTTCCAACAATTTGATAAGTTCTGGTGTTCTCAAGGTCTATTCGATGTGACGTCGTGGTGGCGTGTTCCGCAATGGATTATGTTTATTCCTGCTTTCTTATAGCATTCTGATGTTCATCACGTCTAGCTTGAATTCTTCTGTTAGTATGCCCCACATAGGTTTCATGACAGTCTGCACATGGAATCTCGTACACTCCCTGTTGTTCTAAAGGGATCTTCGTCTTCGGAGTCCTCAACACCGTGCTTATTTTTCTGTCTGTATTGTAAATAGTATCGATATTGTGTCTCCGTAGAATTCTTGCAATACAGTCCGTGGTACCCTTGACATACGGTAAATAAGCCTTGGTTATTGATGTCTCATGCTCCTCGTCTGTTCGTCTCGGTTTTGACTTTAGGGCTCTTTGAATATTTCGGTCTGTAAATACGTTTTGTCTCAGAGCTGTTTTTAAACTGTCCATTTCCTGTTTGATGTTGTACTGGTCAGCTAGTCTTTGTGATCTGGTTACTAAAGTTTTGACGACTGCTTGTAGTTGGGCTGTCGCAACAGGAAATGGACAGTTTAAAAACAGCTCTGAGACAAAACGGATCTACAGACCGAAATATTCAAAGAGCCCTAAAGTCAAAAACGAGAAGAACAGACGAGGAGCATGAGACACCAATAACCAAGGCTTATTTACCGTATGTCAAAGGTACCACGGACAGTATTGCAAGAATTCTACGGAGACACAATATCGATACTAGTTTCAATAAAGACAGAAAAATAAGCACGGTGGTGTTGAGGACTCCGAAGACGAGGATCCCTTTAGAACAACAGGGAGTGTACGAGATTTCATGTGCAGACTGTCATAAAACCTATGTGGGGCAAACTAACAGAAGAATTGAAGCTAGACGTGATGAACACCAGAATGCTATAAGAAAGCAGGAAAAAACAACTTCCATTGCGGAACACGCCACCACGACGTCACACCGAATAGACTTTGAGAACACCAGAGTACTGGCAAATATAGAACACACGAAATCAAGACTCGTAAGAGAGGCAATTGAAATAGCGAAGAGGACTCACAGTCTAAACGCACGCAATGAAGTTCAGAACTAATCGAATTGTTGGAAAATTCTATTAAACACCGTACCGGCCCGAACCCGTCCAATAACAACTCAACTGGAAATAACAAATCAGCAGGCGGGAGGCGTGCCCACTGAGCGCCCAGGGCCAATCACACGCAGCCGTTCACGGTGCCATCCAATAGGCGCCGAGCCGCGACTATATAACACCGTGCGCGCTCCTGAATATATCAGTATTCGAGTAACTAGAAGCGAAAGCCGAAGGCTACAAGAATTATGCGAACCGACCTGAAGAGGGCAGATGTCGTCATTTTACCATCGATCCCGGCAGGGATCAGTTATCAACTACGCGGATGAATTCCCGAAAACCATCTAATACATTTAGTGCCCGCGAAAACTTACAAACAAATATAGTGAATCTCAACGGGGAGAATACTTTTCATTTGTGTAAAACCTTTGAGAAATTACGCTAGAAAAGAAGCAAACTTTTGCACGATCTACATTTTTTACAACGATGCCGCGATGAAGGAGTTATTCAGAAAAACATGACGGTAAAGTTCTGGAAGAACAACAGAAAAACACAGAATATCTTAAGGAAAGCTAGTTGTGCCCTACTTAGGGAAGCCATACGTGATGTCAGAAGAGATTTGGATGTTCCTAATACTAAACTCTTAGATATCCACCTACAGGTTAGCAATACACTCCACCCGATAATATGGGATAAATTCGATGAAATTAGCGAAACGAATGCAGAGTTGACAACAATGCAACAACAGACAAAATTTAACAAATTGAAGCTCCAACAGAAGCCCAAAAACGATTTTTTCTCGGAAAATAACGGTCACAGTCTAACCTCAAGGCAATTGGAAACGACTAGAACCGTTTATAACCTATCTTTGGTCCAATTGAACTCTACCTCGATTGGCATGTTGGCTAAGGGATTCAATTACGCTATTGCTCCCTCTCTCATACCAACAGAGAGCATAATATGTGGCGTGGAAACAGCAGTTTCAAAATTAGATGCGAACACCGCTGAAATAATTAGACAAGATGTGTCACATGTTCTAAGAAAGTCTAAACCACCCAAAAGGAACCTATCTATAGAAGAAAATGAGGCCTTGAAAGAACTTCGCCTCAACAAGGACATTGTCATTCTACCTGCTGATAAAGGAAATGCGACTGTAATTTTAGATACAGCAGATTATTCAAACAAAATTCAAATATTGCTACAAGATCCAGCATATAAACAAATTACTACTGACCCAACAACTTATCTAGAGAAAACAACCAAATCCAAAATCCAAGCAAGTAGGATCGACAAAAATCTCCAACTGCAACTTATTCCGCCTGAAAAGTCATGGAGATGTCCGAAATTCTACGGGTTGCCAAAAGTACATAAAGAAGGTGCACCTTTGAGGCCAATAGTAAGCTCAGTTGGATCCCCAACACAACACCTAGCCAAATACCTAGACCAACAACTTCAACCGTTTGCAGAGGGGGCAGACTCATATGTCAAAAATTCGACACATTTCATCGAAATTCTTAGAAAAACGATCTTACAACCAGAGTGTCTGCTTGTCAGTTTTGACGTTGTGTCCGTTTTTACCAACATCCCTATCGACGAAGCCTTGGATATCATAATGGAAAAATACAAACCACCTCAACACCTTGTAGACTTAACAAGGCACTGCCTGATGAACACCTATTTTGTTTACGAGAACCAACGATACAAACAAGTGGAAGGAGCTCCAATGGGATCGCCACTCTCACCAGTTATAGCGAACCTTTTTATGGAGAACTTTGAGGAGTTGGCACTAATAACAGCAACTCTTAAACCCAGTTTATGGTTGCGATATGTGGATGATACTTTTGTTATTTGGCCTCATGGGAGGGAACACCTCAACACATTTTTAGACCACCTTAATGGCATCCATCACAAAATAAAATACACCATGGAGGTTGAAGCCAATAATCAACTGCTATTACTTGATGTTCTCATAAATAGGAAGGAAGATGGAACCCTCGGCCATACAGTATATAGGAAAGCAACTCACACCAACAGATACCTTCATGCTAATTCTCATCACCTCCCAGGCCAACTACAAGCCGTCGTCAAAACTTTAGTAACCAGATCACAAAGACTAGCTGACCAGGACAACATCAAACAGGAAATGCACAGTTTAAAAACAGCTCTGAGACAAAACGGATTTACAGACCGAAATATTCAGAGAGCCCTAAAGTCAAAACCGAGACGAACAGACGAGGAGCATGAGACACCAATAACCAAGGCTTATTTACCGTATGTCAAGGGTACCACGGACAGTATTGCAAGAATTCTACGGAGACACAACATCGATACTATTTTCAATACAGACAGAAAAATAAGCAAGGTGTTGAGGACTCCGAAGACGAGGATCCCTTTAGAACAACAGGCAGTGTACGAGATTCCATGTGCAGACTGTCATTAAACCTATGTGGGGCACACTAATTGAAGAATTCAAGCTAGACGTGATGAACACCAGAACGCTGTAAGAGAGCAGGAAAAAACAACATCCATTGCGGAACACGCCACCACGATGTCACACCGAATAGACTTTGAGAACACCAGAGTACTGGCAAATATAGAACACCCGAAATCAAGACTCGTAATAGAGGCAATTGAAATAGCGAAGAGGCCCCACAGTCTAAACGCACGCAATGAAATTCAGAACTTATCGAATTGTTGGAAAATCCTATTAAACACCGTACCGGCCCGGACCCGTCCAATAACAACTCAACCGGAAATAACAAATAAGCAGGATGGAGCCGTGCCCACTGAGCGCCAAGGGCCAATCACAAGCAGCCGTTCACGGTATCAACCGATTGGCGCCGAGCCGCGACTATATAACAGCGCGCTCGCTTCAGAAAATCTTAGTATTCGAGTAACTAGAAGCGAAAGCAGAAGGATACAAGAATTATGCGAACCGACCTGAAGAGGGCAGATGTGACTCTGCCGAAACGTCGTCATTTTACCATCGATCCCGGCAGGGATCAGTTATCAACTACGCGGATGAATTCCCGGAAACCATCTAATACTATATATATATATATATATATATATATATATTATATATATATATATATTTGTATATATATATATATATATATATATATATATATACATGTGGGACGCATAGTTTGAGGACAAAATTTCAGATTATTGTATACTTCGGGGACATTTGCATACTTTGGGGACGGTCCCCAAACTGTTACATGTCTAACGCATACTTTGGGGACATTTCAGAAGTTGTTATATTACGCATATTTTGAGACCAGTTTGAATAAATTTATATCATGCATATTTTGAGGACATTAATATGTAATATAAATAGGAATAACAGATGGCGATACCATGTCATATTCATTAAATAAAAATCTTAGTTTGTACAAGGCGAATTTGAGAACTTGGAATTTGTATTACTTCTCAGTTGTTGTCTTTGTAATTTGAAACTAATACAAATAAGTAAATTATTAATTTACAGACTTATTGCATAATAGATAAATAAAAATATAGTTTTGAGGTTTTGAGCATATATCATAAATTTTGCCATATCAAAGTATTATTAAGTACTAAAAGTTATATAAATTTTTAATTAGCCAAATAATAAAGAATGAGATTTAAATTAATACTATAATTAGTTTCAAAGATCCTTTAATGCAATGCCGTAATAGTTAGCTGGGGTAGTAGGTACTTACAGGCTGAGGTATTGGCCGGTTATAATTAGGTAATTGTGAAATAAAACGCATTTAGAAGTTCACGGAAAGGGTAACTCCAAGAAGGACTTTGTAAAAACAGATTTGAATGAATATGTCGTCAGGGCAATCATTTCGTGAAATTGTGTACTTGGAAGGTTTAAATAAAAGTCGTCAATCGAGATGTATAATTTGTTTTAAATATTTGGTATGGATCTGGTTCTCATTCATTAAACAGAACAAATTACGAAATATGAATCAGTAATTTTTTTTCAAATTAAGTACTGCCGTAAAAGTCTATAAAAATAATTATCTTGCTATTTAAATGAATTCAGTGTTTAGCATTATGTAGTTTTTATGAAGAATTACTTAATTACATTTTGCCAATGAGGAAAGGCTACTTACTAAATTTTGAATTCAGTACGAACTTGGTTTCAGAGGTATATATTAATTGAAATAATGAATACATGAAGTAGGCATATGGCGTACTTTTGGAGAATTTATTAATTCGCGGAAGGACTGCTTCAAAGAAGGGCGTCGCAAGAAGAATTCTTTTTGCTAAAAATGTTGTAAAAAGATATTTTAATTTGATATTAATATCTGGGAACATAAATTGTTTAATAACAAAATGAGAAACTCTTATTTTTGTAAATGCGTAATATAGTGAGAGCTAATTGTTATTTAACCAATTTAGTAACTGTGCCATTTATCAAACATTAATACAAATACAATAGCTGGACAATATGAAAAGTATCTGTTGATTAGCAAACAAATTTTTGAACGAAGGTTTCTGCAGATTGAGATTCATTGACTTAGTGAAATATAGGTAGGTATCTGGTGGCGACTTATGGTGTTTTTTTTATAAAGACTTTTGGTCTGTTATTTTTTTAATATCCGGCAAAATAGGTTTCATTTACATTCAATTTATGTTCGATGCCTTGACAAAACACTTTTCATATATTATCATGAAGCAAAAATAAATGAACTTATTAACCACATTTTGCATTTTTAGTTATATTAATTACACTTCTATCTAATTTTGTTTTGTGCTGCTTGCGTTTATTAACATATGAAAAACTGTACGAGGATCATTATTGCATTGCAGGATGTTCGGCTAATACTCCCTCAAGAGATGTTTTAATTTTTTGACAGATTGTTCACCGATTTCAACTGCTCTTTGAATAAAATAATAAAAATATGAACTTCTATGTATGTAAAGTTTATTTTGTTAAATTTTTAGTTTGCCTCTGAAGCAAGCAACATATTTTGACAAAAAATAGAAACTGCTGCACTATATATATATATGCTCACAGTGTTTGTGGCGTTTCTTTTCTACACTGAGAGAAATAACGACTCCAAATAAACTATCTAAATTCATACTTTAGCCGAAACATTTGGAATTAGAATAGTTAATGATTTATCTGCTTATAAAAACTCCGCAAAGGAATTAAAGTTAAATTTCACGTGTAGTTGAATAATTTCATATACGTGAATAAATCAACTTATTTGGTGACACAACAAAATAAATATACGAGGAGTTCGTATTACAAGATATGGTACTAACATTACTAGTTTATTAGAAGATTCCGATACGTTCACAAAACTGAATATAATATAGAATGGGCGACACCAACTTGATCCAAGACTTTTGCAGAAATTACAGTTTACAATATCTATATATAAATAGGCAAAGACAAAACGGTTGGGTACCATTTTCACCTCTGAACCTCAACTGATTTTCTTTATTTTTGTTTTGTTTAGTAGTTACCGACGACCTTCAGTGCTAAAATTTATTTTTAATATTGGTTCATTCATTAAATAAAATCAAGTAGAATAAAAAAAATATTATTTACGTTCATACTATCAGTGCCAACCAAATAATTGTAACAGTGCCGCCAGATTGCTTGATCAGAAAATTGTAAAGGTATTTGAGACCATATGTCTCAAATGTTAAGACAAACTAAATTAAACGTAAAACTAACAAATTTTGACCATTCCCTAAATTTTTTCTACATAGTCATGCTATTGAAATAGAACCCTCGAAAAATTATATTGTATAATTATCCCGATTTACTGGGCTCTCGCATGTTTGCAACTTTCAGTGCATTGTAAATATGGTTAATCAACTAAAATCAGAATTATGTTTAACTTGAAAAATTTGTCTCATAATATTTTATTAACTTTTACTTTTTTTACATTCTTTTTAACCCCCGACGCAATAAGTTGTTGTAAGTATGAAGGTGTGTCTCTGTGTATCTGTATGTGGCACCGTAGCTCCTAAATGAATGGACCGATTTTGATGGGGTGTTTGGAGATGAAAGCAAACGTGATCGAGATGGTTCTTAGCTAAAATTTACTAAGATTTGTTCTGAACTGTGAAGCTCATCAGCTCATTTCCGACTTGACAAAATGGTCTGTGTTTAACTGTTCCTAAACGACTGAACGGCTATTGATGAAATACTTTGTGAGTGTTTGTGGGGGTCCCTGGATAGCTTATATTCACAATTGGACCAGGTAGGTGGCGCAGCAATCGGTTTCTTGAACTCCTAAATTTCTGTACCGATTTCTGTATTATTTATTAATGGAATTTTTTTATGTATTAGAGTTGTTTATATTCACAATTAGATCAGGTAGATGGCACTAAGATCAGATTCTAGGAATATATACTTTTTGAACATCCAAACAGCTGGACAGATTTTCTGTGTGTAGTTGTCTTAAGTATGAAATCCAAACGTAACAAGTCCAGAATATGAATGTTTTTTACGTTTTAGAGGTGTTGGGGGGTTTTAAAAAGTTAATTTTATCTTGCTATTTTTGGCGGGTAAGTTTCATATAATTTGATAATTACTACTAGGTATGGGTGTTTAACTTACATTAATGAAAATATACTGAATCGTAAGATATATTGTAGTTTAAGGTTTATCAATATCTACTTATGTATTGTAATTATTTATAAAGTAATAGTACTCCACGTTCATGCTAACTTTTGAATTAGTTTCTTTCATTTTCTTCTTACGAGTTGAAATCGTAGCTGTAAAATCTCTGAATAAAGATTTTCATTTCTATTATACTCACTTAAATACACTTTAAGACTACCTACTGTAATTTTTATTTTCAAATCAAAAATTTTATTTAATATAATGTTAGCATTTTAAAATGAATTTGTTATTGAAAACATACTGAAAAATTTTAAGTGTAAATATATTTAATACGTCTTTCGTTACAAGTTAGTTTTGGGTAGGTTCGCTCTTTTACATTATTCATTTTTGGGTACATGATCTACCAGTTACTGTTTTCTAACAATTTGGTCAACTTATAGTTAATTTTTTTAAATAACAAAGCTGGCGTTGGTAACCTACAAAAATGAGTAAACATTTATGTTAGATTAGTTCTCAAATGACTACACATGGCAGTGACTGGGAACGCTCTATCAGATCATCAGGTGATGACCATCTTTTTCTGGTCCAGTGTCTGAAGTTGCCTATAGTTCAATAGAAAAATAGTCAGTGTTGTGGAACAGGATTTTTCAGAAAACTACACACTAATTTTCGTATAAATTAGTTTTTGTAAATTTTTGTTGGGATTATAATAATGTCGTTAACATAATATTATTTTCACAAAATTCCGAAGGTGTTTTGTAATAAATCATCAATGAGAAGACAATAGAAGAGATCTTAAAGACTAGAGTTTTCATTGCGTTGTTTGTCATATCTATTTAAGAAATCGTTTGATTTGTTTTTATTAGGTTACGAAGAAAAATTCGGCGATAATTATATCGAGCATGTTTCATAGACTTGGTAATGTATAGGACATATTTATATGAAAATAAGCCTAAAATAATAAACATAGATTAAAAATATTTGCGTCAATTATTTATGTAAATTTAATCCAAATGAAGTAATGAGGATAGCAAAGGTCTCTCCTACGTTTCTAATTGTGCTTCGAGTTTATTTCTTATAGATATATACCTTTTGACAAAAAAATCTCAATAATCCTCAAAGTTCAAACATAACATTTTAATGAATTCTGGTCGAATTTCAACCACTGGGCTACCGTTAGTATTCTTAAATCCTCGTTCATCTAATATGTACTTATAAAGAGCATTAACTTGAAACTTGAAATAATAACCAAGCAAACATGCAAATGAATTCTTTAAATATTCGTATATTCTCGAAAAAAAGTGATTTGAAATATTTTATAACGTTTGTCCCTATTATAACAGGAATTAATTCTGTAATTTATCATAACTTAATTCAAGTGTTTGAAATATTTCTAAAATGTTTTCAGAAACACTAATATGTTAAAGTAGTTCATGAAATAATGTGAAATATTTTTATTTTTTAAATCTATTTATGAAATTTTACATAATCGTAACAAGTTCAGTAACATTTTAGTGAATTCACTTCTCGAAATATTTCCTGCATTTGTTGGGAATGCCTTAAGATATTTTTTCAAATTTGGCACTTTAGTACACTGATAAATTAATAACCATATAGTTACGTGAATACCAATGAGGTGAAGATATACTACTCTGATTTGCAGAAAGGTTTCAATAAGAGAACAGAAATTTCATGAAAGACGGGGAATACACCCGATTTTTGTAGGTTGTAATTAATATGTATAATAAATATATCCATTTGCGCCATCTCATAAAGTTGTGGAAATAGTTATAAACAAATAAGAGTTGAAAAACAGACAATTTTATCCCAACTCTGTAAAATGATATATATTTTATAGTAGTTAATCCTACCCCGACTCGGTGTGTATCAGTCCACTATTAGGAGAAATATTTAATATATCCCTTGAATACAACTATCAGAAATTGTATACTACCTTGATAATATACAAAGTTTAAAACGTGACTTTTTTATATTTTTGGACAGCTTTGGTGCTCAGTTCATTAATAAACATCTTATAAATAAATTTTAGTAGCGTGGTAAATACATTTTAATGCTACAAAGATCATTCCCAATTCTTTAATTGAATTTAGAGTTCAAATCGTTTAAAAGCTCCTCATTCAATGAAAAATTCATTAGAACTGTCCCGGTTAATCACTGAACATACAATCTCTTAAAATGAATTCTAGTATTTTTTCATGTCACAAATATATATGATATAAGTCAATATCTCGAAAAATACTAATATAAACCCAGTAATAAAAAAAATTACATTACCATTGTAAAAACAATGATTTAGAAATTGATCTTAAGGTTATTAGGTCGAGAGGTTATAATAACGGATATAAACGAAAAATAACTAATCATCTTATGTTAGGAAAACAACAAACAATTTGTCAATTAATTAATTTACCCCTTATTAAATACTCTGAACAACCAGTAACATTAGGATCACTTATGCATTTCGGAACTCTAGACAAAATATTAGAGTTACTTTTAAACCACAAATTAATTTATCAAACCTATTATTTAATGCTAAAGAAAAAACTCCTTAATGATCAATTAGATGTAAGATGTAAACAGGAACATATTTGACTTTTCAAACAGCCAGTTTCCTGTCACACACTATATATTCTTTACCCAGAAATGCACCATGTTTTTTACCTTATTAATTTATATTTTGTTTGAAAATGACATGTCTAATGTCGAAATTAGTGACTGTTTATTAATAGAGACGCGATATTATTACAAAATATTTAATTTCATTCATTATAATAATCGAATATCACAAAGCGGCTTCCACCATTCGTTATCAACCTGATAAATTACATATATACGTAGGTATTGACTAGACAACAAAATATAAAACAGTTCTTGTATCACCGGACGGAATTTTTAAGAAAGGTTTTTATACTACGCTGCCGTCGCGTCGACAAACATTGCTGAGAAATAGGATCCCTGGAATTGTCGTAAATTGAAAGCGACATTATTTTTATCTAAACATTAGGAATTACTTAATATTTTCACTTCAGTTTAAAGGTTCAGAAAGTAACAATACTCACATTTGTGATATTAAAATATAATAAATAGGTAAATTCTTATTAATTAAATCCTCGTCTGTTTACCACACACTACTTCCGAGTTTGAACTTTAAATTTGAAATAAAAACCAAGGAAACATGCACATGTCATAAAATATTTCATGCTTGGTTTGAAATAAGTCAATGGAACATCCACAAATTACCTAAGATATTTGAGGGTGCGTGGGTGTCTGCTAGTATCTTACGAAATGTTGTAATGAAGTTAGTTTGGTATTTGAAAAGGATTTTACATAAGATTTTTTTTATATTATTTGCCCATTAGATATTATCAAGTTCTATAGAAAAATTTACAATCTACTTGATAAGCTTTTTCAAATATTATATAGTTATAACATTAACAATATTTAATTAATTATATAGGGTGTTTCTAAAATAGGGTCCCGAAATTCTGCTGTGCATAGAACTCATTAAAATAAGGCAAGAGTCCCTGTTAACATGTGCCCTAAAATGCACCCTTAGGCAGTTATATTCCTTTCAAAGGGATCTAACAAAACTGTTTTTTTTTTGTTATTGATAAAACGATCTAACATAAATACGAAAAATGAATGGGTCTCACATAACTTCTTACGTTTGTTTGTTCTGTATTCTATAATCTCTCCAAGATAATGAAAAAGGACACATTGATGAACTTGTATTACGCACTTTTCCACAGTATGATCAACTATGGAATCATTGCCTGGGAGGAGCTTACTTCAACGCTACAAAACGTCTGCAAAGCCACCAGAAGAGACTATTAAAAATCTCTTCTCACTTGAATCTTAAAATATCACTACATTACGCTTAAAGAAAAATTCCTGAACTCAAACAGTATTACGAGAAGCAAGAGCATTCTTCTCCCGCATAGATCTAAAACAGTCAGTAAGAAACGCAGTTTTATATGAACAAGAAATGTATACAACAGTCTTCCAAATGAACTAAAAGCGTTAACTAACTAATTGCAATAAAAAATAAGTTAAAAAACTGGATCATTAATAAAGATATCTTTATAATCTGTTATCGAAACTCCCTGAAAAATTATGTTTTATTTATTTATTTTTTCTTTTAAGTTCTTTTTTATTTTATGTATTTTTAGATATTTTCCTTTATGTTAAGTATATATTTTCGATAGGATAGGTTTATATATTATTAGTTTTAGGTATTATGCCAAAACCACGAACAGGTAGCTCCGATGACCTCTCTGGAGATTATGTAATAATATAATAAATATGTAATAAATAACTACTCCGTATGTAAATCATAAGCGTGCTATTTAGTGTTCTCAGCCCGTATTTTTTCATTTCAATTTTTTTACAATTTTTTCTACAGATTTTAAAATCTTAACAATTTTATCTAAAAAATATTATGTTTGTCCAAATTGATATTTCCAATGGTTTTCAAGTACATTGAGCTTGAAAATTACTGTGCTTTCTAAGTTATTAATTAGGCCATACATTACAAAAATCTCTATTTACTATGACAAATAAAATACTGACGTTGCCACAACTCTTAACCATTCTAGTTATTAATTAACTGTTAATTGAGATTTGCAGTCTTTTATTAGTAAAAGTGGTGAGACTGGAAAACAAATAGTTTTTGTTTGAGCCTTTTAAGTGCATATAAATTAGTAAGGGTGCGTTTTAGGGCACATTTTAATAGGGACTTTTTGGCTTATTTGAATGAGTTCAATACACAACATAAGTTTGGAATCCTATTTTAGAAACACACTGAATAATAATCTAACAGTTTTATTTAACTCAGAACATTTACTTGAAGTAACGAAAAAACTAATTAAGGAATATTATCTTAAACAATTCTAACATACAGAAAAGTATTTCAGTTTTAAATATGTACTAACTAATCTAAGAAAACTCTGGAAGTCGAATAACTTTTGAAAGAGTAAATTTAACGAAAAATAATAATGAGATCTTTATTGTAGAGCAGCTAGTATCTTTTAAAAATATATTTGGTTCCCCGTTAGACACAGATTGGTTTATATGTTACAAGATTCCAACGGTGAAAAATTAAATTGGAAAAAGGGATCAATACTTATGCGGAAATATTTTGAGGAAAATTTTGCATTCAAATCTTTTTTGAAGATAGATAATTTCCTTCAAAAATATGTATTGCTTATATTTTTCAGATATATTGTTTAGAAGAGTGGAGTGAAAGATGCGTGTAAAATAGAAGAAATCTAAATTTACCACTTATTATTAAAATTAAAGCCTCAAAAATTTGACATTTTTATTGTCTTTAATAATATGAATATGAAGTTGTGTCTTACAGTTTCTTACATGGGGGTGGGTGGGGTTAGAAAAACGTCAACATTCATCTTTCGGAAATATGCGTATATTCACAATAAAGAAGTATTTCAGATATTAATTCTGTAATAATATTTTTCCCTTTAGTACTTTATGAAATAGTTACGTCATATTTTACCATTTTTTTCTCTGTAAAATGCCACAAAATATTTTAAATGATTTGGGTCACCGATATCCCTATATTTCAGGACCATTGTAGTCAACTTACTTCTTAACATGTTGCATGAATGAGTGAGAAATGTCTGAAGATATTTTTTCATATTTAGTATTTAGTACAATAACAAACTATTTAGTGAGTAAAGAGCAGGCCCAAAGGTGTGGGCGGTGGGGCGTTTGCACTCTCCAGGACCCTCAAGTTCAGTGAGCTTCCAAAAGCATGGAAATAGTAGTTTATACAGCCCAGATAATACAGTGTGTCCAAAACTCTAGTACAGGTTTCTGTATGCTTTTTCTCCCATAGTTACGAGTCGCCATTTCTGATGTGACCCTGTGACGTAAATATCAGTGACGTGAAAACTCTGATTTGCAGAATAAGAAATGAATATAACAGAACTGGTGAAGAGGACCGAGATGTTTACTTTTCTGTGGAGAAAATATATACATCATACGCAGAGTGTAATATTATATTATGAGTTACCAATGTTTAATGTAGATATTGCAGTCTATTTTTTTATCAACCCAGCTTTTAGATAAAGCTGCATAAAAAAGTTCGCAAGAAATTAATGTATCAATTTATTGTATTCTGTCTTGGAAGGGCGGCATCATTCTACATTAGTGGAATTCGGTCGCTATGATTTGTTACACAATAAGAACGAAATTCATGACAGCACATTTGAAATATTGGGAAAGTTGGTGTATGGGAATATGTTTAAATATACAAAGGAGAGTATGATAATAAAAGGATCATTTATAATACTAATGCTACTGGAAAACCTGTAGAGCTCTTGGTTTATAACAGAAACAACACAATATTTTTCAACCTAACACCAAAAGGTATTGCGATTAGGGTAAAAAGTTTTGTAATATCTTAGTAATACTACTGTGGAGTTCGAGGCAAATAAAAGTTGTCCTCAGAACTTTTCTAAGACCAGTTTATACAGATCATCTTCAGACGAAATTAGGAAAAGTATATTGTATTGTATCACGGATTGGACCTACTACACAACCTGCAAGGAAACAACGAATTGATAACAATGCAAAAAAAGCCAACTCTAAAAGGTCTGCCGAACGCACTGTTCGACCCACCAAGACACACCTACAGGTAAGAAACCGCGGAAGTTGAATAAAATGGAAACGGCCCACAGACCGTATAATATGGAACTCTATAAGGTAATGCCCCAAAAAATTCCACAATTAAGAAACAAGTCATATTAGAATACCTTAGATCAGAGGCGACAGTTATTCATAAACAATAGAAATGAACGATAAATACGAGAAGAAGAGAAGTTGAAATTGTAGTGGGAATGAGTCAACCAGAGCCAGATCTCAATGAAACATCACATAATAAAAATGACGAAATCATGAGCACCAGTTTAATAGATCAAGAAGAAACGTGTTTAAAGGTAAACTTCATTTACTTTGGCAGGCAAAAACCTCTATCAGTACCAAGTAACGGCTACTGAAAATTAATAGACAGATAAACAATATTTTAAAGAGATTTAATGACATTATTGCAAATAAACTAACATAAGTCCAAATCTTGCTGAATGCCTTGCCGTTGTTTATGTAGGTGCGGTAACTGTTTTAGAACTCCACAAACAAAAGTTGCGAAATCATAGCTGCGTCATAAAAAAATATTAGCATAAGTTCTGAATTAGAAACTTTACAGACCGAGGAACTATATATTCGACAAGGGAATCTACGAGGAGACGTACCAGTTCTTTATGGTTCTGCATTTGGTCTCCAACATACTCAGTAACTCTAATTATTGCTTTAACATAAAAAACAAAAAACAGCAAATACGACATAAAATAAACCACCTTCTATACAGGGTAATTCGAAACGACACCCACTCGGAAACTACAGGAGATATGACGAAGTTAATTGGGGCCAAAATTGCTTAAGTACTTAGTGCTTGTGATTTAGTGTTTTTTTTATTAAATTTTCCGAATACTTCCGAAGAATTCCAAAAAAATAGAAAATTGGAGATAGAAAAAGTGTGGAGGTAAAACAAAATTTCATAAATTTAACATTAAAAAATTGGAATATTTTATCGCTATGGTTTTTAGATAAATACCAACCGTTTAAAATCAACTAGTATGTTTCGTCAGATGTGGGTGTAGCACAGACTAGCGATTGGAGGAAGTTTAAAGGAAGTAAATTAAAATATATAAATAGACATTTACCAGTTCTGGGAAATGTACATTTTCTAATCTAAATCCAGGTGATTCTGAGGAATGTAGTTTTAGCATTGGCTCTCAAATAGGAATCGTACTCGGGATTTTCTTGAAAACCATTATTTGGACTGACGAAAGTGTTTTTTCAAACTGTAGCGTCTTCCATAGAAATAATATTAGGAGACAAAGTAACCCTGGACACCATAGGGAAGTCAGGCCGCAAAATCGTTGTCGGTTTAAATGTATGGGCTGGAATTTGTAATGATCAAATATTCGGAGCTAATTTTTTCAAGTGACTTTCAAAGGAAACCTATCCTACTTTCTTGAGAACCTAATTTGGTGAATATCGATGAGTTCTCGCTTATCAACTATTTTAGGTGCGGATTCCAGCATAACGAGGCCCTTCCACATAATATTAGAGCTTTTTGTGATTATTTAGATCAAAGTTTTCGACATAAATGGGTAGAGAATTCGGGGTCGGTAACATGGCCGGCAAGGTGTTTCGACATTACAAGTCTGAATACATTTTTCTGAGGCACTTTGAAAAGCAGAGTATACGATAGAAGAATTTAGGAAAATTATCATTACACAATTCAGATCGATTACAAAAAGAGATATTATTAGTAATGTCACGGTAATTTAAACCGACGTACTCCTTTGTGTACTCAAGAAGAAGGTGTTAAGTTTGAGCACTTAATTAATATTCGAAAAAAAAATACATAATGGTCTATGCGGCTGATGCTTTTTCAGATATAACTCAAAATACTTTTGGCCTGTTTTCGTACTGTTTCCATCTAATTTGTAACAAACTTAACATATCTTGTTGTTCTTCATTTGTGAAACTAATTTTGTTTGAAACTATGTGTGCTCTAATTTCATTTGGCAAGTACTTTATAAAAAAATCGTTGTTGGAGTCAAGGCCAACTAAAGCGAGATTTATTTTTTTTCAATTTGTTTTTGTTTTGTCTTTTAGTTAACAACTATAATGACATTATTATTTTAGATTTATAATAGAAACTGTCAGTTCCTTGGTAAATATTTTGAGCTTTTTACTGAAGCCTGTTGTGGTATATTATACATATAAAAATATTATTACCAAACATACTAATTTAGCCTTCATTTTTATTGATCACAAAATTAAATATCGCGACTATTTATTTATTTTTACAATCAAAAGAAAATTTTAATGCTTCAACAGCGTAACATAAAATCTTCAAATCATTTGTGGCGTTACTAATATTGTTGATATGTGTGAAAAATAAGTATGGGTATGTTTAGAATTAATTTGTGATCTACAATTTTGACTAAGACATGTTTTTCAAAACTAGTTGTTCCATAAATTGCTTAAAGGGCAATTTAGACACTAAACACTGATACTTGTGACCTACTGACATCAGTATAAGTAATATAAACTCACCATAATTCAACAAAATAGGTAGATTCGTTCTGATTGAACAATTCTTCTGATGTTCTTTGCGAAAAATTGTTGCTATTTGTGCAAATTTGGAATTATTACACGCCGTTTGTTTGAAACATGAGTTCATAAGCATTTAAGAATGCCACAGATCTAAATTATACATCATTCAACGATGATGGGAACAGATCTAAAGCTATCGAAATGTTGTGAAATCAATTAGTTTTAAAACGATAGCACTCTTCGGAACCTCAGAGGTACATAATCAATTCCCGATAAAGATATTGAACGCCCTATTTACAAAAAATTCTAGTACTAGGTATTCTGATATATATATATACAACGTTTATGACGAGAGGTTTACGAGTTTGCATGAAGAACTGACAACAAGTTTATCTATTAATTCCATGGCTGTAATTTTAACCCCTTATTTCTTTAAATAGGAATGACTAGGTTGTGAAACATCTTCACAAAGGCAATATATGCTTATTTATTACTTTATCTAGAGGAAAGTACCTAAGAACTGACAACAAGTTTGTCTATTAATTCCATGGCTGTAATTTTAACCCCTTATTTCTTTAAATAGGAATGACTGCGTTGTGAAACATCTTCACAAAGGCCCTATATGCTTAGTTATTACTTTATCTAGAGTAAAGTACCTACTTAAGCGGAATATTTATTTCTATGCTACTTGGTCCTTTCGATTAGATTAGATCGAGATTTATAAATGGTTTATGATATTAAAAATTAAAATCTAAATCATTAAGTTGTTATTTATAGACAACCAGTGTGCAAGAGTAGTAAATATTTCGTTTTCTTTCAGTGACATTTGAACATTGTAAAGTGTTTACTGTTTTGACTGCTTCGTCTTGTGAATGATATCTCAACTAAATAGGAAATTTAATTTTAGTGATGACTACACCATTTATTAACAATAGAAGAACAGGCAACTAAGCATTTTGCACAGTTTGCAGGGTATGCATTTCTGTGGGCCATGGGCGTCGGAGAGATATCAAACATCATAACAAGACCACAGGACACACAACTAAAAAAATGCCATATGCATCCTCGTTACGCAAAATAGATAGTTTCTAACAACCAATCTACTGCCCCAACCAAAAAACTTATTATTTATCTCTGGGCAACCCGGATATTTCTAATAACCATTCAATTCTTTGATGTCACGGAAGGCATAAAATCAAAATTACTGAAATTACAAGCTTTACTTGACAAGTGAGTTAAATCTTTTTTCTTGAAGTTAGTGACAATATGTGCAGAAAATATAAATAAAAATTTTGCCCTTCTTATACAATACCTATACGGCAAAAATTAGGGGAAAGGTGCTATCGAGTAGTCTACGAAATCACCCTAATTTATCTTTCTGTGATTTAATTATTCATGAACATCTGAAAATGTAGACAAATCAGAGTTCTTAGAAGAATTAAATAACCGCATCGATAATGAATGCCAACAAAGTACCCCAGAAGTTTTTACAAGTGCCAAAAAACACAGTTCAAACTATTGCATCGAGGTGAATGTCGCACATTTTCAATCAATAAAATAACAGTTAACACTGGTCAATTGATTTACTTTAAATCAAAATTTAATTTTTAGGCAAGGCGTCGCTCAAATTAAAAGAGTGTAACGCTATTTTAAAGAAAATTTAAATCAAAAACCTGTACTCATAGTACCCATAAGATAAACATTCCCGTTTGAAAACATAGGGGTTAAATCATAAGTTTGGCATACGAAGCCTAACCTAACCATAGTAGTCTGTTTTTGTCGCCACCCAGCATTAAAGATATCATTATTCGTTCTCAAACATCAATTTAAGAAAAAATAATACATATAAATAGGGTTTATATTTTCGAGTTTTATTAAAAACTGATTAAAATATTAAATTCTGTTGTGGTTGTTTATTGAAGTACTATTCATATTTTTTTACTGGCGTCTACCCCGACGTTCGAAAATAATCGTTTAGTTCGGCGGCCGAAACAAAGCATATTTTCTGGGAAGGATTTTAGAACGTTGCTTATAGATAAACGAAGGTTAGAGAACAAAAAAAAACTATTTGGGATTTTTCTCGCAAGCCGACAACTGTAAATTTCTTCATAAGAAATATATTGTTTTAAATAGAATTATTTCGATATTAAATTTGTTATATTCTATACATTAGTATTTCTTATAATTTAAGTGTATTAATCTTTGAAGATCTTTCTATTCATCTTAAAAATGCTTCGATTTGTATCGAAAAATAAACGTTAAAAAATACTAGATAACAATATAAAATACATCGCATTCCGCATACATTGCTACTAATATTACTCCAATAGTTATATTTATTTATTATTTGAAAAAATATCTATTATCTCAGTTATAAAATTTAAATATACAGTGTGGAACAGCCAAATGGAATAAATTCGATAAAGAATAAATTAGGGCGTGTTGGGAAAAACGCTTGAACACGCCGATTTTTATTTTTAAATGCGCACTTTCTACAACAATAAAAAATATATAGGGTGTGTCATGTGACATAACCAACTTTCTTATTTTTCATGCAATGATGACATAATACTAGTACAATGTAATCATATACGTTGAGGGGTTTAGTTTTGTATACAGTAGTTTTGACATATCCCCACAAAAAGTAATTCAATGGCGTCAAATCAAGAGATCGTGCTGACGTTTCTATCGATCCGCGCCTCCCAATCCACCTATTTGGAAAAATTTGGATCAGGTACTGCCGGCCATATATTTCGTAATGGAGCGGTGCTGCATCTTGCTGAAAATATATTGTATTGGCAGGAACTTCTGGGTGTACAGGATCAGGATATAAGTTTGCCATAGTTGGCACGACATTATTTTGGAGAAATTCTAAGTATTTATCTCCATTCGAGTTGCCATGAATGAAAATGATATGATTTCCAACAATTCCTGCCCAAACATAAACTTGTTGAGGATATTGCGTATGTTTCTCTGTCATCCAGTGGATATTCCCCTTAGACCAATAGTGGCAATTTTGACGATTAACATGGCCGTGAAGTGTAAATGTGCTTTCATCAGAAAACAAAACAGCTTCTAATTTGATCGCATTGTTATCTAACCTTTGCCATTTGCTCACAGTGATCTGGAGTCCGCATCATTTTATAGGGATGCATTTTGCTTTCCTTTAATACTCCAAAAGTTGATGTGTGGCTAAGGTTGAACAGTGGGGCTCCTTTTCGATCAGAATTATGTGTGTTTCTTGAAACTCAATCATAATATCCAATTTCATATTATTACTTACAGCATTGGCAGCTACTTTTTTATCTATCTTACATGACCAAGCTCGCGAAACTACTTTTCTATTTTGATAATTTTTCCTCATGATACTAACGGCCAATTTGAAAAATTTTTGTGAAATAAGCGAGAAACTTCCATTTGTTTCCTTGTGTTATCAGTTTCACCAGCTCTTGCTAAATTCTCATATAATCTTAACAATAATCTCCTTGAGAGATGAGAAAAAGTAAAGCATCTAGGTATCATTTTTGATGACAAACTGGCTTTTACGAATCATATTGAGTATATGACATCTAATGCTGCTGTATGGGTTCATTGAAAGAAGTTCTCAAGGTCTTTCAAATATTGTGACTTTAAAAATACTATATAATACTTTTGTACGTTCTCAACTTGAATACGGAGATATAATATGGCCTCCTTTTTATGAGTGTCACAAAGTTTTTGTAGCCCGAATTCAAAGAAGGTTTCGGAAATATCCGTACTTCAATACGTGCAATATCTGTCCGCTATAGGGTATTGAATATGGCAGATTATTAAATCAGATTTCATTGTCAGCCTTAATGTCCGCAGAGTATGTGCCTTCTTAAAATTTTTGTTCAACCTACTTCATAATAATATTGATTCACCGACACTACTTATCAAAATCAACTTTCTGGTACCTCGAACTTAGGCCAGAAATAGCTTAACATTTTTTTGCTCTAGGGCTCGAACAAACGTTTTGCTCAAATCTCCTATGCACAATATGTGATACTATTACACCAATATGCGCAAGCATTCTGACATTCATTTTTGTCATGTTGGAGATCTGGTTCAAGCTGTGATTGAATCAACGGTGAACGGCTTACATTGAAATATTTACGTTAATTGAGTTTTTTTTGCCTTTTTCTTTTTATTTTTTGTTTATTATGATAGATTTAATTAGTCAGCGTATTTTTATTTAGTTTCATAGATTTAATTACTTAAGGTGTATTTTTATTTAGTTTTATATAGGCTTGCTCTGTTAGTGGTTTATACTGTTGGACAATTAAGCTTAAATAAATAAATAATCATTTGTAGAGTTGTTATTTTGTGCATTTGTGTTAAGTGAACCATTTTGTGATACTATTACATACAGTTAACAGCAATAGCACCGACACTGATCACCACTGTCATGCAGGCAGACAAGATGCTAAGGAGTTTTGGCGAAAATAAACATTTTCATATCGGTAAAAAGAATCGCAGGAATGGTTTTTGCTCACTAAGCGAATTTGAAAATAAATATTTTTCATTCTTTAATATTAATTTTTGTAATAAATCTGAAAACACTTAATATTTCCGAAACGGTTGGAGATAAGTGTAGGACATTGTACATGAATTATGTCTAGAATTTTCTGAAGAATCCAAAAAATAAATAATATACAGGGGCTTGCATTTAAAATAAAAAATTTGGTATTGACCAGTCACAAGACACACCCTATATATATTTTTTTTACGAAAAAATGCGCATTCAAAAATATATATCGCAGTGTCCAAGCGTTTTTCCCTACAAGCCCTCCTTTATTCGTTATCGAATTTATTCCATTTAGCTGTCCCACACTGTATGAACAATCTTACATATCGCTCCTGCAGTATAGTTTCTTTTCGACAACTATTTACTTCACCTTCATCCATCCGTTCTGCTTTCAACGCCCAATTGCATAGCTGCTTTAGAGCTCAACCACCTTCTCTTTTTCTGTCCGTTTTGGGAATACATTTTTTAATTGCTTTTTAATGAATTACTTTTTTTGTTAGTTTTAAATAATCTTTGGTTGAACTATCTTCTTTTTTTAAATCTGTTAAATCTTAGGAATGCTAACGTAGACTGAGTAGTACACTTAATGACTAGCATAAAATTGAGAAATGTAAGAGTTTCTTTTGTTAACTGCTAAGTGACGGATGAAATAAATATATAGCAATAAATACAATAGAACCTTTAAAATAGGTTCTCTTATGAGACACGATTGTAGTGGTAAAAACGTTTGTATATGTATATCCCTAAATGCTCATTACGCTAACAACTCATTTATTCGAAATTTTTAGCATTTCCTTAGAATTAAAACACTAACCATTGTGGTAATTTTCATAAATTTATTATTTTCTTGACAATTGTTTCGCTCTGATGACAGGCTTCGTCAGAATGAAATGTTAAACTAAATACTAAACATCTGAATATATTATATAGTGTTGTAAGATAATAATGAGTATATAGGTAGAAAGCACAATATGTTTACTGTATAATATTAGTGAAGGTAAATATTATTAATATAATTTGGAATTTTGTATTATGTAAGTATATTAAGATTAAGTAAAGGAGACATATTTGTATCAGTTTGGTCATTTAAAAAATGTGCTGAATTTTTATTTTTATTGATCTCAAGTGATTCTAACAGAGTTAATTTTTTACTTTTTTGTTCTAGATGTAAAATTTCGAATGTAGTTTGTGGAATATGATTTTCATTTAATAAATGGTCGGCAAATGTAGATATGTTGTATTTTTGATTTTCATAGCCTATGAAAATCATATTCGACAAACTACTTTCGAAATTTTACATCTAGAACAAAAAAGTAAAAAATTAACTCTGTTAGAATCACTTGAGATCAATAAAAATAAAAATTCACCACATTTTTTAAATGACCAAACTGATACAAATATGTCTCCTTTACTTAATCTTAATATATTATATTAATAATATTTACCTTCACTAATATTATACAGTAAACATATTGTACTTTCTACCTATATACTCATTATTATCTTACAACACTATATAATATATTCAGATGTTTAGTATTTAGTTTAACATTTCATTCTGACGAAGCCTGTCATCAGAGCGAAACAATTGTCAAGAAAATAATAAATTTGTAAAAATTACCACAATGGTTAGTGTTTTAATATAATTAAAATATGAATTTTCACCAAGCAATGACCGAAACAATCATCAATTTCCTTACAAATTCGAGTTAACCAGGTTTTATTGTATCAGAAAAATCATGTGTCCATAATAACAATATTTATTATAGAACTTACATGATACCATCGGACGTTTATAGTCTTGAACGTTTACGATGATCTGTTATTGAATATCTGCGCTCTCTATTCAACACATGGAAGAGTTATTTTCTATGATATTGAATATAGAGAGGAACCTATTGTGACCGACGTCGATGTCGAAAAATAAATCTTAGTAAATATATCAAGTAGTAAACTAATGTAACTAAAATATATAGCAACGGAAAATGAAACGGTCGGGAGAAAAATCAAAGTTGAAATGTTTGATGAATTGTGAACGTCACATTTCCTTAGACCCTCCCAACTCCACTGTCACATCCCGTCACACTAACTGATACTCCCACCACTCCCTGTAGGAGAACGTATTGTATGAACGACCCCTTACTGGAAAAACCTTACCTAATTATTATTAGCCGTAACTTTATGTCATACTAGAACGAGCAACTTATTAATTTACAAATTAAAAAACAAACAAATTTTAAAACATTTCGGATATTTAAGACTATTTAATTAGTTTCTATTTCGTAACAAATTCGATATAGGACTGATCGTGATTACTGAGAAACCCACTAAAATTCCCTGCTACTATTTTATTAGCATGGTCAACTTGAATAACCCAATGACGAAATAAATGTTTGCCTTACCAGTAGGTATACAAGTAACCACCAAGATGAAAGTATATTAAAAGTAATGAGGACAACGCTGAGTAAAATTGTCTCTACTTTTATACATAAACTAGCTGACCCAACTTTTGTTCTGCCCAAATGTGGCCGGGTTCAGCAAATGTTCTTTAAATATTAGAATTCAATATACTCTATACTAATGTGCGAAAGAAAATCGTCAAGAATCAAAGGAATTCCTCTTTGTGTGACCTACCTGGTCTAATTGTGAATCTAAACCATCCAGGTACTCACCCAAATATACACAAAAAAATCGTTAAAATCGTTCCAGCCGTTTAGGAGGAGTTAGAGCCCGATCTTAGTGCCACCTACCGGATTTAATTGTAAACGTAAGTCATCCAAAGACCCAACCAAACATACACAAAAAATCATTAAAATCCATCCAGCCGTTTAGGAGCAGTTAAAACCGATCTTTGTGCGACCTACCTGTTCCAATTGTGAATCTAAACTATCCAGGGACTCACCCAAACATACACAAAAAAAATCGTTAAAATCGTTCCAGCCGTTTGGGAGGAGTTAGAACCCGATCTTAATGCTACCTACCGGATTTAATTGTGAACCTAAACCATCCAAAGACCCAACCAAACATACACAAAACAAATCATTAAAATGGTTCCAGCCGTTTAGGAGGAGTTAAATCCCGATCTTGGTACCACCTACCGGGTTCAATTGTGAATCTAAACTGTCCAAAGACCCATCTAAACATACATAAAAAATTCCATTAAAATCCGTCCAGCCGTTTAGGAGGAGTTACAACTCCATCTTGGTGCCACCTACCGGATTTAATTGTGAACCTAAACCATCCAAAGACCCTCCCAAACATACACAAAGAAATCATTAAAATCCATCCAGCCTTTTAGAAGCAGTTAGAACCCGATCTTTGTACTACCAACCGAGTCCAATTGTGAATTTAAACTATTCAGGGAGCCACCAAAACATACACAAAAAAATTATTAGAATCGTTCCAGCCGTTTAGGAGGAGTTATAACCCGATCTTAGAGGCAGCTGCCGGGTTCAATTGTGAATTTAAATCTTACAAAGACTCACCCAAACATACACAAAAAATTCATTAAAATCCATCCAGCTACTTAGGAGCAGTTAGAACCCGATCTTAGTGTCACCTACCGGATCGAATTGTGAATCTAAACCATCCAGAGAGCTACCCAAACAAACATAAAAATATCATTAAAATAGTTCCAGCCGTTTAGGAGGAGTTAGATCCCGATCTTAGTGCCACCTACCGGGTTCAATTGTGAATCTAAACCGTCCATAGACCCATCTAAATATACACAAAAAATTCCATTAAAATCCGTCCAGTCGTTTAGGAGGAGTTAAAACCCGATTTTAGTGCCCCATATCGGGTCCAATTGTGAATCTAAATCATCCATGTACTTATACAAACATACACAAAAAAAACATTCAAATTCGTCCAGCTGTTTAGGAGCAGCTAAAACCCGATCTTAGTGCCACCTATCGGGTCCAGTTGTAAATCTAAAACATCGTAGGACCCAGCCAAACATTCACAAAAAATTTCATCAAAATCCGTCCAGCTGTTTAGGAGTTTGAAACCGATCTTAGTGCCACCTATCGGATCCAATTTGGAATCTAAACCATCCAGGAACCCACTCAAATGTACACACAAAAAATCATTAAAATCGTTCCAGCCGTTTAAGAGCAGTTAGAACCCGATCTTAGTGTCACCTATCGGGTCCAATTGTAAATCTAAACCATCCAGGGACTCACCCAAACATAGGCAAAAAATTTCATCAAAATCGGTCCAGCCGTTTAGGATTTTATAAAGAACGTACAGACAAACATTCTCATGTATATATAAAGATTAGTAACAATGCAGCCATCGACTATTGGCAATGGATAAAAGTTCATTGGAAAATATTTGAATTAATAATTTACATTTGATTTTAAAGTTGACCTGAGGTAATTGATATTTTTGTCCTCGAGAAAAGAACAAAGGGACATTAAATAAACAAATTTTAAGAATTATGAAATTACCATACCCACTTTTAATTTCTTGCAAGAGCGTGTAAAATATAAAGTAGGTGCTTCAGCAATAAATTTTTACGATATGCAACAAACAATACATGTGTCCCCAAAGTATGCCTATGATATAAATTGTTTGTCCCCAATATATACTGAATATATATGAATGACCTAAATATTTAACGCATAGATTGAGGACTGTCCAGAAAATTTTCACTTCATATATGTAGCGCATAGTATCAGGACCGTCCTTAAACTATACGTAAGATATAAAAAGTCTAAAATATGCATTATTCTTAAATATTGGCCATAAATTAAGTATACATAAGCAAAATTAGTTTTTCTTTAGAATATTTACCTCTTATATGACCTATGTATGCAGAGAAAATCAATAAAAAAAGCTGTCCCCAAAGTATGCGTCCCACATGTATATATATATATATATATATATATATATATATATATATATATATATATACTAATTTTGCTTATGTATACTTAATTTATTGTCAATATTTAAGAATCATGCATATTTTAGACTTTTTATATCTTACGTATAGTTTAAGGACGGTCCTGATACTATGCGCTACATATATGAAGTGAAAATTTTCTGGACAGTCCCCAATCTATGCGTTTAATATTTAGGTCATTCATATATATTCAGTATATATTGGGGACCAAAAACTTATATCATAGGCATGCGTTGGGGACACATGAATTGTTTGTTGCATATCGTAAAAACTTATTGCTGAAGCACCTACTTTATATTTTACACGCTCTGACAAGAAATTAAAAGTAGGTATGGTAATTTCATAATTCTTAAAATTTGTTTATTTAATGTCCCTTTGTTCAATGACAAAAATATCGATTACCTCAGGTCAACTTTAAAATCAAATGTAAATTATTAATTCAAATATTTTCCAATGAATTTTATACATTGCCAATAGTCGATGGCTGCATTGTTACTAATCTTTATATATAAATGAGAATGTTTGTCTGTATGTCCTTTATAGAATCCTAAACGGCGGGGCCGATTTTGATGAAATTTTTTGTGTATGTTTGGCTGAGTCCCTCGATGTTTTAGATTTACAACTGGACCCGATAGGTGACACTAAGATCGGGGTCTAACTGCTCTAAACAGCTGGAACGATTTTAATGATTATTTTTATGTTTGTTTGGTTGGGTCCCTGGATGGTTTAGATACACAATTGGATCCGATAGGTGGCACTAAGATCGGGTTCTAGCTGCTCCTAAACAGCTGGATGAATTTTAATGTTTTTTTTGTGTGTATGTTTGTATAAGTCTATGGACGGTTTAGATTCACAATTGAACCCGGTAGCTGGCACTAAGATCGGGATCTAACTCCTCCTAAACGGCTGAAACTTTTTTAATGATATTTTTGTGTTTGTTTGGGTAGGTCTCTGGATGGTTTAGATTCACAACTGAACCCGGTAGCTGCCTCTAAAATCGGGTCATAACTCCTCCTAAACGGCTGGAACGATTATAATATTTTTTTGTATGTTTTGGTGGCTCTCTGGATAGTTTAGATTCACAATTGGACTCGGTTGGTGGCACAAAGATCGGGTTCTAACTGCTCCTAAACGGCAGGATGGATTTTAATGATTTTTTCCGTATGTTTGTTGGGTCCCTGGATGATTTAAATTCACAATTGGACCCGGTAGGTGGCACCAAGATCAGGATTTAACTCCTCCTAAACGGCTGGAACCATTTTAATGATTTGTTTTGTGTATGTTTGGGTGGGTCTTTGGATGGTTTAGGTTCTCAATTAAATCCGGTAGGTAGCACTAAGATCGGGGTCTAACTCCTCCCAAACGGCTGGAACGATTTTAACGATTTTATTTTGTGTATGTTTGGGTGAGTTCCTGGATAGTTTAGATTCACAATTGGAACAGGTAGGTCGCACAAAGATCGGGTTTTAACTGCTCCTAAACGGCTAGATGGATTTTAATAATTTTTTTGTGTGTGTTTGGTTGGGTCTATGGATTATTTAGGTTTACAATTAAATCCGGTAGGTGGTACTAAGATCGGGCTCTAACTCCTCCTAAACGGCTGGAACGATTTTAACGAATTTTTTTCGTATGTTTGTTGGGTCCCTGGATGATTTAGATTCACAATTCGACCCGGTAGGTGGCACCAAGATCGGGATTTAACTCCTCCAAAACGGCTGGAACCGTTTTAATGATTTGTTTTGTGTATGTTTGTGTGGGTCTTTGGATGGTTTAGGTTATCAATTAAATCCGGTAGGTGGCACTAAGATCGGGGTCTAACTCCTCCCAAACGGCTGGAACGATTTTAACGATTTTTTTTTTGTGTATATTTGGGTGAGTACCTGGATAGTTTAGATTCACAATTGGACTCGGTTGATGGCACAAAGATCGGGTTCTAACTGATCCTAAACGGCAGGATGGATTTTAATGATTTTTTTGTGTATGTTTGGGAAGGTCTTTGGATGGTTTAGGTTCACAATTAAATCCGGTAGGTGGCACTAAGATCGGGTTTTAACTCCTCGCAAACGGCTGGAACGATTTTAACGATTTCTATTTTGTGTATGTTTGGGTGAGTTCCTGGATAGTTTAGATTCACAATTGGAACAGGGTAGGTCGCACAAAGATCGGGTTTTAACTGCTCCTAAACGGCTGGATGGATTACCTGTATACCTACTGGTAAGGTAAACATTTATTTCGTCATTGGGTTGATTCAAGTTGACCATGCCAATAACAAAGTAGCAGGGAATTTTAGTGGGTTTCTCAGTAATCACGATCAGTCCTATATCGAATTTGTTACGAAATAGAAACTAATTAAATATTCTTAAATATCCGAAATGTTTTAAAATTTGTTTGTTTTTTAATTTGTAAATTAATAAGTTGCTCGTTCTAGTATGACAAGTTACGGCTAATAATAATTAGGTAAGGTTTTTCCAGTAAGGGGTCGTTCATACAATACGTTCTCCTGCAGGGAGTGGTGGGGGTATCAGTTAATGTGACGGGATGTGACAGTGGAGTTGGGAGTGTTGCTATATATTTTAGTTACATTAGTTTACTACTTCGTATATTTAATTAGGTTTATTTTTCGACATCGATGTCGGTCAGAATAGGTTCCTCTCTATATTCAATATCATAGAGACTAGAGAGCGCAGATATTCAATAACAGATCATCGTAAACTTTCAAGACTCTACACGTACGATGGTAACATATAAGTTCTATAATAAATATTGTTATTATAGTCACATGATTTTTCTGATACAATAAAACCTGGTTAACTCGAATTTCTAAGGAAATGCTAAAAATTTCGTAGCGTAGTGAGCATTTAGAGATATACATATACAAACGTTTTTACCACTACAATCGTGTCTCATAAGAGAACCTATTTTAAAGGTTCTATTGTATTTATTGCTATATATTTATTTCATCCGTCACTTAGCAGTTAACAAATAGAAACTCTTACATTTCTGAATTTTATGCTAGTCATTACGTGTACTACTCAGTCTAGGTTAGCATTCCTAAGATTTAACAGATTTAAAAAAGAGCATATGTAAGAAGACGTTCAACCAGAGATTATTTAAAACTAAGAAAAAAAGTAATTCATTAAAAAGCAAGTAAAAAATGTATTCCCAAAACGGACAGAAAAAGATAAGGTGGTTGAGCTCTAGAGCTGCTATGCAATTGGGCGTTGAAAGCAGAACGGATAGATGAAGATGAAGTAAATAGTTGTCGAAAACAAAGAAACTATACTGCAGGAGCGATATGTGGTCAATACCAATTTTTTATATTAAATGCAAGCCCCTGTATATTATTTATTTTTTTGATTCTCCAGAAAATTCTAGACATGATTCCTACACTTATCTCCAACCGTTTCGGAGATATTAAGTGTTTTCAGATTTATTACAAAAATTAATATTAAAGAATAAAAAATATTTATTTCTCAAATTAGCTTCATTACACTCAATAATTAATTCCCATTTAGTTCTTGGTAGTCACATAGTAAGTAATTTTTTACCGAAATCAAAATGTTTATTTTCGCCAAAACTCCATAGCATCTTGTCTGCCTGCATGACAGTGGTGATCAGTGTCGGTGCTATTGTCGTTAACTGTCTGTAATAGTATCACAAAAGGGTTCACTTAACAGAAATGCACAAAATAACCACTCTACAAATGATTATTTATTTATTTAAGCCTAATTGGCCAACAGTATAAACCACTAACAGAGCAAGTATATATAAAACTCAATAAAAATACATCTTAACTAATTAAATCAATCAAACTAAATAAAATTACGCTGACTAATTAAATCTATCATAATAAACAAAAAATAAAGAGAAAAAGACAATAAAAACTCAATTAACGTAAATATTTTAATGTAAGGCGTTCACCGTTGATTCATTCACAGCTTGAACCAGATCTCCAACATGACAAAAATGAATGTCAGAATGCTTGCGGATATTGGTGTAATAGTATCACATATTGTGCATAGGAGATTTGAGCAAAACGTTTGTTCGAGCCCTAGAGCACAAAAATGTTAAGCTATTTCTGGCTTCAGATCGAGGTACCAGAAAGTTGATTTTGTTACTTAGTGTCGGTGAATCAATATTATTATGAAGTAGGTTGAACAAAAATTTTAAGAAGGCTCATACTCTGCGGACATTAAGGCTGACAATGAAATCTGATTTAATAATCTGCCATATCCAATACCCTATAGCGGACAGATATTGCACGTTTTGAAGTACAGGTATTTCAGAAACCTTCTTTGAATTCGCGCAACAAAAACTTTGTGACACTCATAAAAAGGATGCCATACTATATCTCCGTATTCAAATCGAGAACGTACAAAAGTATAATATAGGATTTTTAAAGTCACAATATTTGAAAGACAGCAGCATTAGATGTCATATACTCAATATGATTCGTAAAAGTCAGTTTGTCATCAAAAATGATACCTAGATGCTTTACTTTTTCTCATCTCTCAAGGAGATTATTGTTAATATTATATGAGAATTTAGCAAGAGCTGGTGAAAGTGATAACACAAGGAAACAAATGGAAGTTTCTCGCTTATTTCACAAAAATTTGTCAGTTTTGCTGCTAGCATCATAAGGAAAAATTAGCAAAATAGAAATGTAGTTTCGCGAGCTTGGTTATGTAAGATAGATAAAAAAGTAGCTGCCAATGCTGTAAGTGATAATATGAAATTGGATATTATGATTGAGTTTCAAGAAACCCACATAATTCTGGCCGAAAAGGAGCCCCACTGTTCAACCTTAGCCACACATCAATATTTGGAGTATTAAAGGAAAGCAAAATGCATCCCTATAAAATGATGCGGACTCCAGATCACTGTGAACAAATGACAAAGGTTAGATAACAATGCGATCAAATTAAAATCTGTTTTGTTTTCCGATGAAAGCACATTTACACTTCACGGTCATGTTAATCGTCAAAATTGCCGCTGTTGGTCTAATGAGAATCCTCACTGGATGACAGAGAAACATACGCAATATCCTGAACAAGTTAATGTTTGGGCAGGAATTGTTGGAAATCATATCATTCATGGCAAATCGAATGGAGATAAATACTTAGAACTGCTCCAAAATAATGTCGTGCCAACTTTGGCAAACTTATATCCTGATCCTGTACACCCAAAAGTTCCTGCCAATACAATATATTTTCAGCAAGATGCAGCACCGCCCCATTACGAAATAAATGTCCGGCAGTACCTGAATCAAATTTTTCAAATAGGTGGATTGGGAGGCGCGGATCGAATGTGCAGCACGATCTCCTGATTTGACGACATTGAATTACTTTTTGTGGGAATATGTCAAATATACTGTATACAAAACTAAACCCTCAACGTATATGATTAAATTGTACTTGAATTATATCTACAATTTTCTGGAGAATCCAAAAAATAAGTAATATAAAGGGGCTTGCATGTAAAATAAGAAAGTTGGTATTGTCACATGACACACCCTATATATTTTTTATTGTTGTAGAAAGTGCGCATTTAAAAATAAAAATCGGCGTGTTCAAGCGTTTTTCCCAACACGCCCCCATTTATTCTTTATCGAATTTATTCCATTTGGCTGTTCCACACTCTATATTTAAATTTTATAACTGAGATAATAGATATTTTTTCAAATAATAGATAAATATAACTATTGGAGTAATATTAGTAGTGATGTATGCGGAATGCGGTGTATTTTAGATTGTTGCTCGATTTCAAAAAGTGATTTTTAGTCCCATAAGAAAAGTGGTCTGTCGTTCTCCTGTTCTATCTACTTCTAGTAATTTTTAACGTTTATTTTTGATACAAATTGAAGCAATTTTTAAGATGAATAGAAAGATCTTGAGAGATTAATACACTTAAATTATAAGACATACTAATGTATAGAATATAACAAATTTAATATCGAAATAATTCTATTTAAAATAATATGATATTTCTTATGGAGAAATTTACAGTAGTCGGCTTGCGAGAAAAATCTCAAATAGTTTTTTTTTCTGTTCTCTAACCTTCGTTTATCTATATGCAACGTTCTAAAATCCTTCCCAGAAAATATGCTTTGTTTCGGCCGCCGAACTAAATGATTATTTTCGAACGTCAGCGTATACGCCAGGAAAAAATTATGAATGTACTATTCATATTTTTTTCAATAAACAACCACAACAGAATTTAATATTTTAATCAGTTTTTAATAAAACTCGAAAATATAAACCCTATTTACATGTATTATTTTTTCTTAAAGTGATGTTTGGGAACGCATAATGATATCTTTAATGCTCGGTGGTCACAAAAACAGACTACTAAGGTTAGGTTAGGCTTCCTATGCCAAACTTATGATTTAGCCCATATATTTTCAAACGGGAATGTTTATCTTATGGGTACTATGAGTACACGTTTTTGATTTAAATTTTCTTTAAAATAGCGTTATACTCTTTTAATTTGAGCGGCACCTTGCCTAAAAATTAAATATTGAATTAAAGTAAATCAGTTGGCCAGTGTTAACTGTTATTTTATTGATTGAAAATGTGCGACATTCACCTCGATGCAATAGTTTAAACTGTGTTTTTTGACTCTTGTAAAAACTTCTGGGGTACTTTGTTGGCATTCATTATCGATGCGGTTATTTAATTCTTCTAAGAACTCTTAATTCTTCTAAGAACTCTGACTGATTTGTATACATTTTCAGATGTTCATGAATAGTTAAATCAGAGAAAGATAAATTAAGGTGATTTCGTAGACTACTCGATAGCACCTTTCCCCTAATTTTTGCCGTATAGGTATTGTATAAGGAGGGCAAAATTTTTATTTATATCTTCTGCACATATTGTCACTAACTTCAAGAAAAAAGATTTAACTCACTTGTCAAGTTCAAAAAATAGCTCAATATAGTATCATTAGGTAAAGCTTGTAATTTCAGAAATTTTGATTTTATGCCTTCCGCGACATCAAAAAATTGAATTGTTATTAAAAATATCCAAGATGCCCAGAGATAAATAATAAGTTTTTTGGTTCGGACAGTAGATTGTTTGTTAGAAACTATCTATTTTGCGTAACGAGGATGCACATGACATTTTTTAATTGTGTCTGTGGTCTTGTTATGATGTTTGATATCTCCCCGACGCCCATGGCCAACAAAAATTCATACCCTGCAAACTGTGCAAAATACTTAATTGCCTGTTCTTCTATTGTTAATAAATGGTGTAGTCATCACTAAAATAAAATTTCGTATTTAGTTGAGACAACACTCACAAGACGAAGCAGTCAAAACAGTAAACACTTTACAATGTTCAAATGTCACTGAAAGAAAACGAAATTTTTACTACTCTTGCACACTGGTTGTTTATAAATAACAACTTAATGATTTACATTTTATTTTTTAATATCATAAACCATTTATAAAACCAAGTAGCATAGAAGTAAATATTCCGTTTAAGTAGGTACTTTACTCTAGATAAAGTAATAACTAAGCATATAGGGCCATTGTGAAGAGGTTTTAGAACGTTGTCATTCCTATTTAAAGAAATAAGGGGTTAAAATTACAGTCATGGAATTAATAGCCAAACATATTGTCAGTTCTTCACGCAAAGTCGTAAACCTCTCACCATAAACGTTGTAAATATATCAGAATACCTAGTACTTGAATTTGTTGTTAATAGGGTAACAGAATTTAAATATTTTTTTATCAAAATAATTGACGTCAGAATGTGAGATTCCATAAAAAATTGGACTCATAGAATTTATTCAATCCATACTTGATGGAGATTTATTATGAGAATTAACTGACACTAATTTCAACTGAAATTTTCATTTATGATTATAAATTTATTTTATGAAACTTTTCACAGCGTTCAATATCTTTATCGGGAATTGATTAATGTACCTCTGAGGTTCCGAAGAGTGCTATCGTTTTGAAACTAATTGATTTCACAACATTTCGATAGCTTTAGATCTGCTCCCATCATCGTTGAATGATGTATAATTTAGATCTGTGGCATTCTTAAAAATGGCATATCTTATGAACTCATGTTTCAAACAAACGGCGTGTAATAATTTCAAAATTTGCACAAATAGCAACAATTTTTCGCAAAGAACAACGGAAGAATTGTTCAATCAGAACGAATCTAGCTATTTTGTTGAATTATGGTGGGTTTGTATTACTTATACTGATGTCAGTAGGTCACAAGTATCAGTGTTAAACGTCTAAATAACCCTTTAAGCAATTTATGGCAACAACTAGTTTTGCGTGCCTTAGTCAAAATTGTAGATCACAAATTAATTCTAAACATACCCATACATTATTTTTCACATATATCAATTTATTGTAAAAATAAATAAATAGTCGCGATATTTTAATTTTGTGATCAATAAAAATGGAGGCTAAATTAGTAAATTTGGTAATAATATTTTTTATTCCCAACGAGGGAATTTAAATATGTATAATATACCACAACAGGCTTCAGTAAAAAAGCCCAAAATATTTACCATGGAACTTCCAGTTTCTATTATAAATAAAATAATAATGTCATTATAGGTTAACTAAAAGACAAAACAAAAACAAATTGAAAAAAAATAAATCTCACATTAGTTGGCCTTGACTCCAACAACGATTTTTTTATAAAGAATACAGTACTTGTCAAATGAAATTAGAGCACACATAGTTCCAAACAAAAAAATTTACCATGGAACTGCCAGTTTCTATTATAAATAAAATAATAATGTCATTATAGGTTAACTAAAAGACAAAACAAAAACAAATTGAAAAAAAATAAATCTCACATTAGTTGGCCTTGACTCCAACAACGATTTTTTTATAAAGAATACAGTACTTGTCAAATGAAATTAGAGCACATAGTTTCAAACTAGTTTCACAAATGAAGAAAAAGGAGATGTGTTAAGTTTATTACAAATTAGATGGAAACAGTACGAAAACAGGCTAAAAGTATTTTGAGTTATATCCGAAAGAGCAACAGCCGCATAGACCTTTTTTTTCGAATATTAATTAAGTGCTCAAACTGAACACCTTCTTCTTGAGCACACAAAGGAGTACCTACGTCGGTATAAATTGGTGACATTACTAATAATATCTATTTTTCTAATCGATCTGAATTGTGTAATGATAGTTTCCCTAAATTCTTCTATCGTATACTCTGCTTTTCAAAGTGCCTCAGAAAAATGTATTCAGACTTGTAATGTCGAAACACCTTGCCGGCCATGTTACCGACCCCGAACTCTCTACTCATTTATGTCAAAAACTTGGATCTAAATAATCACAAAAAGCTCTAATATTATGTGGAAGGGCCTCGTTATGCTGGAACCCGCACCTAAAATAGTTGATAAGCGAGAACTCATCGATATTCTTCAAATTAGGTTCTCAAGAAAGTAGGATAGGTTTCCCTTGAAAGTCACTTGAAAAAATTAGCTCCGAATATTTGATCATTACAAATTCCAGCCCATATTTAAACCGAAAACGATTTTGCGGCCTGACTTCCCTATGGTGTCCATAAGAATATGACATGTTTCTTAATTGTGGAAATTTTTCGGGCATTACCTTATAGAGTTCCATATTATACGGTCTGTGGGCCGTTTCCATTTTATTCAACTTCCGCGGTTTCTTACCTGTAGCTGTGTCTTGGGTGGGTCGAACAGTGCGTTCGGCAGACCTCTCAGAGTTGGCTTTTTTTGCATTGTTATCAATTCGTTGTTTCCTTGCAGGTTGTGTAGTAGGTCCAATCCGTGATACAATACAATATACTTTTCCTAATTTCGTCTGACATGATCTGTATAAACTGATCTTAGAAAAGTTCTGAGGTCAACTTTTATTTGCCTTGAACTCCACAGTAGTATTACTAAGATATTACAAATTTTTTTACCCTAATCGCAATACCGTTTGGTGATAGGTTGAAAAATGTTGTGTTGTTTCTGTTATAAACCAAGAGCTCCACGGGTTTTCCAGTAGCATCAGTATTATAAATGACCATTTAATTTATCATACTCTCCTTTGTATATTTAAACATGTTCCCATTTACACCAACTTATTTGTTATTCCTAATTTCCGAATATTTCAAATGTGCTGTCATGAATTTCGTTCTTATTGTGCAACAACTCATAGCGACCGAATTCCACAAATGTAGAATGATGCCGCCCTTCCAAGACAGAATACAATAAATTGATACATTAATTTCTTGCGAACTTTTTTAGGCAGGTCTATCTAAAAGCTGGGTTGGTAAAAAAATAGACTGCAATATCTACATTAAACAATGGTAACTCATAATATAACATTACACTCTGCGTATGATGTATTTATTTTCTCCACAGAAAAGTAAACATTTCGGTCCTCTTCACCAGTTCTGTTATATTCATTTCTTATTCTGCAAATCAGAGTCTTCACGTCACTGGTATTTACGTCACAGGGTCACATCAGAAATGGCGACTCGTAGGTATGGGAGAAAAAGCATAGAGAAACCTGTACTAGAGTTTTGGACACACTGTATTATCTGGGCTGTATAAACTACTATTTCCATGCTTTTGGAAGCTAACTGAATTTGAGGGTCTTGGAGAGTGCAAACGCCCCATCGCCCACTCCTTTAGGTCTGCTCTTTAGTCACTAAATAGTTTGTTAGTGTACTGAAATACTAAATAGGAAAAAATATCTTCAGACATTTCTCACTTATTCATGCAACATGTTAAGAAGTAACTTGACTAAAATTGTCCTGAAATATAGGGATATCAGTGACGCAAATCATTTAAAATATTTTGTGGCATTTTAAAGAGAAAACAATGGTAAAATATGACGTAACTATTTCATAAAGTACTAAAGGGAAAAATATTATTACAGAATTAATATCTGAAATACTTTTTTATTGTTAATATACGCATATTTCCGAAAGATGAATGTTGACGTTTTTCAATCCCCACCCACCCCGATGTAAGAAACTGTAAGACACAACTTCTTATTCATATTATTAAGGACAACAAAAATGTCAAATTTTTAAGGCATTAATTTTAATAATAAGTGGTAAATCATCATGAATTTAGATTTCTTCTACTTTACACGCATCTTTCACTCCACTCTTCTAAACAATACATCTGAAAAATATAAGCAATAAATATTTTTGAAGGAAATTATCTATCTACAAAAAAGATTTGAATGCAAATTTTCCTCAAATTATTTCCGCATAATTATTGATCCCTTTTTATAATTTAATTTTTCACCTTTGGAATCTTGTAACAGATAAACCAATCTGTGTCTAAGGGGGAACCAAATATATTTTTAAAAGATACTAGCTGCTCTACAATAAAGATCTCATTATTATTTTTCGTTAAATTTATTCTTTCAAAAGTTATTCGACTTTCAGGGTTTTCTTAGATTAGATTAAAACTGAAATACTTTTCTGTATGTTAGAATTGTTTAAGATAATATGCCTTAATTAGTTTTTTCGTTACTGCAAGTAAATGTTATGAATTAAATAAAACTGTTAGATTATTACACAGTGTGTTTCTAAAATAGGATTCCAAACTTATGTTCTGTATTGAACTCATTCAAATAAGCCAAAAAGTCCCTATTAACATGTGCCCTAAAACGCACCCTTAGGAATTTATATACACTTAAAAGGCTCAAACAAAAACTGTTTGTTTTCCAGTCACCACTTTTACTAATAAAAGACTGCAAAGCTCAATTGACAGTTAATTAATAACTAGAATGGTTAAGCGTTGAGCCAACGTCAGTATTTTATTTGTCATAGTAAATAGATTTTTGTAATTTATGGTCTAATTAATAACTTAGAAAGCACAATAATTTTCAAGCTCAATGTACTTGAAACCCATTGGAAATATCGATTTGGACAAACATAATATTTTTTAGATAAAATTATTAAGATTTTATAAATCTGTAGAAAAAATGATAAAAAAATTGAAATGAAAAAATACGGGCTGCGAACACTAAATAGGACGCTTATGATTTACATACGGAGTAGTGATTTATTTTTATTTATTTAACCAATAGAAGTAGAGAGGATTCTCTGATTCTAATGCCACCCCCACCACTCGACCTTGACCTTGACCCTAGACCTTGACCGCATTAACCTTGACCCCATTAACCTTGTCCCCTTGACCCCTCGACCTTGACTCCATTATTTTGTCTGTTCATTGGGTTTTCTCTCCTCTAAAATTTTTTCCTGCAACAGATAAGTATTTAGAAATTGTATATGTAGAGCAAAGTGTAGTAAGGCAATTTCGTAAAATTGCCCGGATTACTGGCTGTCCGTACAGAGATTCTTCCTCACAGTTATTCTGAAAGAAAGAGATGTCTACAAAATGATCAACCAGTATTCCTGTATATAAGTAATGTATTGTATATTTGTAAATTGTTTCCACATTAAAGTTCTATTTACTCTTTCAACTACACTAGGTTTTAAAGTGGAATAACTACTGTAATGAGTAATTTTAAATCGTTCCATTAATTTCTGAAATTCTTTGTTGTAGAATTCTTTTCCATTGTCTGTTTGAAGATTTCGTGGCACACTTTTCATTTTGGTGAGAATGTTTTCTATGGCATGTCTTACATTTGTAGCAGATTTGCTTTTTACCGGTTCACACCAAACAAATTTGCTCAAAACGTTAATAACAACCAAAATGATATCCTTTATTAATTTTAGCATAACGGATCATTTCCACTAAATCAGCCTGACAAAGATCATTTAGTCCAGTCACAAGCACCTTTCGACGTTTAAAATTTATTCGGGCAGGTTTATGAAGGTCATCAACTACTTTTTTTTCAAATCACTCATTTTTACTCAAAGGACATTGAAGAACTATTTCAACAAATAATTTGTCATGGGGTCCAATAAGGGTAAAAGCAAGCTCATCACCCTTACAATCTTTTGGTTCACAATGCTTTTCTTGTCAAATTTTCTAATATTAATGCGAATAGTTGTATCTACGTTAATATTGATAGCTGTAATCGTTCCAGAAATTGGTGCAACATAAGAAACTGAATTATTTTCTAAGAAATAGAAGCCAGCATTTTCACTTAAGTCAAATGTACCCCTTAAATATATTATACAAGGCGTTGTAAGATTTGCGGGGTTACAAAAATAAAGATCCTTGTTTTCATTATGTGAATCAGTTTTTGAACCGAGCATATGACGACTGAATTTATCAATAGGCATTTTTATCTGATTATTTTTGCCTCACGTAATTCTTCTATGATACTATAAACTTCTTTGGAATGTGATGTATTCCCAGCAGCTGTGCTTGCCAGTAACAAACAAAGTCTATCTACGATTTCATTAATGTCATCATAATAAATATAGTCTATTGGCTTATTGGATAATTTTAGCATTCCACCATATTTGAATGTATGAACTCGTCTTAAAAGTTGAGCGGGAGGCTTTGGTTTATTAAAGGAAACAGATTGTTGTATTCCAGATTCTTTAAATATTTTATGTTCAATTAAATACGGCCTTATAATACTTCGATATTTAAGTGCTTGACTACCTTGTATCTGAGCATCCGATTCGAAATTCCTTCGATACGCATTCGTTCGCTTTAACATATCCATATACTGATCTAAATCAGATTTAGTATATCCAACAGGATCTTTTTTAAATAGCAATTCATATAATCCGGGAGTTCCTAAATACGTAATATTTCCAAGTTTGACGTCTGATCCTTCAATTCTTACATCAGACTTTCCCAAAGTAAACTTATCGCTTTTTATGTCATGCATTAATCCATAGTATCATCGCCTCGTATTGAATCGTCTACATATTCTCGAGGTAAAGGATGAAACATCTCCAAGTAGGAATTATACGCCTCTGACTGCGTCATATCGAGATTGTCTTGTCGCCATTTCTCTACTGCATCATCAATCAATTGATTTTCATCCTCAGTGGTATATTCCACAGTGTGTGATAAATTTGGTTGATTATTTGAATAGGTATCTTCAAGGAAGCTCAAATTTGTAAGAGGGAGATATTTTTCATAAGGTTTTACTTCATCTTTGATCTCTGAAAAATCTTTTTCAACTTTCGGTTCTAATTTAACAGGTTCTACTTTATGTAAAAGTTTTTGAAGAGGGTCAGAAATTGGTTTCAATTGTTTTTCAAGCAACGTTTGACTGTGCTAAATCTGATTTTAAAGTCAAATATTTTTTCTTCACATCCTTTCTTGTTTTTAGTAATTCTCGAGCTAGCTTCGAATCCATGTTATTCCTAAAATTTCTTAAAGGATACTAATGTTAACAATGGCAATTTTTAATTTATATATGTTAGGGATATATAAATGTATCAAATCCTTGACGGTATCTACCCGAATTTCTTGAACAATCTTTGTCTATTGAAATAAATCCGAAGGGATTTTCCCAACAAATAGAACCCATTTCTTTAAATTGTTGAAGACTTAAATCGAAATGTATATGATCCTGATATAAGTGATTCAAATTTAGATGATCCTGAGGGAACACAATTAATAAATTAGCATTATCTCTTATTAACTGTTTTGGAATTGAAGAGTATGTTTGACACAAGTAAAAGCAATCTGTGTTTTTATGTCTTCCAAAACTAAAATAATCTCGTATGATTTGTTGATTACAGGTCGTTACATCATCGAATATAACAACTGAATTAGATGGTATATTTTGAGGTAAGACCATATCATTATCATCACTGTATTCAAAATAACCAATTTCTTTCATAGGAGAAAATACAGCACGCATAAATTCAATTTAGGTTGATACAATGACTTGGAATAGACATAAATATTTTCAAATCTTAGTCCATTTGGATGAGTTAAAAGAGAAAGGAGAACATTAGTTTTTCCACAACCACTACTACCAATTACAAGCCCTCTTTTACATGTGCCGTTAAATAAGCTGCCATGCTTTCTGAAACCATTTTCATGTAAAAGTCCATCATAATTAGTTACAGGAAGAAGGGTGTTTGATTGTTCAATCCGCATTTTACTAATGAAAATTTGTTACTAAATTTTTTGATAGAAATATAGGGTATATAAAAGGTTTTCTCAGTATTCCTTAAACAGTCTTTCGCATTGGTATAATGCGTATACATCATAAGAATACCAAATCAAAGAAAATCGTGCGAGGAAGAGGCATTCTTGATAGAGTTATTGATAAATTCCATTTGAATTACATATACCAGGTTATCGATTTTGTGGTCCGGGCACAAAATTAAGAAAACGTATTGAAAGAGGAGATACCGGAGTTAACAAACTTGACGATTTTTGTAAATTCTACGATTTGAGCTACGAACAATTTAAAGATTCTGATAATCGGAAGAAAGCTGATAGACTTTTAGAGAAGCAAGCATCGGAACGTTTGAAAGCTTCAGACTCTTTAGCAGGAGAAAAACTTGCAGCATTAGTAGTCAAAGGATCAATGAATCTAAAGAAAAAAAATAGGTATGGAGTTAAAAAGAAAAATAAAAAAGTAGGTGTTGGTGTAAAAAAGAACTGTTAAAAAGAGGGTACGGAATCAAACGTAAACGACGAAATATATCGCAAAAAAGGATTATTCCAATTCCTAAAAAAGGTGGATTCTACCACTATTACTTCCTATTCTCGGCGCATTAGGTGCTCTAGGCGGCGGCGCAGCTGCTATAGCGAAAGTAAACGATGCAAAGACGAATAGAGAAACGCTTGCTGAACAAAAGAGACATAATCTAGCATTAGAAGCTGCCAAAGGAGGAAAAGGATTATATTTAGCACCATATAAAAAAAACTTCCAGTAAAATTACCCCGACATGCACTTACAAATATAGAATTACAACAATATGCCAACAAGATGAAAATTCCACATTTTCGCGGAGTCTTTATGCGTGATGCTTTACCAAAGAGAATTAGAAAAAATGAATGTGGTATCACCAATTAGATTCAACAAAAAATGACGGCACACATTGGACTGCTTAATTAATTATTTTGACAGTTATGGAAATTTACGCCCACCTAATGATTTGGTGAAATATTTTCTCAGTGATGGTGCTAAAAATGAAATAAGTTATAATTATGACGCAACACAAAAATTTAATTCTCATAATTGTGGTCAATTATGTTTGAAATTTCTATATAAAGTGTGTAAATAAAGAAGGATCTTCATAAATATTTGTATCACAATGTCATACACTTTTAGTCTTTCTGGTGACTCTTCAGTTTTAAAGGCTGATTTTAACCCTCCAAATCATTTGGAAGATAGTGTTAATTACGAAATCGGCTTAACCAATTTTGACTCATTTAATGTTATTCCAAATATCGATGAAAAAAATAATCAATTTATTATTGGTAATGGGTCACTTACCATACCAGCAGGAGCTTATGAGATCGGTGATATTGTCAAATTGATAAATACATCACTTGTCAGTATTTACTTCGGAGAAGATTGATTTTAAACCAACTAATACTATTGGTCGTCTGTTGGGTTTTAAAAGTAGACAATTAGAAGCCAACAGTGAAGAAGTTTCGGATTTTCCAGTACAAATAATTAAAGTGAATGCCTTGGGTATAGACCGCAGTATCGCGACAGGTTCATTTTCTAATGGAAAGCCTAGCCACATTATTCACGAATTTTTCCCAACTGTTGCTCCCGGATATAAAATAGTAGAGTCTCCTCAGAACATTATCTATTTTCCTGTAAGCATTAAGACAATCAACACCATTACAGTAAAAGTTCTGGATCAGGAAGGAGAGATTGTTAATTTTCGCAACGAAATAATAATTAGATTACATTTGAGAAAAAGATAATGGTTGTTCGGTATAATATTAAAGTTTCAAAAAATATCTATAAAAGGAAACGCGTTAGAAAAAATGTAACTAGTTCCAAGGTTGTAACAAACAGCGAAAAAGAATAACCAAGGAAAACAAAGAATTTTTGGGATCACTAGGTTTTGAGGTTTTGTAAAAATGAATATCTTAAATGTGACTGAACAACCTCTTGTAGACAACTCAATTACAGAATATGAATATCATACATATCAACCGTTTGTTAATTCCAAGTTTGATTACAACGATGAAATAAGGATAGCAATACAAGAATTAGATACGTTTACGCTACCATCAGAAAGCTTTCTATACATCGAAGGAAAATTAACAAAAGAAGATGGAAGCAATATTGATAAATTAAAATTTATAAACAACGGTTATAGTTTTCTATTTCGAAAAATTCGTTATGAACTAAACGGTGTAGTCATTGATTCTGTTAGAAGGGTAGGACTCACTTCGACTTTAAAAGGGTATTTGTCGTATAACGAAGGGGAAAGCTTGAAACTACAAAATGCGGGTTGGTTTCCGATAGTTTCGAAAATAGAAGATTCAGGAAAATTTAATGTATGCATACCTTTAAATATGTTTATGGGATTTTTCGAACAATTATATTAAATATGAAACAGGAATTTGTGTGTGTTAATAAGAAATAATAATGATTTGGATGCCGTAACGACAACGACCGGGGAAGAAGAAAAGCCTAAGGTTATAATTGAAAAGTTGTATTGGAAAGTTCCTCACGTAAAAGTGGAAATACCTCAACAATTAGCCCTAACAAAAATTTGAAACAAGAATATTGAAATTCCGTTACACTTTAGGACTTGGGAGATTGTGGAATTTCCATGAATTCCTGAAAATACTAGACATACATGGCCGGTGAAAAGAACAACTAAATTAGAAACTCCAAGACATGTAATAGTGGCTTTTAAGACAGATAAAAAAAACAAAGCTGCATCCAATATGTCGACATTTGATAGCTGTAATATGATAAATATCAGGGTATTCCTCAACTCAGAAAGATATATAATGATCTGTACTTGGATTTTAAAAACAACAAATTCGCAACCTTGTATGAAACGTTCTCAAAGTTTCGTTCTTCATATTATGAATCAAACAATGAATGTATATTTAGTCCAAAAGAGTTTAAAACCATAGCACCGATAGCGCACATTGATTGTTTGCGGCAAAAAGAATCGGTTCAATCTAGCTCGGTGGTTATGAGAATTGAGTTTGAAACAAGTGATAATGTTCCAAAGAACTCATCAGCCTATTGTTTAATATTACATGATAAACTTTTTTATTATAACCCGCTCACAAAAATAGTTAGACAGAGCTGAAACCACGCATGCGTCAAATAAAATTAAATAGAGAAAGAGCTACGCATGCGTCAAAATAAACTTAAATAGAGAAGGATCGAATTAGAGTTGGAAGGTATAAAATGAAAGTGCAGACTAAAAACTTCAGTAATCGCGTAACTTTACAGTACTCAAAAAGTTTAAGTGAATATATAACAAATCTGAAACTGTTAAGAAAAGACTTAAAGTTCTATTGTGCAAAGAAGAAACTGTTGGCGCAATTACAAAATTTAACAATATGAATCTAGTGCTAGATGTCCAAGGTTTCAAGATTGAAAATAATAAATTTGTAGTGAAAGAGTTCGCTGGATATGATGGTGACAAAATATGCCACTACTTGTTCAAACCACCTTTTCCTTACCATTTGTTACCACCAGAGTTGCAGAGCCAAGCGGATTGGTTAGCAGCGAACCATCATTGTATAAAATGGGTTGAAGGTAACACACCAATCCATAAATTTGCTCAGATAGTTCAACAAATAACGTCAAAAGCAGATCGAATTTATGTGAAGGGAAGAGAGAAAGCAGATTTTTGAAGAAAATTTACAACCAAACCAATAATTGAATGTGACGAACAACCCAGTCTTCCTCAGAGTAAAGCAAAGTGTTTCAATCATTCTAGGGAAATTTGTATGTGTGCTCTATCTAATGGTTTATATATATATATATATATATATATATATATATATATATGAAAATTTTGTTATGGATGAAATATAATAAAGGAATTTAATATACAACGATTTTTATTTAACACTTTAATATGCGAATGTTATTTAACAAAAATAGCATATAAGGTAGTATTTTATACATATATTTGTCATTTATTATCAAATTGTAACACTGATAATTCAACTGTTTCGGCAGTTCCGACAGTAACAAAATATCGTTTATTCAAATATTTAATAATAAGCACATAAGTTTAATAAAATATAATAAATATTAGAACTTCAAGCTTGTTGGCTGTAATAAACGTTTGAGCTCATATTATATGCTGTTAATTCGTATCTCCCATTTTTCTATATTGCAAATAAATTTTAAATATTACAGTTTTATATTCCTATTTTTGAATTATACTGTTACACTCAGCGTAATGTTGACCAAGAACATCAAGAACATTTAAAAATTTTTAAATAAAACTTGTTACATTCTCTCTACAATGTGTAGTTGTTAACTTTGAAATTCCAGCAAGCGACTTGAAGCAAATTAAAGGTTGTTCTTATTTTGCATTTAAAAATAACAAAAAGAGTTGCAGCGGGATTTGAACTCAAACTAGCGTTATCCGCAGACCCTCATTTAGAAGCATTTAACAACTGAGCTAACAACCCTTTGACTTTTACATTGTTGTTTTCGATTCAGTATACGCCAACAAAAACGAGTTTCATTTTCTGTTCAATGTGTAGTTGTTAACCTTAAAATTCCAATGATCTTATTCAGCTGGTCTTAAAGCAGGTTCAGTTTTAATGGATTTAGTAAATAAGTTAACACTTTGAATTTCAACAAGTGGTTGACTTTACAGCAGGTTCAGTATTGACTGCATTTAGCAAATAAGACAACAACACCTTGAATTCTAAATTCTTGTTTTAGATCCAGTAGACTGTTTATAGTTAAAATTTTATACTTAAGTTTTCTTCATTGAAGAGAAGAACCTAACAAGGTCCATGAGGTAGTTGTTGACAAGGTTAACAACTATGTACTTTCAACAGAGAATACAAGTTTTGTTTAATTAAAATATGATAAGCAAATATTTGAACTGAAAAGGTAATCAATGAGAGTTTATGAAATAAAACAAAGAAATTTTAAATTAAAACTATAATATTTAATTATATTTACAATAAGATAAAATTAACTAAAAATAAAATAAAAATTTACCAGAAAAATATACAAAAATTATGGATTATTATCTACCATAATCCGCCGTAACATCGATGTATTACGTATCATGGCAGACGCCTCCTTATTTTTAACAATAATTTTTTCAATTTTTTTCTTTAATTTTAAGGTGGAAGACGTCCTCCTGCTCTCGCCTGATGATCGCCTCTTTCCTCCTGATAATGTCTCGGACTTCCCTCAGGCACGTCTGGGCATCATCAAGTGATGGTTCAGGAATCTGGAACAAATGGAAAAATATTAGTTTCTATTTAATTAAAAATAGTTGTTTTGAAAATTGCCAATTCCAATTACTATAAAAATTATTAGTTGATTCAAAGAAGTGATTAAATAAGAAAAATTTACATCTGCCAAGGCGTGGTCCAATCCATCGTCCGGGATGGAAACAGGAGTAGCGGGTGGAGGCGAAGTCACAGCTGGAGGCTGAGCAGGAGATGCGACTGTGGGCAGGTCTGCACGCTCCTCCTCTCCATCTGAAAATTTTGAAAATTTACTGAACGAAAATGATAAAAGTTAAGACTTACATCCTGCAATACCCTCTCGAGGTCTTCCTCGGACAAACCGCCGCCCTCGGTTTCATCTGGATATTGCTGAAAATATTTTGATTAAAAAAAAAGTAGTTGAGCATCTTACAGGGAAGACCGCATTTACTTTCTCTTCATTCAAACCTCCCCGCAAGTTTTCCCCTTCAGGCAGTTCATACTAAAATATTCGAGTTAAAAAATAAAGAAAATCGGAAAAACAACTTACCAAAGCGACAAAATCTTCTACTTCCATCTACCCCGGTAACGTTTGTTGCGCGAAGGTCACAAACTCCTCTAACTTAACAGAAATCAACAAAATATTATTGAGAAATAAACGTAAAATATAAACTCACCTCTTGCTCATACTCTGGTACCGGAGTTAGCAAATTAATGGTTGGAGGTTGGACTTGGATGTTGACGCGCCGACTGGTCAACAGAGTCTTGAGAATGGATGCTTGGGGTTTTCCAGGTTTGCTTGGCATTTTAAATTAAACCCAAAGAACACAAAAAAGCACAAAAAATAGACGCAAAATAGACACAAAAAAAGACACAAAGGTGAGTAACACAAAACGCGAAACAAAGTAAATAAAAGATTCGAAGAAATACGGTTCAAATAAAACTTAAATATGCAAAGGCACGATTAGAAACAGATAGATAAGTTCAATGGAAACAAACTTAACGTACTGAATGGTGCGCTGCGTTTAAATAATCACTAACCATACAACCATACCATATCTCCCTACCATTTCATCCTACCCATCTACCTGGGGTACCAAAAAAATGTATATATGTAATTATTACTTTGGAAGCTGAAATTACAAACTGCGCATAGAAAATATTATTGGGAACATTGTGCGCATGTAAAAGTTGCAGTAGTAGATGACATTGTTTGCTGCAAAAATTACATGTTGTATAAGTTATGTCCTAGATGTTGAAATTACCAACTGCACATAGACAAGATTGCTGGAAACTTTGTGCGCATTTTGTAGCGCACCTAGTAGTATGCGTACTACCGGTCAAACGACAAAGTTTCCCGCTGGATGGTGGGCGGGGGGAGGGGGAATGAGCAATTTTTGTTAAGTCCGAAAATTGAAAAAGTTGCATTTTTTTATCTATTATCGTTTTGTGAAATTTGAGCATTTTTTAAGTTCATAAAGAGGCTGTTATCCTTGTTGTTTTCGTTAAATATCTTTGTAACCTTGAGGAGTCAAAGAAATATTTTGGACTCAAACGATAGTCAACATTTTGTCAAAACTTTTCTTTATGTATCATTTTTCTGTGCAAGCTCAAATAACAGCAGAATATGAAGATAAAAATCTCGTGTCAATTTTAATAAAGAAACTTGCTTAGAAATACTCAAAACAACATAAAACTTTTTTATTTGATATCGTTTATTTGTGCGTTTTGAAGTTCATAAAGAGGCTGTTATCTTTGACGTTTTCGTTACATATCTTTGTAACCTTGAGGAATCAAAGAAAGATTTTGTACTCAAACGATAGTTGACATTTACCAAAACTTTTCTTTAGGTAACATTTTTCTGTGCAACCTCAAATAACAGCAGTATAAAAATAAAATCTCGTGTCAATTTTAATAGAGAAACTCGCTTAGAAATACTCAAAACAACTTCCAACTTTTTATTTGATATTTTTGACTAAAAAGCTTCTTATTAACATTTTAGCATTCTTTTCGCTGTATGCGAGCGAAAATGTATAGAAATAAAATACATTTTATATGTGCAATTTTTTTAAGAACTTTTAACAATAGCAGTACAATTATTACATTTTGTTTATGGTATGACATAATATTTAATAACCTTTATTGTAATATTTTACAAAATTAGAAATAAATGGAAAAAGATAATGCTGATGTGTATTATAACAAAAAATAAATAATATAATACAATTCTTATGGATTGGTTATTGTATTCTTTTTTTTTACAAAAATAACTTTTTATAAGAAAAATTGAAAAGATAACACTTATGAGAATTATTGATAAATAAAATATATATCATATATTCATTACATGGTGAAGTGGTAATATCAATCCAATCACTCTCTATAAAAGAGTTGTTGAAATAATACAATTTTAACTTATACATTTTACCACCAGAAGATACAAATTCGGTAAGGTTTTTCGAAAAGACATTATCTGTTGTTTTCATTCTTTCCTATATAGAAATAAAATACATTTTATATATGCAATTTTTTAATAACTTTTAACAATAGCAGTGCAATTGTTACATTTTGTTTATGGTATGACATAATATTTAATAACCTTTATTGTAATATTTTTACAAATATTAGAAATAAATGAAAAAGATAATGCTGATGTGTATTATAACAAAAATAAATAATACAATACAATTCTTATGGATTGGTTATTGTATTCTTTTTTTACAAAAATAACTTTTTATACGAAAAATAGAAAAGATAACACTTATGAGAATTATTGATAAATAAAATATATACATCATATATTCATTACATGGTGAAGTGGTAATATCAATCCAATCACTCTCTATAAAAGAGTTGTTGAAATAATACAATTTTAACTTATACATTTTACCACCGGAAGATAAAAATTCGGTAAGGTTTTTCGAAAAGACATTTCTGTTGTTTTCATTCTTTCCCACGTCTTTGGCCATAAATCGCTATCATTAAGCGTTGTGCAAAAAATCCTTCTCTGATACTTCCCCATTTTTCAATGTACAAGATGTTCCAGCAAAAGCTGTTAACAATATTAAACTATTCAGTAGCACAACCATGGTTGGAATGAAAACAACACATTAAATTTAATTTTATATCTAACTTATCTACAGTTTTTCAAAAATACTTTTCAATATATCATCTGATATATTACTTGTTTCCAATTCATTGTTTAAAAGTTCTGTAAGTTCATTTATTTCATCAACATCACTTCCGGCAATATCTAAGGTAGATTGAATTGAAGGTAACGATTTATGCCCCACACTAAAGTTTTATACATTCCTGGTATAACAAATCTTTTATCGTATTCAGGTGATAAGGCCACTTTATTTTTTAAT